>OZ024925.1:2270524-2314504 GCA_964017225.1 Netelia inedita
GAGTGGGAGATAGAGAGGAATAGAGTGCATGCGCGAGAGGAAACATCGTGATGGTGACAAAACCAGCTCACGAAATACACGGACGCACAGTCACAGCGCGAGAGACAATTTCGTTTCGCGTCTCGTTTCTCTCACGTTGCGAGCAGAGGCGGCGACGAACAGCCAGCGGGCACGTACATATCTCATTAATTCGGCCCCCACTATGTTACATTACCGCCGAGATATAGTCAGCTCTTTGCCGCTCGCTCGCTCTCTCTCTCTCTCTCTCTCTCTCTCTCTCTATCTCTATCTCTCTTTCTCTCTCACTCCAACTCTCCAACTCCCTCCCCCCCACAATTTGATGAAAAATAAACAACAATTGTGTTTATTTATCGGATATCAATTTGCTCGACATTAATTATGCTCAGGTGCACTTTGGCTATTATCGTTGATTTTAACTTTTCTATCGAAGAATCGTAAAGTTGTATTAGTGTGAATTAACTTGTTGATCAATTATAAGTAATAATAGCACGTCATTCTCGTTTATTTACTTAAAAAATACATATACAGGGTGAAGCTCTTAAAGTATAGCACCATTTATTCTGGGGTAGATGGGACCATTACAAACAAAAGTTGCAAATATACATTAGGGATATGTCTAATAGTTTACGAGATATGAATTTTTAAAGTTCGTCAAATTAGAGCGCGACAAGAAGCGTTGGAGCCGCCCACTCTCCGCCCTATCCGTAGATATAGCACAGTGTAGGTCGCTGTATTTGGAATCGCAAAATTCAGAGCAGTCAATTAGTATTATTTTATTAGGCAGTCAGTTTTATTTGTCGGTCATTGACTGCTCTGAATTTTGCCGAGAAGCGTTGGAGCCGCCCACTCTCCGCCCTAGCCGTAGCCTAGCCAGTCAATGCCCGACAAATAAAAATGACTGCCTAATAAAATAATAATAATTGACTGCTCTGAATTTTGCGATCCCAAATGTAACGCCCTACACTGTGCTATATCTACGGATAGGGCGGGGAGTGGGTCACTCCAACGCTTCTCGCCGCGCTGATTGGATAAACTTCAAAAATTGATATCTCGTAAACTATTAAAAATATCCCTAATGTTTATTTGCAACTTTTGTTTGTAATGGTCCCGTCTACCCCAGAATAAAGGGTGCTATACTTTAAGAGATTCACCCTGTATATGGTATATGCACGTGTGTAATTTATATCATAATAATATGAATTGTTACTCAATGATTATTTAATAATGAATTATAAAATAAACAAATAATCGTAAAATAATTATGTTTAACTATTATGCGAATGAATAATTAGAAAATCATAAGGTACTAATGTATAATGTAGTTTTTTCACATCGCCGTTACTTTAAAACTTGTATTTTCATTTGGTTCTTCTTCTCGTCCTCGTCCTTGGCTCGACGCACTCGGCCAAACGTAGAGAACGTGGGAGGAAGAAAAAAGATACAGGCTCGGAGTGGCTCATGAAGAAAACATGTCTAGGGCGAGCCACAGATTGAGGAACTCAATTTCATTTTGTAAATGCGTAATGCATAGAAGGGTGAGCGAGACGAGCTAGAGGTACAGCTTTATCTCCCTTCTTGGTCCATTTCGCGCTCTCTATCTTTTTTTTACCGTTGTTTTGTACGAAGGGTGTATCGTTGGAGAAAACGAGAATCCGGGAAGGCGACCTGGCCTAGATGGATATCCCAAAGGTGCGATCAGTTATTTACGATTTTCGGCTCGACACCATTGCTCTCTCTCCCTCTCTCCCTGCTCTCTATTCTTACTGTTTATATATAAATTGTGCCTAGCTTACACAGCACATGAATTTCAAGTGCGTCATTATTTTTTATATTTATCCTGACATTTCATATTTTGACACAATTATTCCAACTACGACTTACATAACTCATGTTAGAGTTAGCGACATTTAAATTAGCCGAAACATATTATTTTCATTGACTCTATTAAGGAGAAATTTGTTTGATTAACATAAAATTAATATTACCTAATATCGAAAAATTCGTAAATCGCTTTATGTAATTGCGTCACATAATTATCGGAAGATTGATCAGGCCATTGGTCAATTTGTTTTTCACTCATTGGTGCAAATGTTTCACAATGCCAATTCCGACTTTATAAATTAAATGCAAATAAACGGATTCGCCTAAAAGGTGAAAAAAAGCCGATACGAGCGAACGGTTGATCGATGAAACGCGGAAATTTATAGTCTAAAACAAAATAACTGAATTTATCGTCCAATCGGCCGAATCTGACGTGATTTTACGAAACACATTTAAACTCCAATCAGCATCGAAGACGATCGAAGACGAGGAGCAACCGGAGAGAAGCTAATGAGCCCGCAACCCACCCCGCTCCACGGATTGCAAGAACCCATCGAATCTCTCTCGCTTTGCTTTCACCCCCTCGATAAGCTCGCCCCTCTGGCAGTGAGAGTTGGATACACGAGAACCCTCACTCGGAAATTTATCCACCGAGACGAGAGAGCTTTCGGAGCCTGCGAGATTCAAGAGAACACCACGGTGAAAAGGATGAATAAAAGAGTCGAATTTTTAAAAAGAAAAAAACGGGAAGAAAGAGTAAAAGGTGGCTAATTGGTCAAAAAGGGGATTAGGTAACAACGAAGTCTGTCGAGCGCAGCGGCCGTCGATCCATCTCAAGAGGTTGTTCGTGACATTATTTCGAATGTTGTTAAGCCGTAAACCGGTACACTTTGGCTCGTTGATATTTCCCATAAAGACGCGTATAATTATAACTTGGTCGAGAGTTGGTCCAAAGGGGAGGATCTCTCGTTGGTGAACTTGGTGAAACGGATATTTCCGAGCGAACGATGGCTATCATTTAATTGCCGGTTAACTTTGGCGTACGCGACGATTCGCGTCGGGCGTACGCGATGGGAAGGATCGACAGGATCTACGCTTTGTTCTCGTGTCTCTCGCCTCGGTAAGTTGACCGAACAGACCAGTGAAACCTCATCTCCGAATGAGCTTTAAAGCTTATCTAACCCCTACCCCTACCGCACCTCAAACCCCAAAGTGCAACCGGGCAGGAGGTGAATTAATTTATATCGATCCGATTACGGACGGGACAAAAGCGTTTGATCGAATTTTACAGGTTTCTATTCGCATCGTGTACAAATTTTACTTCACTCGAATTTGTTGCTAGATTTTGGTTTGACACATCGAAAAAAATGTGGTTCGTTGAACTTTTAAAGTTGCTTTGACTATTTCGAATACCGTGCATATATTTTGATTCTTTTAGTTATTTTCTTTGCCAAACGGCCAGAAAATTGAATGTCAGTTTTTTTCCAAAACTTACCAGTACGTCGTCAAATGACGATACCTTTCAAAAATCAACTCGAAGACCGAATGAACTTGTGAGAACTTACCTGGAACACAACAACAAAAATATCTTGGTTAAACATGACGATAAATTTACAACAGAATAAGAAAAAGGACTGGAATACAAATGATTAATTAATTATAATTTATATTAATGTTATATATTTTACATTACATGTATATGTATGTATGTAATGTATGTATATATGTACGGGACATGCTTGGTGAATTCTCGAGATTGTCCGCATGTTTTTATCACCGTCACGTTTCAAAGCAAGTGCTGAAACGTTGCGTACCAAGTCACGATTGAATTTTCGAGGTTGCGCGGGCATTGAATCATCGGCACGAGACCTCAAAATATAATGACTAATTTGACAGTGTTTTCCGTTTCTTTTTCATGGATTCGTCATCGCCCAAAGAGTATACGATAATTCGCTGCCGCGCACCCGTTTCGCCTCCCACTTCTTTCACGACTCGGTCCTCATCTTCGACGTCACGGTGATAAATATTCTAAGAAAAGTACAACTGATATTCGTTATTTTTTAAATGTTTAACGCAAATTATTTTTAAATATTCGAAAGAAAAAGAAGACACAATATTTTTCAAGCGCGCATATGTGCGCTTCGACGGCTTTTATTTATGCGCGTTTCTAAATTCATCGTGAAGAGACTTGGCATTTTAAAAAAACCCTAAATACAATTTCTATCATGCGTCATTCTAACGGAAAATACTAACACCGACCACCGACTACTTGCCTATCGTTTGAGTGCAAGGCTACCTGAATGCGTGTTATCGCCGAATAATGGAGCTAATTTTCACGTCGAGGAAACGATAATTTCTGGACGTTTAAACCCTCGTTTTCGATTAACCGCCGAAAAATACTCGAGTTGCTCACAGATGTTTTTAATAAATCGAGCGCCTAAGTACGTGGATCACAAGTCTGATTAGATAATGATAAGCGAAGAAAAGAGAAAACACACACACACATAATAATAGAAATTCGTCGCGTACCCAAGTCGATAAATTTTCAACGTTCGTTTCAGCCTCTTAGCCATAAATTATACCGGCACTATACTTATAGTCCAAGCAATAGAGCTCTAAAATCATCAGTTTTTGACAAAAATTTTACCCGATAACGGCGACCGCCATCAGACGCGGAACAGCCTCCCGATCATAACTGACCACTTTTCGACTCCTGATTTCCATTTTATTTTTTGTTATTAACAAATTAGTGAAAAAAAACCACTTTTTTTTCCTTTTTTGCTTATAAAACAAAAAGTAATGGAGGAATCTGTTTGGTCCCAATGGACGAATTGTAGGTAATTGAAATACGCATAAAATAAGCGCTGAAAGAAGCCGATCGGTCAATAATTAAGGGAGATACACTGAAAAAACCGAGAAAAAAGCGTTTTTTTCAAAAATATATAACTCCGCCATTTTTTAATTTGTAGGCCAGGCTCTTCGCGAGATAGTAGGTATTGATGTGTCCTTTTTCTGTGCGAAACCTGGGTGCTGTTGGATAATTAGTTTTTGCGTTATTGCAATGAACATTTTATTTTACCATATTTTGCGGAGAGGCTCGATGCTCTGGAGGTCGTCCGATTTAAGTTTACCAAGCGGCTTTTTAAACTAGAAATGTTGACCTACAAATCGTCAATCTTAGATTTTCGTTTAATTGCGTTTAAATAGGTGGAAATCGCGCCTAAACATGAGCAAAAACGACCGAGCGCGCGAAAGTGGTCGAGTAGTGGGGGTAGACCAGCAGAATCGGGGAAGTCGCATATATAGTAATAGAAGCGCGCTCGGCCCAAGTTTCGTATCTATTTATTTGATTATTTCAGTAACCAGTGGGACTATTTTAACTTTCTTTTTTTTGAATTTGGGGTAACGCGATCACCGGAACCTGATTCTTTACTCAGATTTCATGTAAAATGAACGAAAAACTTTTTTTCAGATATTTTAACCGTCATGTCCTCACATTAATATAATATAATGCAATTATCATTTTTTAATATTCAATGTTGCACTTTGTACATTAAACATTAAGAATATTATTGAATATTATTCGAATATTATTCGAATATTATTTGAAAAACAGAAGGAGCAGCTAAACAACATGCGTTTAGAGTTTTTTATCAATTAAATTTGTGGTTAGGAAATGCGGACCTAAGAGCAACTGACTGGGGGTGGCAAATTAAAGAAAACCGGCTCATCCCGGTAGGAAGTACCGATCCTCCCATTCCTCAGAAGTTGCTCGATCAGATTTCGTGTTCGTGCAGTAAAAAAGGGTACATAGATGCTTCGTGCAGCTGCAAAAAGCATGGTTTGCACTGCACGAATCTCTGTGCACACTGTCACGAAAGCACATGCTTCAATTTACATGCAAACGATCTGCAAGTTGAGTCGGAGGATGAATATGAAATTGAAGAAAACAATTTTAATGAAATTAATATTCCACTCGAACGTATGTGTACAGACGGATTCGATGACGAATCGAATTGTTTGAAGGCCGCGAAAAGAAAGCGGCTAATGTAAATAGTTTTATAAGTTTCATTGTAAGGATTGAATTATATAATGATGAAAGTTATTAAAGATTGTTGTAAATACTGTTTATGCTTGCATGCAGTAATAAAAACTGTCATAAAAACTGCATAACTGGTTTCCCGCTTATTTCACATGAAATCTGAGTAAAGAATCAGGTTCCGGTGATCGCGTTACCCCAAATTCAAAAAAAAGAAAATTAAAATAGTCCCACTGGTTACTGAAATAATCAAATAAATAGATACGAAACTTGGGCCGAGCGCGCTTCTATTACTATATATGCGACTTCCCCGATTCTGCTGGTCTACCCCCACTACTCGACCACTTTCGCGCGCTCGGTCGTTTTTGCTCATGTTTAGGCGCGATTTCCACCTATTTAAACGCAATTAAACGAAAATCTAAGATTGACGATTTGTAGGTCAACATTTCTAGTTTAAAAAGCCGCTTGGTAAACTTAAATCGGACGACCTCCAGAGCATCGAGCCTCTCCGCAAAATATGGTAAAATAAAATGTTCATTGCAATAACGCAAAAACTAATTATCCGACAGCACCCAGGTTTCGCACAGAAAAAGGACACATCAATACCTACTATCTCGCGAAGAGCCTGGCCTACAAATTAAAAAATGGCGGAGTTATATATTTTTGAAAAAAACGCTTTTTTTCTCGGTTTTTTCAGTGTATCTCCCTTAATTATTGACCGATCCGCTTCTTTCAGCGCTTATTTTATGCGTATTTCAATTACCTACAATTCGTCCATTGGGACCAAACAGATTCCTCCATTACTTTTTGTTTTATAAGCAAAAAAGGAAAAAAAAAGTGTTTTTTTTTCACTAATTTGTTAATAACAAAAAATAAAATGGAAATCAGGAGTCGAAAAGTGGTCAGTTATGATCGGGAGGCTGTTCCGCGTCTGATGGCGGTCGCCGTTATCGGGTAAAATTTTTGTCAGAAAAAAACCTTTATTTGCTTGGCCTATTATGATTTGCATGATTATCAGTGTTCTTTTCCAGTTTACCCGATTTCATCGAGAATGTAGGGGAATTAGAGAAAACAAAAATATGCGAGTAGAAAAATGCTCACGTAGGAAACAAAACTGCACAAGCAACAAACGTGAATCTACAAGCAGTGTAGCATGTGTGTAAGAATCGCGTGACTCCTTATCAGCGCGAGTCACGCATTGATCATAATCATTTTCAGGCGCTCCATTTTTTTATTCCGTTCATTACGTACAGAGTTTTTTTCCACATTCCACGAATTTCATTTATCGACCCTCGATTCCTCGCATAGAAAAAATAAAATTTCATTCTCAAATGGCATTCGTGATGCGTTTATTGCATTGCATATTAAAAACGAATCATGCGAGATGTGACGAAAACAAATACCGAAAAATAATGTTCGTTCTAATGCGATTTTCTTCCTGAAATTTTGTAGAAATATGTTTTAAGGCTCGAGCAACACGATAAGATCTTCGATTAAATAATGGTGCTTAAATAAACGATGGGGTAAAATAGCCAGTAACTGTGACGAGTAAACGAGGACTGGACGTCATTGACGCAGTTATTGATTGGGACGGGGGGAATAGCGGATCCCAAAAGGCTTGAGCCAATGATTGGCCGCAACGTTGAAAATCTGACCCGCTCCGGTAAACAAGCTATCTGCTCCATCCTTTCGCGAGATCTTAGATTTTCACACAATTCGTAAAATCGTAGAGTTCGTTCGACACTCAGTAGCCGACTGAGGGGGCGTTGACGATTCAGCTTCGTTATTTGCTCCGGTGATGTGGAAACGAGCGTGGGGACTTGGAGGGCAGAGGAGGAAAGGGAGAAGGCGAGAGATCGAGGAAAAGAGCGACTGCTCGACTAACTGGATAGTCCGAAATGGGGCTGGAAAAGGCTTTTCCAAAGTAAAGCGAAGACGATGAGGGGTTTATGGTTGTCGGCTTGTACCGAGCCCTATCACGCTGCGCCAAGAGGCAGAGAGGGACAGAAAAGCGAGAAGAAGCTCGTATCGATGTTGCGCGTCGGTCGCTAATGTCGCCGTGGGGCTCGCTCGGAATCGATGCAAGAAGGGCTAGAGACGAGGGTGAGAATGATAGCCCACGCCATCGTTTATGCGTAAACATATATACCTACGGATCATTTCTCTATCAACCAAGAAGGTGTCCCAAATTTGTATTATTCTACTATTCCGACAGTTTAGGTACGTCTTAAAAATATCAATTTCAAGGATCGATGAGAAAGTTACAACTGACACGTTCAACAACAATAAACAATAAATAAATGAATTGAAAATGAAATAGAGCGACAGTAAGATAATGGTAACACTCGCGGCTTGCACGCAGTGGCTCCGGGTTTGATACCCACTGGCAGCAACGAAATTTGTCTATGTGCCTTTTTTACGCTCTTGGGTGGTGACCAAAAAATGCACGAGGTGTCTCGGGTTAGATTGCCGGTCCCTATAATCTCGTGGATGAAGACGAATGGCCACAGGATTAGCTCCAGATATAGGACGTACGAACCGCGACTATAACTGTGCTAGTACTGACATCTAGCGGGGCGCGACGTCTTCCGGTGCGGGAGGATCCAATCGAAGGCAAACGACGAATAGGGAGGACCGAGGAAAACGGAGAAAACGGTGTACAGCCAAATACATCGAAAATAATTTAAAAAACATAACCCCCAATACGAAACCAGCATTCCCTTCGCCAAATGTTGACTTTTTGTAACACGAAAAGCGATAATCGAGTGCTTGGCTTCAACTCGTTTCTGGGAATGATGAGCCTGGTGATCGATGGAGTTAATTCGCTGTGTGTACAAGACAATGGTTCAATATGAAATTTCTTGTAAAGCCACGAGAAGTCACAAGGCTCCAACTTTTTACGCGACCCATTTTCATGGCGTTGAACGAAATGTCAGGCCGACGGACGAATCGAAAACTTGGCGCCTGGTGGTTAATGGTGGAACGAGCCATACGTATATACGAAAAGCTGAAACGCTCGTGAAACGTTTGCATGCTAACCAAACAAGGAAGTCACAACGGGGGTTTCATCTCTTTCGCCCTATTCCTCACACTTTTCTTCTCCCTTCCTCACACTTTCCTTCCCCATTCCCTCCCGACCCGTCGTCTCATTCTCCCGATGAACTTTCAATTTATTCATGACGACCTCGGCGTTTTGCCTGTCGGCTTTATTAGGATGCATTATTAATTCCGAGCACGAGTTTCTCGCCTCTTTATACCAGGGTGAATATCCCCCATCGTGTATTATATATGTACCTATACCTATATAAAGAAACACGACGTAAGACGACGAGACCGAGGACCAAAAATCGGACATTGTAACTAAAAATCAATGTTCGATTAATTTTCTCACTAAATGATTATTAATGCAAAGATACAAGATAATAACTTCTTCAAGGCTTTTTTGATCATTTGAAAAAAATGAAATTATTATTTCTATTATTTCTCACTAAATAATGATCGACGAGAAACATCAGATAATATTATTTTCAAACCGTTTTTGATTTAATGGGCAAAAACATTAAATTATTATTTTTTTATTTATTCCCAATTATTCGACCGAATGGTATCGAGGGCGATTTTTCGAGTCGGGTCGATCCCATTTTGGATCACGTAGTAGTACAGTCGAGTTAGTGAAAAATGTCCAAGTAGATGAAGCCCGACATGGTCAGACGTGGATGATCTAATAAATTTTACCGAGTCCCGCGGAATGCAAAGAAGCTCGTACGACTTGATAGCCAGCAGACCGTCTCAATGGTACGACATAAACTCCGGGACCTCGTCATAATAACGGTGTGCTGGCACCGAAAAGACGCCCGCAGTTTCCTCGATACGAGACAAAGACAGAGACAATGGCGAATCGCCGAAGCGTGAGTGGAAAATGCGTAAAGACGAGAAAGAGGAGACGTTTATATATGTACGTATAAACGAGTGGACGTAAAAATAGTTCAGTGTTTTAAAATTACCGTACAGTAGAACTCTGATTAAGGAGGTTCGATATATTCCAGTCAAAAAATGCATTTAAAAAAAATGCTGAAAATACAAGTCTTCCTTGATATGTGGTGCAAATTTCATGAAATTCTGAGCAGTGGAAGTATGTTAAATAATTTTTTGAAGTTAGCGTTTGAAATAATTTCAAGCACTTTGACAAAAATTCACGAGTTTTCCGAACTTACTGTTCTTCTACAGAAAAAATATGTACATATATATATAAATATATATGAATATGATTTATGGTGAAAAAATGGTGAAAACCGAACGTATGGTACACACAACAAAAATGGTGAAAATCGAACGTATGGTTCCTGAGAAAAGGTACATAGAAAGTAAGCATTTTTCGAACCAATGTTTTTCGACTTTGAATTGGACCCAAAACTTTTCTAATTTGAATATCTTCTAAAACCACATATAGAATTATTAATGAAGTATTTCTGAACAAAACTAAAAAAATCGTCGAAAAACGTTGAATAGTTTTTGAGAAATCTTAACTTGAAGAAAAAAAGGTCGGATACGGGTTTCCGAATAAGTGTTAGTTTCGCAGCACTGTAAAACCCAAAATATATAAAATTTGAAAAAAGATTGCAATGAAAATTATTCCTTAAAAACCCCTCTATCAAAAAGCTCTGATGTAATTTTTTTAAATGACCAGAAAAAAAATTATAACGACCAAAAAAAAATTTGTTCCCAAATTTGTATCTATTTTCGTTTATAACTTTGTTATTTTTGGTTTTACGACTCTTAGTTACAGGACCAAAATTGCAGAGAATGTAATTTGCAACAAAAAATGTATCTACCAATTTTTTGTGCGACGAATAGTTTTCCCGATATAACGTAAAAACATTCGCACCCCTTTTTGGAAGATAGCGGCCGCAAGACAAGGTTTGCGGCCCCATAAACTTGGGTTTAACTTTCCACTAACCCCCTCTTGACATCCAAAAAATAAAATTGTCTGCTCTGACCTTTGCAACCCTAAATGTAACTTTTCAATGGACTATAAGTTTGAACCATATGACATGACGCTCGAGTCGCTGTATACTCGTACACTGCAGATGCATGCGATCACCTTGAATGTATAACCTAAGTTTAGTCCGACTCGCGCGAACGAGAAAACAGTACCTATACAAGTGTTGTTTGCTCTACGTCAAATTCTTACAAAAACTTTGGGTTTTAGAAGGGATATTATTTGTACAAGGTGAGTAATATGGCTATTTATTTTTTACAATAAATTCCTCCTAGGAATTGATTGTACGAATCACCAAGGAAACCGAAAAAAATATTAAAAGCTTCGGTAGAAGCGTTGATATCATTATTGGCAACCAGTGTGGGCAAGATGAAAAATTGAATTCGTGGGCAAGATGGAAGCTGTTCCTGTTCCATCTTGCATGTGCGGAATTATTTCGATTTTTTTTTCAATTTCTCCTACTAGTTGGGCATTATTTCTTTCTAGATGGTGTTCAAATATAACAGCATGAGTTGCAGAGGATCTTGGAGCGAAGAAGCGACGCAGAAAGCGACGAATGAAGCTAAAACAACAACGATAAACACAGTTTTCAAGAAATATGGAATTTCGATTAGGACTTTACATCGCCATTTGAAAAAAAGGTGACGCGTCCAGAAAACTAGGTAGATTCCAACCTCTTTTCTCAAAAGAGCCGGAGCAAAAAATTCCACAGTCCAAAAAAAGTATGAAGTTAAAAAAGAAAGGAAAGTTATCAAATAAACATAACACGGAAGAAACGTATAAGAATAAAGGAAAGAGAAAGGAAAAGGGGAAAGGGAGAACAGAAAATAACGATATAATGTTGCAACATCTTGATGAGCAGCCCTCACAAAATCATTTGTTTTGTCTATTCTGTGGCGAAGAATGGCGACATAGAAAATGGTTGTTTGTTGTTTTAAAATTTCATAATGTGAAGATTTTTAATACAATCCATCTTGCCTTTATGAGCTTTCCATCCTGTCCTCAGGGTGAAGGCAAGATGGAATTTGTCACACGTATCGTTCATTCGTTATTACAATGATCCTACTAATAATTAATTATCAATAAGTACATTATAAGTTAACGTTATAAGTACTTTTCAAATACTGGTGGCAATAAAACATTTACATTTTGTTGTTCTATTTTTTTTTACGTCATAAAGTTAGTTATTCCATCTTGCCCTTCCTTCCCCTACTGCCGCAGAAAATGTTCATCCGCGACAGCGAAATTCAAAATAAGTCGAAAGCAGCCAAATTTAAACATGTTTTCCCCAAACGAGACTTGAAAAAGGTGTGATAATCGTAAATTCTTCAAATTTCTGTATCGAATAAGATCGCGTTTATGACAAATTAGAATTTAACGTAATTATCAATCTTCCCTTAATTGTCTGATCTCGCATATATTGATTAATCGAGGTTCTACTGTACTCGCTGGGTTAGAGCTGCGAAGGAATGTCGAGGTATAATGTTATTTGGCTATAAAGTATACATAAATGTGTGTGTGTGTGAGTGTGCGCGCGCGCATGCGTGTATTCCATATATGTGCATTTACCCTCGTCACGAGCGTGCGTGCAGGAATGATGATCGTTCCCACGCGGGATAAATTTCGTCCTGTAAGTTCTCATTCTCTTTCTGGTTGTCAATCTTTTGTCCATTCGAGAAAACCCCGAGTAGAAATGGAAATCTTTCTTAGCGACGCGAGAGAGAGAGAGAGAGAGAGAGAGAGAGAGAGAGAGAGAGAGAGATTTGATTTGATGGTTTATTCTTGCCCTAGCAAGCTATAGGGCAGATAGAGTTTTCAAAAGTTGACTGACGGTGCAGTCAGACCAATACAATATTTTACAATGAGCTGATAACTTAGAATATACAATAATAGTAATAATAATAACAATAACGCAACGCTAAATAAACTTTTAGTATAACATAAATAATAATAAAGAATAAGAGAGAGAGAGGGAGAGAGAGAGAGAGAGAGAGAGAGAGAGAGAGAGAGAGAGAGAGAGAGAGAGAGAGAGAGAAGAAAGAGAAAAAGATTGACGAGTAAGGCAGAGAGCTCGATGATCCTTCATGGATAAAATCTTCGTACTACGCTCGAAATGAGCTCATGCTTCGCGCGAACAAACGAACACGTCGCATATGAGGGTATCAAGGATATCGCGACGTCTCGCTTCTCGGATTAATTCAGTCTTCTTGGTTAATTCAGTCGGAGAAACTCGGCAGCCGAAATGTTCGTCGTTAAATTATTCGCCAAGTTTCGTTCAGTGAAATCGAATTCACAAAGATTTTGACGGTTATTCTTGGACGAAACGAGCGCAAAGTTATAAACCAATCATTATTCTTTATGAAACATTGTTGTCGTTGTTTTCATTGAAAATAAATTAAATCGCAAAATCCGTAAAAACTTTTCACTTTTGAATGCAACAATTTTCGATGAATTTTTGTTCAAAAGACGCCATGATTCTGTTGCTCGTACGAAAAATAAACATGAGTGGAAACGTTGTGAAGAATTGAAAATGGAATGGAACTTGTTAAAAAATTTGAAGCAGGCAGCGGTGTACGAGATAACAATTCGCAGAGGTTTTGAGAGTCACTGGGCGAGGCCTCGGCGTTGAACCCTCTTGAAGTAGACTGTACCCAGTCGCACACGGTCGCCACATACCGAGCCGCGATTTGAATTACAATCGGCGCATCCCGGCGCGTCCGGTGAGTTTGCGTCTCGTTAACGCATTCGTCTCGTTCGCGTTCACTCTGGATAAAGCTTTGCTCCGCGTCGTTTGCACGAGTCTACGTACCGTCGCGAATAGTCACGAATCATCGTTGTTGCGCGAATCGATGAACGCGATAAAAAAATTAAAATGAAAAAAATGAAAAAAGAACGGTGAAAAAAAAGTAGGTACCGACCCAGAGGCGAAGCGACGAAAACATTGTTGCAATTTTTTTTTCGTCGACAAACGACAAAAGCCCCGCGAGAACGATTGACTCGTGTGCGACTCAATGACGGACTCATTAATTACGCAGTCAATCGCCTCATTGTCTCCCAGGAGAGGATTCAACATGGTACGAATAAAAATTCATATTCCGAATTTAGAAGTCCGACGGACCTCCTACGCAAATTATATAAATACCATTGACACATTGACACAAATTTGCCCTTTGATTTAAGCCTCGCGGATCAAATTATCAGAAACTCGATCTTCGGTAGCATTATGCGATTATTTTTCAATTTGTTTATTGCCATTTTCATGAGATCGAAAGAAAATCATTAAGAACAATCGATCGAATCGCAGTAATTAATCTACGACCTAATCAATTATTAAATCAATCGGACCATTGAATTAATAAATTGTCTTTGGATCGAAACGTTTTTGTCCTGCAACCAGACGTACGCTTGCGAAAAAAAAGCTAACAAAAAAATCGCCCTCAACAAACTTTGATCGCTTCTTCATACACTGTATTTTTTATCTCCCCTGTTAATATCCGTCCAATAATCCTCTTCCGGAACTTATCAGTATTCGAGTCAGTCCGAACGAATGCAGTGTCTTCGGGATTACCAACTAACCGTGAAAAACAAAAACAGTGAGGCTATAACGAAATGCTTGTTTCATCTCCGTCGCTTGTTACACAAGGTGACCCCTAACGCTCCGGGCGAGCTTTCGAATGATTTAATGCGACTGTCGTGTACACTTTGTACGACGATGAACGAAATCTGAATTAAGGAAGTTCATCTGGTACCGAGTTAGTCAAAACAAAAATTGTTATGACTAGCGTAGTCCGTTCAATAAGTTTGGCAACGCTGCAACCAGGCGCGACAGCGTACCCTGTACAGCTGGCATATGTTAGGTTAGAATTTTTCATTCCATGATTCACGTCGACCTGCTTCGACCGCGTTTGACCATGGAAGAAAATTCGAAAAAGAAAACGTTTTTCTGGAAAGGCAAACGTGTCACTGAAAAAGTGTACAATTCACGAGCGCGACAGGTGGAAGTGGGAAAAGTGTTGATTTCAAAAAGCGCGCGGTTGCGACGTTGCCGCTATGACATGCGGCTGGAGTAATATGGAGGCTAACATCTAAAAAATCAGTATTTTTCGAGACAAATTAATTAATTCTAAAGCTCACAAGAATCTAATTGATTTAAGAAAGCTATCCAAGGGTTCTCTATATATTTTTGTATCCATTATAAAAGTTTCATTCGAAATCATTTGTCAATGGTTGCAAATTTCAGGTTTACAAATGGGAAAAACACGACAATCCATAAGAGACCATGTTAATTAAGAAAAAATTTATTTATTAATTGCTCACGAACAAAAAATCCGGAAGATTTGAAATTTGCACAGGTGACTTTTTAGATACTCATAAGTGTACTCGAATTGTTTTATCAATATCTGTTTGTTAATTCGATCATCAGATGAACTCCCTTAAGTGGATGAATATCGTTTTTTACTTTTTGAATTCTTTTGTCTTGTATCGACTCGACAGAAGGAAGGACCTGTACTGGCGAAAAAAGTTGGCACGTTGCGTGTACACGCATACGTTTATACGGATGTCCGTTAGGGTGGAGAAATCGATCGTTGGACGCTCCGGTACATATTGTCGGAGAAACGTTTATCTATCTCTCTCTCTCATCGATAACGCGGCCAATGCGATCGGATCCGAAATCCTGTGGATTTAGAGACACGCGTGTCTCCGTAGATATGCGTATATACATGGGAAGTTATGTGTACGTAGACGGTGCACGAGTCACCCCGCATGGCCAAACCGAGAGGCATTGGCTGTGCGTATACCGCGAGTAATTTCACGGTAAACGTGAGCCGACTCCGAATCGAGTGAGAGCGTGGGTCCAATTGACCCGTGGGTCGACACCTAATTGTCAATTGACGAGCGACGTTGCCGCGCTTAGTCCACCGTCGAGGAGATAACGACCGTGTGGCTCTCCCTTGATCCGCGAATCGTCACATTGGCCACACGTCGTACGACGAATTTACCACATATCGTCACATTTTATCTCCAAGAAGGAATGTTTTCGTGCGAACAATCTTCGAGCTTCGAGAGAGATCTCGAAAACGTTCCGTTTGAAAAAGGGTTCAGGAAAAACGACGCTTTTTCAGAATAGGACGGCAAAGATAATTAATCATTTTTCGAATGAATAATTAGTTTGAAACAACGAGAATTTATTTAAAAATATGATTTTTCATTAAAGAGTCATTGTGTCATTGTTATGGAAAAAAGTTGAAAATTTTTACGACGTAATCGAACGATGTCGAACCTCGTTTTCTCTCCCTCTCTCGACTGATCAAAGAGCACAGTTGAAGGATGTTCTCTCTGTCTCTGAATCTCCTTATCCTTGTTCACAGCTAGCAGGCCCTCGCCCCTCTTATTCTCAGAGAAAGCTGAAGGGGCTCGGCACAGTGCTCGCCCTTAGCCCCGGTTGCCAGCTCCAGAACGGAGTTAATATCTCAGGCTCGCTAGTAGGGGTTCAAGGATTTCAAGCCGGGTTCGCGGACGCACGGATACGAGGAGATCGAGGAGAATGGCACTCACACGCCTTCGTACAGAGAGAGAGAGAGAAAGAGAGGAATAGAGAGGTTCTCGTCCATGCGTCGCGTCGCAGTCGAACCAGGCAACCATCCACACGACGACAATAAGCTTAAGTCTTCCCCCATCTCTCGGTCTCTATGTGTGTGTGTATGCGTACGTCTGTATAGCCATTGTACAACGTCACGACCATTGGTCCACCGAACGAGCAGTGGTCGTAGTAGAAAATACGTCGTAAAAAAAAAGAAAACAATGGCAACGTTTCAGTGATTGGCAGCCTGCGTACGATAGAACCCTTGGATAGAAAAAGACGCAGGGATAACAATCACTGTTATCGCACCGTCCGATTAAGATGCCAACCGGTGCACCGTTTATCCCCACCCCTTATTTTCGACCAAACTACATAGCAACGAGGGAGACGGAGATGGCTCGAAGGGTGAGAGAAGCCAGCCACGCGCAGCTGTGTTGACTCAGCTTTAATAATTGAGAAAACCGACCGGCAGTCTCCGCGACGATGCGTCGGCGGTAATAAGAGACCCACAAACACGCTAAAAGCGTGCAGCGACGCTAGTTCACTAACATTCGCCCAAAACGATGATTCGACGTTACCGGGCGTTGCGAGAAAAGTTCGACGTCACGAGGCTGAAGACACGCACCACCTACTTCATTATTTTCCAGGCAAAAATAGTGCCCAAAAAAGTTCTTTTTTTTACGAAAAATAGTTATTTCAATGTCGTAGTGATTTTCGTCCGGCTTAAAAAGTTGGCAGGAACGTTTGCCAGGGCTGAAATTCGATCGAACGAATAAATATCGAGACGTTCGATAAGTGCGAGTCAAGAATTAAAATCCACCTGCGAGGTTTTGGATGAACCTTCGAATTTTAATAATCGATTAATTCGATCAACGATTAATAAATAATGGTTCGGGCGATCGCTCTTATTAATGTTCGGTCATGTGTGTCCTCGAGGAGAAATGCAGGGAAAAACAAGTCATTATTGTCTCCGCGATGAACTCCGGGCTAGTCGAGAGCATTCCGCGGCCATGATCGAGCGCCCTCTCGACATACCAAACTCTATCGAACCGAACTTGGTACTGGTTTCAAGGACGTCCGGAGATGCGGAATAGACCAGCAGCAGCAAGCAGCGCCAGTGAAACGAGTCTGAACACTCTCGAATCCTGCCCTCCTCCACCTCCGTTCTTCCATCTCGCACGAAGAAGGAGGACAAAGAAATTATAGCAAAGCGAGTTGGCGCTATGGCTCGCGCTTGAGGGGACAAACTCGATTGGCGACGAGCCAGCGGAACGCTCGGACTAAAACGAATTTGACGTGTATATCTCTACATCACTTTCATCATTGTAAGGAGCGAACTGGAGAACTTAGGCCGGATCAATTACTCACAACGATTGCATTGATTATTTCGTAGCTCTCATTATGACGAGATAATTATTACAATGGAAAGGGAAATTAATCTTTTTTTAATTGTATATGCGGCCACGATTCGATTAAGGTGCAAATCAAGGTCGAACTTGGATCTAAATTGTAACTGACTCGATGACAACTTGAACGGATAAATAATTCATTAATTCTTCGATTGATCATTTCTGATCGATTATTTTTCTATAATTTATATCGATATTGATGAAGAAAAATGAATTCTGTTTTTCGAAAGGTCAACCCGGACCGTGATTAGTCATCTAAATAATAAATTAAAAAGTTTTAATGTTTTAAAGATCATAGTTTCTCTATAATCGATAGCAAAAATAATGATAAAAAAATATTATTTTATTCGGAATGTTGAACTTATATCAGAATAAAAATTGAATTGAAGACAACGTAAGAGAATAATTGCAAAATGAATTATTCGCTCGATCGTTAGTAATCGTTGAAAACGTTGGTTTAATTATTCGTCTTGAAATTCGTGTTACAAATAATAGGAATGATAGAAAAAAAACTTGACAGTACGGAGATATCTTGCCAATTTTCATAAATCATGGATAATTATTTGACGAGAAAATAAACTCTCCGGTCATTTTTCATTCACACGGTGCGAGTCTCCGCTCGACGCGGGAGACCGCGAGAGTTAAAAACGCGATGGTAAAATTAGCGAGCCAGGGTCGTGGCGTGGCACACACACACACACACACACACTCACACACACACACACATATACGGCGTGATTTTCTAACTGATACACGCGAGCCGTCATGGGCAAGTCGTCATCCTCGTCTCGTCTCGTCGGTTAGAGACAAGCCGGCGCGGATAGCGTATAACCGGATATGGCTGCTTGGTAACCGGACGCGCGAAAACGCTTCGCAACGTCCGATCATCTATCCCCAGACAGGCAGCATCGACGGACCGACGCGTCTGCGTTGCGACCGCGTTGTTGGCCGTATTACTCTACGTAGTCTCTCATCGACGATGCGTAAACCGAGGGAGAGAGAGAGAGAGAGAGAGAGAGAGAGGGAGGGAAGAGGGCCAGAGAGAAAGAAGCATTTGCGAGGGGAACGGAAGTGGCCGCGCCATCGTAATCGACGATGCAACGCGTGATAATCCGAGCGAAGACGTCCGCGAGACGAGAGCGAGCGAAAGGGGCTTCATTATTATGTTCGTACCTGACTTTATTGTGATTAAACTTTCCGGGTCGATTAAAACGCGAGAGTTCCTTTATTTTCTATAATATATAACGCGTTTCACATTTTCATTAGTACCTATTTGTTTTGTTTTTTTCTTTTTAAGTAATTGCTTTTTCATTACAGGTTTGAATTTAAAAAAAGATTCCAACAATATTTCCTTTGATAATATGAAAAGTATGTTTTTTTAATAATTTTTATGATATTAACGGATTTCGTCGAATCGTCGGACTTTGATCCGATTCGTCGATTATTTGAACTTGATTCAAGCCCGACTGTTCGTTGGCAATTTAATTGCCAATGAAATAACTAAAGAATATCTTTCGATCGACAACTTTCTCTTTTGTCGCGAAATAAAAGACGACGACGCGTTGTAGCACGGGCCGCGATAATGACGCAACAACGTTCTTGGAAATGAGTCCTTAGAAGATACGAAGTAATATTTCCTCGTCCGTCGTTTAACGAACTTTGAATAGGGAGATTGAGTCATCGACGCGAATATTCGTGATGATTACCTAATGACGATCTTACGAATTTACCCACGGCCTCTGGTACTTCGCACTTCAAGATATTTCATCTACTAGCCAGATGAAAATAATCTTCAAAATGAATCTTGGCAATGTCTCGATGATTATAAAAGTTTGCGATTAAAAAAAAAATCACAATTAAACACGATGGTAACGAAAATAAGGTTGTGAAATTTGTTTACGTATTTTTCGGTATCTCAATTTTTCAAACTCTTATTATTATTAATAAACATTTACTTTACTTGGCTTCTATATAGCTGTGTCCTGCTATTATCAACCGTCGGTAACGCGAGATGAGAGAAAACGAGAATGACACGAATATGTACGATATATATATGAAAATAAAATGAGGGACACGATGATGTCGCCGGTTGCCGCAGCGTGCGAGTCAACACGAGAGAATGAGAGAGAGGCTCGAAAATTCAGTCGGACAACGGCACGTTAATTTCAACGACGAGAAAAGCATCGAGCATATAGAGGGAAGTTCATGTTCGCGACTTAGTCTCATCTCTCATTGTGCGTTTTAAAGTCGGCGTGACGCGAAATGAGTGCGAGAAGGGGCGCACGAGAGCGTATATATAGAACCGGCACACAAAGAAAGCATTTCGCTTACACAGACGGTTGTTTGTGCTGCGGCGAAGTATCGAACAAGATCAGCGCTTGGCTCTCTCTCTCTCTCTCTCTCTCTCTCTCTCTTTCATTCTCGCCCTCCCTTTCAACCAAGCAAGACGCGCAGCTGCTAACGAATTATGTGGGGCAAAAACTTTCGTCTTCGTTAAGAATTCTGTTTTTTGATTCATTTTAAAAAAAGGTTTCCACGTCTCTGCTTTGATCTTTCCCAAACTATTACAACCTGAACCCAAAAATGCAAATTTCTCGAAAAATCATTTATTTCAATGTTTCAATTGTTTCGAAGATTTATTTCGTTCACTTGACAATTGATACATTATAAAATAAGGTGTCTACACTCAAATATATCATAAGGGGAAGCGCGTTGAGATATGCAAAGGAATTAATAAGGATGGAAGAGACCAGGTGGCCAAAAATTTGTTTATTGGAAGAAACGAGAGAGATTAAAAATGGGCGTCTGTCAAAGTGGGGGTAGAGTATGAGGAAAGTGGTAAGAGATTAGGGGGTAGAAAATTTATCAACCATGATATGGGAGAGCAAGGATATGAAAGAAAACGATGAAAGAATAAAAGAGGAGTTAGAAAAGCTGAAAAAGGAAATATTAAGAAAGGAATGGGAGAAGATAAATAAGTCAACGTACAATGAGAATTATAAATTTATCTGTCAAAATGATGTGATACCGTGGAGATATTGGTCGGAGGAGGCAGTGAAGGGGAAGAATGAGGAAATGTGGGCGAGATTGAGATGTGAAAACATAGGAAGGGCGAGGAAAGAGAGGGGAAAAGGATTGGCTATGTAGGATTTGTAAAGAAATATACAAGAACATATTTGCGAGTATTATCAAGAAATAGAGAAAGTGTGTAGAAAGAATGTAAGGAGGAAGCAGAAATTGAAATAATCCGCAGGAAGATGGGAAAAGTAAAAGAAAAGAGAATAAAGCAAAATATTAGGAAGATAAATACAAGCAAAAGAATAAGCGGGGAAAAATAAGGCAAATTAGATTTAAGATTAGATGTAAGATTTCGTAAAAAAAATTTTGTTGCAAAGTTATGCAAATAAAACTACCTAATAATAATAAATCTATGCATTTTCAAAAAGAAAAATCTTCTAAAAATAAATAAAAATATACATAAAATCTTTTTCTAACGAAACGATACTAATATATATATGTATTGTGTATATTATCGTTCATATGTCCCGCGCTGTATTTGTGGACAGATGGCGTATTGAAAATCGCGAGTTGAGAGCCATCGATGACGCGTGATAACATATGCGCGACGCGTCACGTTCCCGTCTCGTCTTTCTCTCCCAGCTCTACAAACGACCGAGGGGCAGGTGTCAGATCGAAGCTTGACCATATACCTACCATTGTCCACAATGAACGTGTGCCTATAAGTATATAGCTTCGCGTGTGTCCAAAGCTCTCTCGAAGCAATTGACATTCGAGGCCTATCCGTCGAACCGGACGGTTCGCCTATTTTTGGTACGTACGGCCGGAAGTTAACCAACGAAGATTTCGATCGATAAACAACCAGGCAAACGCAATACTTTCGGTCCAAAAACAATTCTCAACTATCTCACGGTCTTGTAATTATTTCTTTCTTTAAAATTTAATACGATCGATTAATTAATCAATTATGATTTTATTTGTTTATTTCTATCCGCAGAATTTACATCACCCGCTCGATAATATTTTTCGAACACACGAGGAATAAATTTTTTTTAAAATGAATAAAGTGCAGAAGCCCCTGGTCGAACTGAACCGTAGGCAATGTTAGAACGAAGCAGCGGGTAAAAACGTCACAAGGCGAAACTGGTTTTGGCGGTTGGGGACGAGAGGGATATTTCCCCCTAAAAGTTCTCCATTAACGCGTCTACGAATATTGCCCGACGAAAATAGAAAAAAAGCCACCGAAGAACGAAAAGAGAACGGAGAGAACGAATATTACTGGAAAGAGAGAAAGAAGATGATGAAGAAAATTGTGAAGAGGAAGAGAAGAGAGTGTTTCAAGGTTCTGCGAAGCCGCACACGCGTCTTGGACTCTCGAACGTTCGGTTATAGCCTTGGTGGTACTTTAAAGCAGAAGTTGCCGCTGATCGTTACTTCGTAGTAAAATCTCGGAATTCTTTTATACACACCTCGCACAATCCCCGATCCCTTGGAAAAATATAACGTAACCAAGAGCCCAACGAGTTATTATACAACGGGTGAAAACTTTTCAACACGCGACGATATTTACGAATAATTATCGAATGTTTGTACTTTTTCTTCTCTCTCTCTCTCTCCATTGGTATTTTTTTGTTTTTATAATTCCGTTAATTCAATGAATATTTTATACATCCGTCTCGCATGACGCCATGCCAGTGCAGATACGTTAAAACGAGTCTGAATATTTATCAACTGTATTTATTGAAATCATTATTTCAGCAGGAATATTTGGTAAAAGAATTCATTATGACAAAAATAAAATTGTAAAAATATTTTTAAAGCGCGAAAAAGTTAATGTCATCTGACCGTTCGTTTCACTCTGAAAATCCTGTGAAATCGATAACTGATTTATTCGAGTTTTGTAAATTTACATTCAAAATATCAAGAAATTTGAAGAAAAAAAAACGAAATAATCAAATCTCCGGATTCCTGCGTGAATTAGCGAGCTGAGTGAAACTCGAGGATTCGATTCGAGTACATAATTCTTCGTTCCTAAAATCCCAAAAATTTCATAAACGAGCGTGCGGCCACGATTCGTGAAAGCGTCAGCGAATACAAGAATTGCGAATCCACCATCGAAGTTACGCGGCTCGCATCACGGGATAAACATCTTGACAAGGACGGGGGGAGTTCTCTACGCTAGTTGAGAAAGGATATGAGAATCTCATTCTCTCCCTCTCTCTCTCTCTATTTTATCTCGCAGAAGACGGTGAGAGAGAGAGACACGACCGCATTACTATACGACGGTGTCTGTGTGTTATTGCGCAACTACGAAGTCCGTGCGAGCGAACCGAGAGCGAGTCCTCTCGCGCTCGCACTTGACCCACCAACACACTTTCACTTTTTTTTCTCGCTTAGTCTGCTTTTTTTCTTCCTTTTTTACTTCCTTTTTCTTTTTATTCCTTCACCGAACGTAGACGAAAGCGCAGGTTTCTCTCTTTCGCTTTCACGCTCGGTCGGTCTCATTTCTCACTCGTCCACCGTCGTTACTACACTGTCCGGGCAAGTCGTCGTCCGTTACGTTGTCGTGCCCGTGCGCTAAGACGGCAGGAACGCGCCCATGATTGACCGTTGACTTTTCGGCTACTTACTCAAACGAGCAGTTCCATTATCATTAATGTTTTATTTCTGCTTCTTTTTTTTTGTTTACATCCCCCCACCCCATTATCACGTTCTTACTTTTGGTTACCCGTGTAAGAATTCAGCCAGGGCTTAGACCGGGCCCCGATTATTTTTCCCTCGCTCTACAAAGGCCCTCACAGGGCACCCGACCAGGTCCCTTACGGGCCGGTCACACTTTGCAGATGAGGGCCTCAAGAGGCCTATGAATCAGGGCCCGGCTGGGTTGCCTCAACAGAACTCTGCCAGAACCGAATCGAAGCCGTGAAGCAACCCTATTACTGCCCTATAATTACCAGCTTTATTAGTGGATACATATCAGTTTGTAAAAATCCTTGCGACAAGGATGTGCAAATACAACAGTGTTCAAAACAGCCTTTTCATTTTATAATGTTTAGTATCACTTTGAAGTAGTTGCCTTAACATTAGACAATTCTGAGAAATTAAAATTAAAGCAAAAACGAAGTTGCCTAAGCAGTAAGGTATTTTCCATCACTAGGTAAAAATTGCGAAATATAATGACCATTTGTTAAAAATAAACAAAAATAAATTAAAATTTGTCAATGGTGGGCAGTGATGAGCAAATTGATCGCAATATTTTGAGCCCAGAAAAGATTCCGGTCGTACTTGGATAACTTAGAAATCGTCAAATTAGTGTTTGTTATGAAATTGTTTAATAACTTTTTTTTTAATAATTGCTACCGCTAGAGCAATTTTATATTCTTGATGAGCAAATTGCGAGCAATTTTTTGAGATATAATTCATTGAAATTGCTTCTAGTTCGGCGCTAACTTGACTCATGTTACAAATTTTGAGAAAAGTTACTCTCAATTCACCATCTTCATTATCAACAGAAGAACAGATCCCTGAATAAGGATATTCTGCTCTTCGTGCTACATATTTAATCAAAATATAGGCACCACAGTTATAATCATTTCGCAAACAAATGATTGCACACTATAACAAGTAATAAACTCGATCAGAAATAAATAAATCATCAGTTCCCTGGTAACACGGCAGTCCTTTGGTGCAATCTCAGACAGCGGACTGACGACAAAGTAGTGACGAATAGGACATTAATTTGAGATTATACTAAAAACTTATGTGTTTATCAGTATTTTTAATTATAAAGATGGTATATTTTTACAAATTACATGTAATCATGCATAAATTTAAAGAAAACATAGGTACTAGAGGAAATAAAGGATTACCAGAGTACTGACAATTTGACTGAATCAGCATGTGCACACGCGGTAACAACGACGCTAGCACTTGCCTCGACATGGCTGCCGTCAATATGGTGCGCTTTGCAGTTAACTTTAGTACCAACATTCAACACTGAACAATGAGTTAATCGTAGTTCGGCAATATTTTGGGGGAATTTCAAATTTCAACTTGGCACAAAGGACTGATGGGTAAAAGTGATGACAAAGTTTGTAAATTTTTAAAAAATAGCTTTTTACAGATTCTATAAATAAACGTGTGAATTATATTAATAAATGTTTTACAGAATATATAATAATAATCAGATTAACAATAAACACGGAATATATTGTTATACAAGCTCCTGATTAAGCGTTTTTGTGATTATGACACGCCAGGGTACTGATGTTTTGAGCATTCATTGCGTTATTTTACTAATTAGCTTTTGAAGTATGTAATTCAAATTGAATGGATACATGGCGAGGATCTAGGAATTTCATAATATATTGTCGCAGAATAAAGTGCATAAATATTTTCGTATTTATTGGCCGATGACAGCGAGTTGCCCAATTTTTGTATATTCACCCATATAAACATTAGTTCACAGATTGCTGAGATCCGGACATTGATAGATACAAAATAGCTTTTTGGCCCCAAAATAGGTATGTTTTTAACAATTTTTATATTTAACAAAGTCCGAATGGATTTATACACAAAAGGTATCTTTGTTATAATAAAATACATTTGTAGTATAAATTTCAGCTCGATCGGTTCATGCGTTGCTGAGATTTGAGTGCGGACGGACGGCTCCTGTGACGAAGATTTTTGGAAGGCGATATTAATAGGCACTTTTTAATATATATTTATATATATTATAGTGAGTGCCTAAAAATGGTGAAAAATGGTTAGTGCCTTTGTTTATAGAATTCCTCTATAATCAATGTTTGCATCTAAATTTTCGTTACACATCCATAGATTGATAATGAGTTAAATTATCGGTCAGCTTGCCGCTTTATAATGCCAGCGGGCGACTACGCCGGCGAGAAAGCGCTCGGCCATGCGCCGCCCGTCGGCCGCTGGCGGAACTACATACTCGTCGCGCGGTGAGCACATACAACAACCAAACGGTGTTGTACGTAGGTATATGTGCTGTCATTCCTGCACGCATGAATATTATTTTTTAAAAAACTACTTTTATATTGTGAAATTTATTTTCCAAACATTCTAAATATTTATAGAATGCAAATTTTACTACAGATAATTTGAGAATTTTACTACAGATAATAATATTCATAATAGAATACAAATTATCTATAGTAAAATTTCTATTCTATAAACATTGAGAATATTTGGAAAATAAATTTCACAATATAAAAATAGTTTTTTTTTTAATAATATTCATGCGTGCAGGTAAAATTAACGCTTAAAAAGCTTAAATTAACTTTATATGTACATCACATCTATGGAAAATAAGTATAAAAACTAGACATTGGTGTAAATAACTTTGCAAATATTGTATGCTCTGTAATAATTACTGCCCTGATGAATCCCGTTTGGGCCCTTTATTACTTACCTCGCTACGACCTTTTTTGAATAAATAATCCAACCCTGTTATTTCCCTGTCGGGGCCTAGTCGGATTGTGTTGTGGAAATCCCTAGTAGGGAATCCATATTCAAACCCTCTCGGGCCCCGATCTTTTTCAGGGCTGCCCTACTAATTTCTTTCACGGGTATATTTTCTTTTGTCCGGTAATTTTGGTATCGTTTACAATTATTTTTTTATTTTTTTATTCGTCTCGAGCAATATGAGGAAAAATGTGCCGGTGTCGTGCCATCGTGAAATTATCCAAAAATAAAATCCGTCGGACTTTACACCGAAGTCGTCGAGGAGAAAATAAAAGTGTATGAAAAAGTCAAAGGCGCGAAAAAGAAATATAACGAAATCTCGGGAGAAGAGTTCGAGCTCGTCGCGGCGTATAACGTTACAGCTACGGCAGGAAAAACGTGAACGATGGCGCGAACCTCTCGGTCTTCTCGCGCGGCGTTAGGGTAGAAGCGTCTACACCGAGTTATTTTCGATCTCTTTGAAAAGTTCTCGCGGTCTCTCTTACCACTACTGGTGCAACTTCGAACGTGGACGCGGTTATGTACTACGGCGCTTCGCGAATTTGTCTATATGAATTTAAAGCTACGAGCTGTTCAATCTGGGATACAGTCAAGCCTCGAAAGAGTTGCGGCCTCGGAACGATGATATCGTTAAATTTGTTCATACGATTATTTTATTTTTGATTTTTATTTATTTTCTCGTCTTTTATTTTATTCTCTTTATATCTTATTTATATTTTGCCTCATTTAACGTATATGTATTGTTTCTTTTTTAGTTGTCGTTAAATTTTGTATTTTTTAATATTT
Organism: Netelia inedita; assembly: GCA_964017225.1. Taxonomy (NCBI): domain Eukaryota; kingdom Metazoa; phylum Arthropoda; class Insecta; order Hymenoptera; family Ichneumonidae; genus Netelia; species Netelia inedita. The sequence continues at coordinate 2,297,686 of OZ024925.1, forward strand.
TTGACAAGACTCGAATCTTCGATACCGCAAATTCCGACAAGCTTACGCCCCCCCCCCCCCACGCGTAGGTATTTAGTCTCGGTCGAATTCGATTCCTCGCATTCCACTCGATGGTAGACACTTTCTTTTCCTCCCGACGTTTCCGCGCCTCAACATGTGCCAAAAATACACGCGAACCACGAATAATTCCGAAGTTACCGCGACTCGACAACACGATCCTTCCAGCTCTCGCTCTCTGGGTCTCTCTCTCTCTCTCTCCCTCTCTGTTACTCTTTCTTTCTTACATTAAAAAGGTTTTTTTAAAATAATTTTCTTACCCTCGCTTTAATCATGATCAATTTCTGTCCCAATAACAATTTATTACGTTTATAAAAAGGTCTATATTATTTTATATTCGCAAATAAAAAACGATTTTTTTTAATTTACAGAGCGTGCCAAATAATTTTATCGAGTTATTTTTACGCATAGAAAATTTGCTCAATCTCGCTACATGATGGAATTCTATATTTGTATATTGAACGATCTGTGAGAATGGAAGGGGGATGTAGAGCGCCATGGATTAATCTCGAATGGTCGACGGCGCCGCGATGCCTGTACAACAAGATGGGTAATTCTCTTCTGTCCGTCCTAGAAACTATACATATATATTTTTGTTATATATATATATGAGAACCGAGCAATACCGATCCCGGGTCTCGATTAATCGCACACCGAGGCAACTTGCAAACGCCTTTTTCCCTCCACCGCTATTGCCGCCTAACGGTTCTCGTGCTTTTCTCATCGAGCCAACGTTCCCCGGAGAAATTCGTTCCTATTCGAGAAATGTATCTTCCATGTACGTACTTCCCATCGATACGGAACGTACACAACGATTCGATTGGATCCTCTCTCCAAAAGAATAATCTTTTTTTTTTTCGTTTTTTTTCAACCCTTAAACGTTCTTCGTATTCTTCGGTGTTGTAAATTTTCCTTTTGATTATTTCTTGTAATTAAAAAAATTGCACTTTTTTTTTAATAAGTGATTCGTTGGACGAACAGAATATGAAAATTTTCCTCGTCTTTAATTATCAACGCTTGATGGGTAATTTCGTATAACGATGTTTAGAATGCAATTATGATAATTGGCACGATACCAAGTATGTAGGGTGTCACTACGACGCCCATCCACCTTCCGGTATCGAGTAGCTCGAAGCGGACTCCCTCGTGGAATCCGAGAAGTATCGGAAAACGTGGAAAGTCAAAAAAAAATGTGTACACGCAGTATAGCTATGTGCGTATAATTAGAACGAGTGCTCTATTTTGCACGAGAAAAAAAATCAGGCTATGAAACGGAAGAACAATCGACGACGGCTTGCCACTGGTATTGCGCGCGAAGAGAAGACAACCACGTGTTCCTAACGAACTGATGTACAAAAGACATAGCTGCCAATTACGAAAGTCAGCGTATAACGCGAATGGAAAATAATAAATGAAAAATAACAATAACACGTAAATAAAAATGAGCGAGAAAATACAGAAGCGAAAAAGGTTTATATTTCCATCAATTTAAAAGAACGAACGAACGAACTCAGGGTTACTCGGTCGTCTGAACTTAGACCGTTTCAATTATTTCTTTCTTTTTTTTCAAATAAAATCTAATATTTTCTTCGACACAAAAAACAAAAGATCCCGAAAAATGCAATGCAACTATGTATAATATAATAAAAAGTGAATTTTAAGGAAATTCTTGAACGAATTGAAATTAATTCGAGGGAATATATTTAGCAAATTATTCAAGCGGACAATGAACGAGATACATGTGGTACGTACCCATATAGGTATATAGCTATGGCTAGAAGGGTACGGCGAATTTTGTGGTACGTATACGTTAGTATCAGCAATTTCATAATTGAGACAACTAATGGATTTGATGATCGCATAATATAGCATAATGTGGATGAAAATAACGAGAACGAGGATAGTTAATTGAATAGGGTGCATTTCATCGAACAAACGCGTGATTTCATACGTCCGTAACTCCACGATCGACGAAAACCGCAGAGGCGATGCAGAAGCGACCGAGAGGCCTTTCCGGTTTAGCCATTTACCAAATACGCATTTAATTGCGTTAAAGTTTTCCTACCACCGGCTATTACATTTATTATATGGACGATACGTCGACGCGTTAGTACACACATTAACGTAAACGTTAGCGTCGCGAATCGCAATTATTGAAATTTGTCCAGAAAAAGGAAACAAATAATTCTAAAACCATTATTTATTATTTGAGAGAGTAAAGTATCGTTCGTTATTAATCGACGATTGTCTTAAACCATTATTTAATTATTCGATAGAAAGTACAATTAATTCATTTTGTTTTCGTTCGAAGCAGAAATTGGAATATTTTTGTTTCTTTCCCGGAAATGAGAGCCGATCGAAAAATGCAAGACTGGTAGAAAGTCGAGGGTAAATGCGAAAGAATAATGTTTTTGCCGTAAGATTATTGCGAAATGGACGGTTTTGTAAAAAAGAAAGAAAGGAGGTTTCACGTATGGGGTTTTGCTCGTATCTGTTTCGTGCGCGTAGTCCGTTTGCGACAAATATCCGCTCTAAAACGTATCGCGCGAAAAGGAAGTACCTACATAAGGTGATCGCGAAGCGGGACGGTTGTATGGCTCGCTCTCGCACGACTACGACTTAATTAAGGTTTTCTTGCTGTGGTGGGCGGCGAAATTGCTCGTTTCCTGGTTGAAGAGCCTTGCTCACTATGTTTGTACCTACGTACATGCACCGAAACGCGATACACGTCGATATGCGTACGCGCATACGTACATACATATACTTATGTACTTATCATCAACGTTGTATGCGTCGCGTGCAATCGGCCAATTTTTTCGATTGAACAAAAATAGACCATTCGCAGAGGAAGACAAACCGAGTGCATTTGGAAAAATGAAGACAAAATTATCCAAACTGGACAAAATGTTGATTGCTCCGATCGATCGGATCAATCGACACGATTATTTTTTAATCTGAGAAAATTCGTGGCAAATTCGGTTTAAGGAAGGACGGAAGGGGTTCCACGTTGGAGGAGGCTTGGTGGCAAAGTACATTAGGTAGGTACGTAGCTATACTATAGCGCGTAGCCATATACGTGTAGGTACACGAATTGTAGCTCGTTCATCGACTTACGCCGTGACTTTGCGTCACAAAACGTTCTTACTCCTTTCTATCTATCTATCCCCCTTGCCTCAAAATGTTGTTCCACGAAAGCCGTCGGTCAGCTTATGTTTCTTCGTGTATCGTCGGCGTTTCCGGTGGATGCTCGAGACGGAGAAGAAGGAGGGCGATACGCGTGCGTGAGTTCGCACACGAGAAGTTTACGAGAAAATGCGCGCGGGAAGAAGGCTATGAAATGGAGAACACCGGGAATATATGTGGCAGCGAGCTTTAGCCACGATGTCGTATAACCATCGAAAGACTCCGTAAACTCACTGGACAAACATCACATTTTATCGAATTTACCGACCGACCGTCTTGGCCGACTTACAAGTACCTACCCATATATATCTTTTCCGGAATGCTACAGCTATTTATTGAGGTCCCGCTGCAACCAGTCACGAGAAGTGTAAAAATATGGAGAATTAACCTTTTGACTGATGAGTTTTAATGAAGATTTTATGTGGAAAAAGGGCAAGTTTATTTTTTTTCAATTCTGATAATGCAAGTCATTAAAAACCAACATTTTTCAATTTTTATAATTTTTTATGTTTTTATTGAAGGTTTAAACCGCGAGAATTTTTAACTACTTGTAAAACTGATCTTAGATCCGACACAAAGGTTATCCATCTTCTAGTATTTCGTTTTCAATATAAAATATTTTATTTAGAATGATTTTATGGGTCATAACAAATTATTTGTTCATATTTTTTAATAGCAAATATAATCTCTAATAATGGTTCTTTGTGTGGTAAATAATACGCTAAAATCAGTTTTTAATATATCTTCGCCGGGGTGCCCGTACCACCTATACGGACAAATCTGCAAAGGCCCATTTTTATTTTCCGTATGTGTTACGGGCAAATCGTGCAAAAGGGTAATCTCCGAACAACGGGGAGAATAAATTTATTCATTTTTGAATAATTTATCAATCGTTATATCGGACTATCCAAAAAATATTTGCGTATTGGATATCGATTTTTTTTTCCTTATTCAGTCATCATCTTTGCCCAACGTAATATTTTCAAAATCGATGAATTATTGAAAAATTAATCAATTTTGTTTTTAAAATTTTTCAATAATTCATCGATTTTTAAAATATTGCCCGCGATTTAACAAAAATGTAAGGTCGGAAAATGTTTATTCGTAAATATTGAGTTTAACGAATTACATTTAATGTTTGACCCAACGAACAATTTGGTAGGTAGGTTGCTTCTATGAAATTCTGTACCTCTCGGTTGATTTTCTATTTTCTATCTAGTTCCCCGACAGAAATGAAGAATTCATTTTCTGGCCGCGACAACTGTGAAACCTGAAACCGCGTTGGATATAATTTTATACCTGGTTGGACACTTAGCAAACCAAGTTTTCTCAATATTTTATACCGTGAGCTTTGACTCGAACGGTTATGAATAATATAAAAAAAAAAGTTATTTCTGGAGAAGGAACTAGGACTAAGTTGGTTGCGTCGTATATTCCATACGAGCAATATCGCAGCGAAAATGCAAAGAATTTTGTATGAGCTCAAAGCCCTCGAAGGATTCGAGGAAGCGATATCGTTCTCATATATTCTGAATATCGATTTATCGACAAATATCGTTATCGTCACGTGGCTACCGTCGTCAAATAGCTTAATCGCCCTTTTCTCATTTCCAATGATACAAATCCTCGAGACACAGGTCTTGTGCAAACTTTTCCTGTTCAAGGTCTCAGCCCATCGTGGCAAGCTACGATACCTAAACAAGGGTCGTCTCTTTCGACTACCTGTCGTTACCGCAATCTTGAAATTCCCTCTCTCTCTCTCTCTCTCTCTCTCTCTCTCTCTCTCTCTCTCTCTCTCTCTCTCTCACCCACCTATTTCCCATTGTACAGGGTGGGTCATCTATTGGTAGGTACGTTTTTAAAAATGCGATCAAAAGAGTATGCATTGATATTTTTTATTAATTTTGTTGTTGTTGTAAAGCTAAAAATATCCCCGTCAAGAATGAAATACGATTTCGTTCATGTGGCTCCCTCTACTGGCCTTACAGTATGCCATTCGGTCACCTCAATTAGTGATGACATTTTGAACTACCTCGGCGCCAATTTGACTCAAAACAGTCGTAATATTGTTTTTCAAAGCTGGAATTGTCTCTGGATTATCCGCATAACATCGGTCTTTAACGGCACCCCACAGGAAGAAGTCCAGCGGTGTCAAATCGCAGCTACGCGCAGGCCAATTGACATCTCCTGAACGGCTGATTATGCGGTTGTTAAACTTGGTGCGCAGAAGGTCGATCGTAAGTCGGCTTGTATGGCATGTGGCGCCATCTTGTTGAAACCAAAGGTCGTCCACATTCATAGCGTCGATTTTACGCCATAAAAAGTTGGTCAACATGGCTCTGTAGCGTTCGCCATTGACGGTAACGGCGTTGCCAGCATCATTTTCGAAGAAAAATGGGCCAATTATGCCACCACTCCAAAATCCACACCAAACTGTGACTCTTGGAGGATGCATTGGTCTCTCTACGATTGCGTGTGGCTGTTCCGAACCCCAAATCCGGCAGTTTTGCTTGTTCACATATCCGCCGAGATGGAAATGCGCTTCGTCCGAAAAGATGATTTTTCGATCAAAATCGACGTCATTATTGAGCTGGTCTATGGCCCACACAGCGAACTGATATCGAAGCGGATGGTCATTTGCTTTCAACTCCTGAGTCATCTGGATCTTGTAGACGAATAATCCGAGGTCTTTGTGCAGTATTCTCCTCAGGCTGGTGCGACTAATGCTCAGTTGCTGCGATCGGCGTCGAGTTGAGGTCGTCGGATTCTGTCTCATACTTTGGGCCACAGCCTCAATATTCTCGGGTGTGCGCACTGTCCGAGCTCTGGGACCACTTCTGTCATCCACTAACATCCCTTTCTCACGAACTTTCTTCACCAATTTGCGTATAGCGCCTTCGGTGGGTGCTTTATCACGACCCATATTTCTTTTCAAAATTCGCACAGTTTCGGCGACACAGCACTGACTTTGAAAATAAGTTGTTTAATTTTCAAAACGCTCTTCAAGAGAAAACATGTTGTTTCATGCCGCGGACAGTATGGCTAATGAACTGTAAAAATTTCGGGTCTGTAGCTCGTTTGCCGTTGTCATACGACGAAATTCAAAAACGTACCAACAGATGGCCCACCCTGTACTTGTCTCATTCTCAGGCTGTACATCAGCGAAGAACCGAGTTTCGTAGAATTGCCAGCTGCTTGGCATAAACTGGCCCCTATCCAGAAAATTACTCGGGTTCACCGATCGTCAATGTCCGAACGAGCTTCGTCTCGCGTTCACGTCATCTCGTCACCGAAACGACCACACGGTTAAAGAGAAAGAGATAAAGCGAGAGAGAGAGAGAGAGAGAGAGAGAGAGAGAGAGAGAGAGAGAATGCGAGAGTGAGTGAGAGAAAGAGAATATTGGCATTCAAGTGCTGCCGAGCATAACCGCGTTGGTACAAGACGATGAGATTTCTCTTATGTTCATTTGGTCAAATATTTCATGTTTGACACGTTCGCGAGAGCGGACACAAAACTCTCGAGCATAGGCACACACGCACTCTCTCTCTCTCTCTCTCTCTCTCTCTCTAACCGTCTCGCGAGCCACGATCTTGTACGAACCTCGGGATAAAATCGCAGATTAGCAGCCACGCGTTTTTGAACCGAGCGATTTGGCACGTTACCCGAGATACTACACGCTAGTACCGGGCGGCGCACACAAGGAAAACTCGCGTTGACTCAATGGATTGCAAAGCTGCCTCGAGTACGAGATATTTCCAACGCTTTTAACGCGTCCACGGCGATATATATCATGATAATAGTGCAAATCGCTCAACTCACATTATTTATCGCTACCATTTGCAAAATGATCGCGCAAAGCTAAATAGCAATGGATCATTTTTGAAATAATGCCGGTTTTTAGGTGTCCATTAAACGGATCGTTCAATCAGTCTCGACAACTCAATTTCTTTATTATTTTCCATATTAATTATCATCACATTTATTAAATCTATCATTTTTTTATTATTATTATTTATATGCAAAATTTTAATCACGACGATAACATTATTTATCAAATGAAATAATTATTATTCGAAATGCAAGCGAAATGAGTCTTTGGAAGGTTTTGATATTTTTTCACCGGAACAATTTTAAGAAAAGTCATTATTTTGGAATTATGAAAAAAGGAAACATCTACAATGAACCTTTCTCTGTCCATTTTTTATCGGTAAAATTATTTGAAAAAAAAAAAGAAAAAATTACGATATTGTCGCGACGCGCAAATATGTTCTCTGACAGTTTGAAAAATAAATAATCCGACGGCGATATACAATATATATATAATAGACATGCAAGATCGTTTGAAAACGTTTAGCAAATCGTAATACCGGCGAGGTACAATCGCGATCGCGTAACATTGATATAATATTCCCATGGATAGTGAAGAATGTTCAATGCATAAAAGAGGGAGAGCCGAGGGGAGAGCGATAAGCGAGCAAAGGAGAGAAACAGAAAAAAGTTACTTCCCACGTCCGCGATACCAGGTTGCGTGGCGCGAGCGTTCGCCCGCGAAGCGAACGATCGCACACAGACGCTGACGCGCGCACACTTCGAATCTTGTATGCACACACCCACACACACACACACACACATAGACACATGAACAAAGAAGTACGGTGTGTGAGGATAGCGTCCAGGTCACGTAACCTTGAGAACGAGCAACTAGTGAGTCCCCTAGCAGCACGTGGTCCTCCTCTTTCCACGGGATGCGCGCGAGCGACGAAAGAAAGAGAAGAAGACGAGGAGAGAATCGGTACGAGTGTGAGAGAGAGAAAGCGTGCGCGGTGGGGAAGAACGAAAGGTAGGTACCTATATAATGGAGCTAAGGGAGAAACTAAGGAACAAAAGAAAAGACGAAACCGTTTTAGACGGCGAAAATTAAAAAAAAAGTGATAAGACAACCGGACGATGTTACAGGAATAGACGTAATGCCGGACCTAATTGCTGGATAATAGTTCGAAACGATCGCGATAGGCTTAAAATATCGTATATCTAACCTTGGCCACATGCTTCTTTTTTTTCTCCTTCTGTCAAAATTAGTTAGGCTTCGTGCGTCAATGACTGCACGCATCCTTGCTACGCTAATTACTTGGAAAATTGACGGTAACGACGAATAAACGAGTGAGTTTTGGAAAAACATACAAAACTTCGATTATATATCGGGTACGTATTTACATAAATTCACTTTATTTTCTGTATAATTGAATGAAATCATACGTACTTAACTAAAATTAAAACAAAAAGAAAGATAAAAATTTGTTAAATTATAAACATACGACAAAGATACATATTTGTGTTAACGAGTGGTAACTAATATTTGTCAATTTAACATTTAACAATTGTTTCCAAGGCGTTACACGTATGACAAAGTAATCGACGAAATTAGCATTACGAGAAGAAAAAGACAAAATAGAGAATGGGACATGGAAAAAAATCTATCGAATCTGGTTTAACGGCACGAAATTTTGTTTTCTCTCGACGTCCTAAAGGCGTTTCTTCAAAACGTTGTTTCGGGGTGCTCGCTACCTTAGGACCGTGTTCCAACGTAAAAGCAGCAGGTAGTCGGTAAAATATCCGTCGCGACAGTACAATATTCACAGGGAGGTTTCAGAAGCAAACCTTTTATTCGTCCGTCTCGCTCTGCCTTCCGCCGTATCTTTATTTCTTCTTTTTGCCCGCACCCCGACCGACCGCCCCTCTCTTTCCTTTTCCTTTCGAACCCTGCTTCTCCCTCGATTTCTCCGCTCGAGAGACCCTCCTGCAAAACGAGCCGAGACGGAGGGGCCCGCAGTGCGCAAGTTCTTTCGAGAATATTCTCGACGAAGAGAACTTCGATCGACTTCGTCCGTCTCGCAACGTTCGTGGCTTGGAAATATTAAGACGTTTAGGATCAAAATACCTACCTTTTATTTATCGCAAATAATTCAAAAATATTATCGACGCGTTTACGGACCCGCGATATTTCCACCGAAAATCCGTAATTGCAATGCAATTAAATTTGAATTTCATTTGAAAAAAATAAAATAAAACATTGCCGTCGTACGGAATAATCGTACTTCCTTTGACTATATCGAGCGACTAGCTTGGAAAAAGTTCCATAAATACGGTTTGCGCCAAATTACGCGGCAACAAACGTGCAAACAGAGCTAAAATTACCACCTAGTCGAGTTAGAACAATAATGACTTTGCTTAATTACTGTTTTTTACGACTCTCTCTCTCTCTCTCTCTCTCTCTCTCTCTCTCTCTCTCTCTCTCTCTCTCTCTCTCTCTCTCTCTCTCTCTCTCTCTCTCTCTCTCTCTCTCTCTCTCTCTCTCTCTCTCTCTCTCTCTCACTCCACCCATCCCTCTTCTTTCTCCATTTTAACCAAGCTTATTACCGGTGGAATTAGTTTTGCATTTATGACTGCTGATTTATTTTGTTCTTCCTACCAATATAAAATTCGAATTTTTTTCTTCTCACTAGCCGCTAAGCGCAACGTTCCGCAGTTCGTTCTCTCGTTTCATCCTAAAAACATCAGTCTCGCGAGTAGTGCAACGGCGTGGCTCGCCAAACAAAAGGGAGCGAAAGGGGCGAGAAGGAAAATACGTGATACGCCGAGAGGTTGTAAAGACCTGGCTGAGTATGAAACCCCACCATCACCACTGTGTATATGTTCATGTGTGTAAGTGACGAGTTTGTATGCGTGTGCCGGGTGAAGAGTCACGTGGCGGGATGTCGAGTGGAGGCGCGTCTCGTCGACGACGTTCTCAGCGACGCAAAAGAGTAAAGGACTCGCGACTCACGGTCGATATTTTCCTCGTTCAGATTTTGCGGCCGTTTTTTTTTTTTTTTTTTTTAATTTCGCCACCCCTTGTTCGCGCCATTCTACACGTAACTTCCGTTTGGCTTCACCTTAACGACCGATAGGAACTCGCGAATATTTAAAAAAAAATCTTTTCTTCAGCTTTCCCAAGAATTTCGTGGACGCGAATTATAATTTAAGTTTTATAATCTCATTTTTAATTTCTATTTAAGAAAAATAGATTTTTATTTTTACTACCACGCGTAACGAAGGAATAGATTTATTTTTCGTTCGATCTACTTTCCCTCTCGTCTATCAATTCGGCCCAAGTGTTTGAAATATTCTATTGATAAAATCATAAATTGTCTCGGTTGAAAAATGACGGTTGGAATCCGACGGGATAAAGAGGGGCCAGCTACCTCGATAAGGGCCAAAAATAGAAAGAAGAGGCTGCCAAGTTCGAGAGAAGAATAGAAGGGTGAAGAAAACAGAAATAGAAGAAAGCGTAGGACAAGCGTCGTGTGCGTGCGTGCGTGCGTGCGCGCGCGTGTGTGTGTGTGTGTGTGTGTGTGTGTGTGTGTGTGTGTGTGTGTGGGTGTGTGTGTGTGTGTGTATGTGTGGGTGTGCGCGCGCGCGCGCGCGCGCGTGTGCCAGAGTCCGGACGACCTCCTCGCCCGAGCTTTGATGGGAACTCTGCGAGTGTACAAAGGGAACGACTGATTGAAGGGCTCGTTAGCTTCCCCCCGAGACGACGACAACAACGACAATGGCGTCTGCGGAACGAAGCTTGGGTCGTGGAAAGACGACGAGAGCGCGACGATTTGGATTCGTTGTTAGGAGGGAAAGCGTCACGATACGAGCTTTTATATCGATGCTCGTTCAACCCTCCAGTACTCCCCGTCTCTCACATACTTTAGCCGGAAAATGTGCCCCATTGAGGGGCCAACTATGGAGCCGACTGGTTGGGTAGGCCGCAAAAAAACGCCAGATCCAGCCAGAAATGAGAATCGTTCTAGCGAAAATGAAAAAAAACAACCCATTCCAGATAATTTTACGCCGAATTAATTTTAACCCCAAAAACTTCTCGCGATGATTATAAATTTGTCCCTTACCATTACTTTCATTATTATTCCTGAGAGTTCTGTTTTAAGATTCAGATACGGTTCAGGTTGAAAATAATTCGACCAAATTTTACTTTGATTACTTTGATTACATTTTTCAGCGAGATTATTTGCTTCTACGCAAGTAATCGAACGGTCTTTCCTGCTGGAAGCTAAAAATTCCGATTCGCAGAAACAGAAGATTCGCCAACGACGACGCAGGGTTGAGAAATCAAATGGGACGACGTTTGAAGAAGAAGAAGAAAAAAAGACAAATCTCAACCGGTTTTTCAAGTCTTTGGGGTCGAGGCTGGATCCGAAAAGAGCCATCGCCGATGCTTTCGTGTGTGGCCAAGTTTTGTAGAGACCGCGTCTGAAATACCGACGGGACAACTGGGTTTCCAACAGAAACGCGACTACATTTTTCCTGCGCTATTTCTGTTTCCAAACGAATAATATTTCAGGAAACGAACGAGATCAGTCGAGCAGCATCGTTCTTCCTTGAAATTATCGTATTTTTGTCAATCGAAGCAACTTTCGTCAAATATTTAATTGCCGTCGATAAAAAACCAGTTTCTTCCGAGACGATTGACCTTTCGATGAAAATAGAAGTCGACTCTGATTAACAATGTTAATAATCATAATATATATTAATAATTTTTTTAAAACAAATCTTATTCGCATAATCTGAAACCGAGACGAAGAACCAAGATAGAAAATACACGTACGTTCGCGCAGTGTGAACGATCGCTTTTCATGCTATAGAAGCCTAAACACTGCGGGGCAATAATGTGCTTGGTAACCGAGAACGTCGACGGCGTATGAAGACGATGACGACGACTTTGTTCCTCTGTCCCGAGTGTGAGAGAGAGAGAGAGAGAGAGAGAGAGAAGTATGGAGCAGGATTCAGACCGATAACGACCAGGGATTGTCGTGGCAGAAATATGATAAGAACAATACGTACGCCGCTACAGTCGTATTCTGATGATTTATGCACGGAGCACCAATCGTCTCAATGTTAATTCATACGTGCTCTTTTTTTTGTTATATTTTCTCACCCAAATCATTAATCACAACCCATGTTTTATAACCCCGAGATTTATGTCAATATTTTTCTTTCTATTTTTAATTTATTTATTATTATTATTATTGTTATTATTGTGCTTTTTTTCAATTGGATTTTTTACGGTGTTTGAAAATATTAGGAAAAATATTTGTACTTGTGAATTTTGAATATCACCCATTTTTAATTGGAACGAAAAATATCGAAAATCATGTATTTGCCGAATCAACGAAAATTCGCGACCATCGAAGGGGGAAACGTTGGAACGTTTTTTTTCGAGTTGGCTCAATATTCGAGTCGAGCATTAAAATTTGACGCTTCGACACGATGTAATCGAGCGTCTGATCATAACACCGATCACGGCTCACATTACCAGTATATTAATATCGTCGATCGTGTCCGAACGACGGAATTCGTTAGGTACGGTGAGAAGGGGGAGGGGGAGGGGGGCGATGCGAAGTATAATTATCGCGCAGATCGATAACCACAACGATTTTCACCCCTCGTTCTATCTGACACAACGTGACGTTGATGACACAATCGCATTCTTTATCCTCTTTCGAATCTACGAAACAACAAATACAGTCCCCCTACGGTTCATTATACCAAATTATTTTCGTATGAAAATGTCAAAAGAAGAAAAAAAGAACGGGGAAAAAAACATAAAATAAACGAAAAATTAATTAATTCAACGCCGAAGAATGGAATTTTTAATCTGGTTACGAGCATTAGGCAAAGCCTTTCAGGTAAAACGCGAGGCACAAGGGATTCGCTATGTGAAACAAAAAAGAAAAAGAAAAGATAAAAAAAAGAAAAAAAAGAAGGAAGGCTTTAGTGGACGGGAGAGAGGGACTCCCCGGTAGCCCGGCGAGCCTGAAAAACCTGTCGCGTGTCGTTACCTTCGTTCGCCGGCAACAGCAGCGCCATTGCTAACGTCTATATGCCTATATATAACTCTCGACGCTATACACAATGTGGTTTTATACCGCTGCTGCTGCTGTGTGTGTGTGTGTGTGTGTTAGGGGTGAGGAAAGGGGGGTGGGGTGTACGCGCGCTCGTGTATATTTTGTCTACAGTATAGTACTATGATATATATAGTACGTAGAGGGGTAGACGGGGCTTCTACACACGCGAGGTCGCTGCTTCGGGGAACGACGAGACCACGCCGGTCGTTCTTTTCTCCCTGGCTGTGTGTCAGGCCTTTGCACGTATTTCATCCAACACACACGTTCGCAAAATACGCGCGCCCGTGAACGCGTCTCTCTCTCTAGCTCTCTTTTTCTCTCTCGACGACTCTTCCAGTGACTCGACTGTGTAAATTTACGCTGCGCATGGGCGCACCCACGCCACACGAGACATTGGACGCGCTTGTGTGTGTCTTTGTGTGTCTCAACTTCTCGCTAGGTTCGTCACGCGAAAATCGAATATTCAACAATATATTTGAAATAATAATAATATTAATGATTATTATTATTATTATTATTATTGTTGTTGTTTTCAGTTTTATCGAATTTGAGAAAGATAAATAATGTTTGCACGAGGATAGTAGCGCTCGCACGTGTGTCAAAGGAAAAAGTCAAGTTCAATCCACCGGTCTGTAAGAAACGTGTACGATAAAGTCCTGTGTACGTAGCTGTGACTCGATGGCTGTAACGCGCGACCAAGGAATCATAATTTCGTGTAATATTTGCACATACAATTTTCGCAATGTTTTCAACGTGGTTAATTAAGTATTCGACGTACGATTCGAGGCCGTATATACATATATCGTCGCTCTGTGTACACCAACTAAGATTTTTTTCACCAATTGTTCGAACGAGATTTTGTCGCGGGTATTTCATATTTCGCGGGAAAAAACGTATAAAATTTTAGGATATAGAGGGAAGGTATAAGAAAAAAATGGTTACAAGCCTGCACGATGATACAATGTTGACGTATTTCCGATTGAATTTAACTCTGTTCCAAATACAATATCGAATATAATACGCTACATTGTCATGAATATTAACAGCAAAATGGCGGCAATGACGGAAAAAAGAGAATTATATCGCGGCACGTAGAGGATTGTACGTAGTCAAGAGACATCTGACCGGAAAACTAACCTGCGATTTAATCGATTTTCCGTCTCACTACTTGGCGGTATCTAAATGCGTGTGTATATATATGTATATATAATGAATATGAGAAGCCACGCTGCTGCTGCCGTGAGACGACGCGAAGCCTCAGGTTGCAAAGGAATTCGCCACGTTCGACGCGAGTATGGCTGCGCATGTACTGGATTACGGTCCAAGCAGCAGCAGCGCACAATCTGAATGTATGCGAAAGTATATATAGATACACACTCGAGCATACACACGCACATACAGAATACACAGTCGCATCGAATTCTGGACATGCGCCCTAACGCCGCGTATTCTCGTGGCAACCGGCTTCTTGCCGCCGGCTCATTCTCCACGCGAACAATAAATCAACGGAAAACTTTACAAATAACGCATTTGTTTTCTTGCGTTCGCGAGAAAAAAGAAGTGACGTGGACAGAACGGTGGACAAATAAAAAAACGTATATAAACGGAGCTAAAATAGTCCGATAACGGGTGAAAATAAATAATACAAAAAAAAAGAAACGTTTTAACGAACCAAGAGTGGTAGGCGCGTCGTTTGCCGGGCGTCGGTTGAGGGAGCACACACGTCTGCTTGGTCTTCTGTCTTGTTCCGTGATTCAGCGTCGACAAAGAGCGTTTCACGTGGTACAATTTTGCTCTTTTTATTTCAAATATATTAAACAAAAACAGATAACCTCAAAGACGCGTACATAGACGCACACGCGCGCACGAAACAAAAAACCACGACAAAGAACACTTCACTCCGTTGGTCCGCTGTCAGACGCGAGTTATCGTAGAATGCCGACTGGTAAACGTTAAAAAAAAGACAAAAATAAATCGCGCGAGAGAATGCCCGAAACTGAATTAATTGCGACAAACACTGCTTGGAAAGAAACAAAATTGGCGGCGTAACGGTGATAACGTGGGCGTGGGTGAATTAATATAAAAGAAAAAAAACAGACAGTTGTACGGAAATGAGCGAAGGGAAAGAATGTAAAATACCAAATGCCACAAGAATGAGCACGCGCTATGAGCGGTTATAATACGTGCAACGCGTTGCTAGACCTCGTGACGAACTGCTGGGGCCGGTGCTTTCTGAGAGTCGCGCGAGGACTATCGCGCGCGGCCGCTGCTGCTGCGTGGCGGTGAGAAACCCGAACGAACGCGAGCGATAGAGAGAGAGACGGAGAGTACACGTATATTACATATATATATATATATATATAATATGAAGTGTGTGTGCGTGTACGTATACGCGACGAACGAAGCGGCGACGAGCGAACTGAACGCAACACAGCACACGAGCGAGAGAGGCTTGGTTATATTCGTGGCAGCCCGAGCTCTGTCAACGAATTATATTCTTTTCTAGGTTATGAACGAGGCATATAGGAACGCCACGCCAATGAAATTTCACGCTCTTTCGTCGCAGCGAACGAGAGACAAAACGAAAAACCACGAAACCGACGCACTCCAAAACAAAGGATGAATAATATTGTCCATGGACGCACACGCGCTCCTGCGACAAGGATGCGACAATGGCCGATAGTTCAAACGCGCGCGCACACCAACGTCACGAAAATGAAACACTACACTCGCGTTACGACTCACTTTGTCCCGAAAAGTTTTTCACCGGCTGTACTTTGGGTGCAGGCCGATCGTTTGCAAATGGAATTCTCTGCGAAAGATATTCGCGCGAGAGCCAAGTCGCTCGATTATGCTGTGAAACACGCGTGACGCAAAATATTCACAAACACGAAAGAGAGAGGTGTGGAGAGGGCGTTGTGAGAATCCAAAGACGACAAATTGCGAGCGACGAAATAGTCAAGAAAAATGCGACACACACGCGTAAGTAAATACCCGGCAAAGTTTCGTGTAAGCCACACAGACACATGCGCACGATGAGCGAGAAAACGACGCTAAAAGTTCGCCACGAGTTGAGGTTACCGGCGACGGGTGAGCGAGCGAGAGAGGGAAAGGAGAGAAGTGACGAGACTGTCGGTGAGTGGGTAGGGGTAACTCGCACGAGAGAAAACGAGCGGTGGGGTCGAGAGCACAGCGACAGTCGGGCGGGGGGGGGGGGGGTGTAGAGAAAGAGAGAGGGAGCGAAAGTGAGCGAGAGCGACACGAACGTGGAATAGGAACTTGTACAGCGAGCGTCGGAGAGGGCGCGGCGAGCGGGGAAACACTCACAGGCCGCTTGACGGTGATGGCGAACGAGGGGAATCGTCGCCGGTCGACTGTTTGACTGCGCTTGGCATGAAACTCGCGGCGGGGCTGAGGGGAAAGAAAAGGCTTCCCGCGCTGGGCTATCCTCCAATCGTCCTCGATGTCGAAGCCCGTACGAGCGACGAAGAGAGACAACACGAAATCCCGTGATTCCCGTGTATAATCGGAAGAAAGTGTAAGGAGAGAAAGAAGAGAGGAAGAGCGAAGTGCTTACCGACATGCGGTTGCTCGGACAATATGGCAGAGAGGGAACTTTCGATGCGCG
>OZ024925.1:3024499-3514628 GCA_964017225.1 Netelia inedita
TTCACCATATAAAACAAAGACAATGAGGTCTTGTACCCCTTCGCCCCTTGTACAATGTGAAACGAGCTGAATTCTGGTGTAGTTGTAGGTATGTACAGAACATGCTGTGGAGGGCGATAATGGGACTAAGAATAGAAAGAGAGAGTCAGAAAGGGGGTGCGGGAGAGGGAGAGACGTCGTTATCCTTGTCTGAGAGTCCTTTGACTTTTGCACACGTCTCTTCCGAAGTGTTCAACGCGGTTTTCCACGAAAATAATTAATGAACTCGGCGATGAGGGAAATCCATCTCAACGATAATAAGAAGCCCCGTGAACCAAGGGCCTGGTATACATTGATTTTTTGTATTATCGCTTCAAACATCTAGCTAAAAGGGCTTGGGAAATCATGTTTTTTTAAACATGTTATCACGCAATTTGAGATCCGACCTGATTCGGTGCGACACGGTGGATGGTCAATTGCGTGATGTTTATAGGGATGAAAAAATTATAATGCACCCTTTCTGCGTTCGTCACGCGATGTCCCATTTTTTTTATTCTTTATATTATTATTGTCGTCAGTGATAGCGAATAATCATCGATTAATCAATATTTTGTAACTATTAATTATGGGTTATATTTAAAAATGATCGACTATTAGAATATTTAATCAGTATCGATTATTAACGATAGTTGATATCATTAATTATTGGCGGCACGGAATTCGGTTATACCGCAATTGATATTTGGAAAATTGGGAAAGGCTAGTCTCGATAATCGATTGCGCGAAAATATAATAACAACAAATATGCCCTTAAATTGATGGGGTTCGATATTTCACGATCGAATTTCGATGGGATATTGCTTCTGAATTTTTAATCATTCGACCCTCGCTTCGTTGAATTTTATGCCAGGCCGCGGTCCGCGAATTTTAATATTTTATCATCCCGATTTGTACTCCCCGATAAGCGCTCGTATTTTCCAATTAACCATTATGGTCGAGGTTACGTACAGTGCCCGTTATTTATTATTTTTATTTCGTTTGTTCACAGCCGAATCCGACATCAGCACTTTCGCGACGAGAACCGTGCATTTTCGGGCATTGAATAAGCCGAACAATTCACTTTTCACGACGATCAGCAGGCCCAAGGCCCTTAGGGAATTGTACGAGGCCGCGGCAATCGTGGCCGTGAGAAGTTTGGACTCACTGAGACGGGATCGAGATGCCGGCAGTTCCATGGACATGTTCATGTGCACGCCCGTCCTTGGAAAGAGAAGGCGAGACAAGAGCCTCGACATCGAGTCCAGAGTCGTGAGTATATTATTTATACGCCAACCCGTACGATGGGTTTATGTACCTCAACTTTATCTTCACCGCGTGACTCTGCACTTAACGAGAGGAAGAGTTAAAGAGAGATACGAACAATCGACTCCAACTTTTTCCATCAAAATATCATTTCGTTAGGGTTTGGGGGGTGAACGAATATTAATTTAAGGCCGTTTACCGAATGAAATATATTTTCGCAAGCTTAACGAAATAATGATTCGCTTGACTTTGAAATATTATCAGGTTTCACAAGACGATAAACATTATTTTATTAAATGATAAAATTCATCGTTGTAAATACATTTGAATGAATTTAATTTTGTTGAATTTTTCTTTAATTCCTTTCGATCAAATATCAGTTTGTGCTCATATTGGTTCCACTCTAATCACCTACCGATATAAATTCCCTCTGAAAGGTTTAACAATGACTCCTGGCTGCTCGCACCCGATCCATTATAATTAAGGGCCTTCGCTATAGAAAAGCTATATAGACTTTTTGTAGCCATCTATTTCAACCATTCATCCGCTACACCCTCTTCGTTGATCCGCGCAACCCTCCTTTGAAAGACCAGCTCTAAACACCCCGATGGGAATGACAATTCGACATAATCTCACCCCTTTGCACACGACTGCCCGACTAACTCGATATTCATCCTAAAGTATGCACTTAAAACTTGCGGCAGGGTTTGTTGACAAACAGACGTGACTCAGAATATATTCGGCCTGTGTACATCGATATATATATATATATATAGAAAGGCAAAAGCGCGAGTTTTTCCTGCTAGCCTAGTCCCACGATCGAAATCACGAACTAAAAAAGTGTACGCATATGTCTATGTAGTACGGATCCATAGAACCCGATTTTTTCACTTACTCCACATATACATACATGTAAGATAACAAAATATGCATTTATATGTCTATATATACCGAACTGCAGGAACCCGATTTTTTGTGAAGGTGTGTATGTACATATATACCGTTCTATATATGTATTAACCGATGGTCTGGCAACGCTGGAATTCCTCCCACTATAAGCTCTCGCGTACCCTGAACGTTGTGTGGGGTTTCTCCTGGGGGCCCGTAAGAAGTCTTCAAGGTGTGTTAGCGCGGCTTCAGGAGGCAGCCCAGAAATCTAACGGGTGTGAAATAAACTTTGTTATCGTCATCCCTTCGAAACGCTCGGGAATTTTACATTCCATTTTTCATCGCGCATTTTTTGGCGTATGTTGGTCGTTGCCTCTGGTGAAACAAATCGAAAGGTTATGGTTTAACAGATTAACCTACTTTCTATTTAAACGTTATGGCATTTTCTATAAGGGGATACTTGTGTCCTCTGGTGGTGAAAATTGAAAGTTCGTCGACACGAGTAGTCGTAACATTTGTACAATTATAGTTGTTCGATCGCCATTTTATTTGTACGCATTTGCAAGAATGAGAGAATAGAAAGAAATACGGGACACCGGGTAGACGGTCTTATTCGACAAGGACGTGGCTGCAGGTTGCCGTCAGGTTACGTATATCTTTTCCCGAGAGCGAGAGGAGAGAGAAAAGACGAGAAGAACTCCCGCGGTGTGGCGACGGCGGCGGCCCTCCTGATGCTTATTCCCTTTAGCCCCTCCTCCTCTTATCCTTTTCTTTCGTCTTATTTGCCCTCCTCCCGCTTCTCTCCCTTGTTCATCTTTCCCTCTTCTTTTCGTTCTCTCTCCCGCCTGGACCCTCGTCCTTTTTCTTTCCCCTTCGTTTTCCCCTCTTCTTCAATGCTCTTCGTCTTCTTCCTTCTACTTTACCTGCCGCTGCGCGGCGCTAATGGAGCTCGAGAAAAGGTATCCGCGAGCGCGCTCACTTTGCGGAGAGCCTGAAATGCCCGTTTCTGCAAACCCTTCGCAGATACTGAGAATCAGCAATACCAATTTCTGATATATATATGTATATAGAGATATAGACATGTTATTGTGAAAAAAGTAACGAGTGTGTGAAAATTATACGAAGAAATTAATGGGGCTAACCATTTCACGAGAATATCACGCGATGTTGTATTTATTATTATTATTATTATTATTATTGATGTTGTTGTTGTTGATTATTCTTATTATTATGGGCTCGATTATCTCGTGAAGTGACTCATCGATTAAGACAAATTCTCGTGGGGATCGTCTTCACACCTGGAGGCAACGAAATACCATAATGAATGTATAATCGTTTCGCGGCAGAACCGGTGCTCCCTCATAATGATGAGTCTCCCTTCAGCATATTAGTACGTAAGGCTCAACATCTGCGAGCAAAACCCGTCGGATTTTCCACGAAATAATTTATCACGTGGGGTAGTAAAGAAAATTGCGATCTGGTTCGCCGACACCATGCAAATTTTTCACAACTTTGCGTCAATAAATAAAAGGACGCCCTTTATCCTCGGAGATACGCGCACGTATTTCACGATCTACCGTCAAACGGGGTTACTTTGAACAGGTTTTGGAAGTTTTTTGTAAGTAACTTTTTTAACATCCCAAATTCCAACTTTTTTTATTCCAATTGTCATCTTTAGGAACCATTTGACATAAAGATATCAAATACTTAGGGAACTATTACAGGTACTTAATCAGTCCAAACACTGAATATTTATGTAAATTCCTATATATCGAGATTATAATAGCGATATTCGTGTTGCGCATAAAATTTCTGATTCCGTAACCCCCCCCCATAAACTCTTTTTGGATGAAAACAAATGTTGAAGACCCCGAACTCCCAAAGACCCGAAAATAAATTACGAATGTCGACTATGGGCGCCTGCCGAGGGATCAAATTTATTTTTCCTCCAAAAAGGTTTCAAATGGAGGTTACGGAATCGGAAATTTCCCGCGCACGAATATCACCATTATAAACTTGATATGTTGCAATTTACGGAAATATTCAGTTTTTCGACCTTTTCACCGCTGAACACGTTTAAACCATATTTTGGCGTTCTGTTATAGTAGTCCCAAAACTGTCAAATTACCCGTGTTAGGGGTTTTAATTAAGTCAAAGTAGTCAGGTATAAGAAAACGGAAGAATAGTCGAAAGAATATGTGATCTATTTAGGTTTAGTCGCTTCGCGTGCTCGGGTCGAACTGACGAGAATCTCTCTCGTCAACTGTCGTTACAATTTTCGGCGTGATTGACGCTCTCTGCCGCTCGCTACTACAATAGATAGTTCTTATACGTACGCTACATTCGTTTATTATATAGTGTTCTTGTTATAGGTACGTTACACCCGGACTGTCAATGTAACCCTGTTTTACAGTTATTAATTCTGTTTTCGAGAAAAACATGTTTTTTTCGTTTTTTTCATTCATTTTCGCGGAATTCGATCGACACACGATTTCATATCGTCACTTTTAATCTTTGCTTTGTCGTAACATTGACGAATAGTAAAAATCGGTGTTTAAATTGTTTCTTTTTTCTTCATCTTCCTTCTTTTCTTTTTCTTTTCAAATCGTAAAGTCGTATCGTAGCGGTGAGATCTCGGTCTCGAATGAACAAACACTCGCGCGGTTTTCCATATCAGCGAAATTCCACTTGACTATATTCCCATTGCTATGTAGGATGCCGAGGAGAGTAATATAATCTACAGGGTCAACGGGGGTCCGAGTGTACTTCTCGCAGAGCGAGAGAAAGATCTACACAAGCGACCTCTCGTGGTTCTTCTCCTGTGATGTCCGTTGCTAGTACAGCGTATATATATGTGTGTGTACGATAAACGTCGCCTAGATCGCAAGATCTTTGTGGGCTTGTATCTCACGAGAAGAGTCCTCGTTCTCAAATAAATTCCTCTCCTTCGCCTCCTCTTCTTTCGTTCTACGTAGATCTCCGACAGCGTAAAGCACACACACTTGCCACCGCGAAAGATCTACCTCGAAGTACTCTTTCACGTATAATGTTCCTTCTCGCGGATATATCTCCGAGAACTTAACGGGAGCCCGCATGCGGCGAGGAGAAAGAGAGAGACAGAGAAACGGAGATTCGCGCTAACCCGAACGAAACTAGTCCGTAACCCAATACTCTCTCGAGTCTCTACGCGGTGGTGAGATATACAGCCCGTGAAATCTAGTACGATGCGCTTTCCGTACGTGAACCTATATACATATGAGGCATCCCACGTCAAATCGACCACTTTTGAACTCGACCCTTTTTAATTTTGTTGAAAACTTTATATGTCATACTACCCCACTGAAAATATTTTTGTGAATTTTTTCAAATTTTTTTACCCAACCGAAAAAAAGTTATGATTTTTGAAAAAAAAACGTCTTTTCTTTATCCAAACATTCTCAAACGCTCATAAGTATTTCAAAAATTGATTAATTGAGACGTTTTTTTATTCAAATTTTTCGTTTTTAATGAGCTTTTCAGAAAAAATGCAAAACAATATTCAACTCATATCCTATGAAATTAACATTTTTTTTAGAGAAAAATATCAAACTCTCGAAAACTCCATTTTTATTTGTTATTTTCAATTTTTGTTTAAACTTTGATTTATTCTGAGTTTAATGCCACAAGATTCATAGTAAGCGAATTGTTTCAATCGAAAAAAGAATTTGAATGAAGAATCTGCTCACTATGAATTTTACGGCATTAAAATCAGAATAAATCAAAGTTAAAAAAATAGGAAATCGAAAACGAAAAATGGATTTTTCCAAAAATTGATATTTTTGTCAGAAAATCTGAAACAATTTTTGTTTTAAGCGAACACAAAAATAGAAAGAAAAATCTGCCCAATATGAATCTCGCTCCATTAAACTCACGATCAGAATAAATCAAAGTTTAAAAAAAAATTCAAAGGCAAAAATTAAACGTGGAGTTCTTGAGCAATTTTCTCTAAAAAATGAAAAATTTCGCAGAATATGACGTGAATATTTTTTTGTATTTTTTTGTGAAAAGCGCGTTTAATCCTTATGTACACACCCAACTCTAAGATGGTGTTACACACCCAGAGTACCCGGGTATCCACCACTCGTTTGTCTTAGTTCCTGAGTTTGCATATGAACAGAATGGCTTGGAATAAATTTAGTTTATTAAATAAACATCAACAGAGACTATCTAAAAGCCATTTCCAAGTTCCCTAGCCTGCCTATAGCTTCCATGAAAAACAAAAAATAGAAATATGGTATCCGAGCGCTGCGCAGATAGCGCGCGGTCAGTTTTGTTCTTCGGTGACCTGCAGATTTTCAAAATTTAAGTAGTATGGATAGTCGAGACCCTACTCTCCCTACTTAAATTGGCTTTATTATGAGAACAACAAAATAATATAAAAAAAACTAACCAGCGACATACTGTCTTGCGTCAACTGAGTAAAGAACTGGAAAACCCTTTTATTGAAGATCGTTTTGCGAAAGAGCAAATAATACGCAACTTCAACATAAAAATTGCGAACGAGAGCGTGACTGGGCTACGGGTTGCTCCATCTGCTGTTTTGAAAGAACAAACTGAACTTCGAGACAGCACTGGAGGGAAGAAAGATTAAAGTTTCTTATCACGTTTTTTATAAAGAAGCCATCAAAAGACGTAGGAAAACGTTAAAATGCCGTTTCCTTTGCGAAAAGCCTGCCTACGATGAACAGTGCGTAACGATAATTAAATATATTGATTGCGCTATATAAATATAAAGATGCTTTGATTACTTTGGAAATTATTGTAATTATTTATTTATTAGCCCCTGTTACCTCAATCAATTATTCATCAATGATATTAATTAATTTCTGAGTCAAAATATCATTTTTTATCTAGTGGGTACCCGGATACTCGGGTGTGGCCGCTAAGCACAAGTACATTAGCGTCATTTAGATTAGGTTTAAAAAAGTTTGAACAAAATTGACCTGTGTCGTTTTAGCTTCTAAAGGAGTTAAATAATCGGGGTTTAAAGGCTCTGGTCGATATTTCATTTTTTATTCGAGTTATAAGCACAAATATGACGAGGTGGGCAACCGGGTACCCGGGTGTTTACATATGTTCATAATTTAAAAAAATTCACAATGATATTTTTAGTAGCGTAGTATGACATAAAATTTTCAGCAAAATAAAAAAGGGCCAAGTTCAAAAGTGGTCGATTTGACGTGGAGTGCCCCATATATATGCTGTCCTCAACACTGCGCAAAACAGTCGAAATTTTTACGACTCATTTCCAAATTTGCAACTTTTACGGACTTTTAGAGTACGATAGATGAAAATTGATAGTTGGAAATATACATTTCATTAGATTTACGGACAGAGCAGAACAATTTTAACGGACCAACTGGAAAATTGGGTAATTTATGTTTTCCTGTCGAAGATAAATTTAATCCGTTCTCGTAAAAATTACAATAAATTTCATTAAACCAGTGAATAGTTTGTATGAAGATGGAATTGAATGAAATTGATGTAAATGATGAAAGTCGAAGGAGCCGAGGAATAATTTGGAATTTTTTTGGAGCGAGTCTCGTGTCTGAATTTCGTAACAGTATTATAGAGAAACCTCGAAGTAGAGCGAGCGAGGCAGAGGCCGGTGAATGAAACCGGTGAGGCCAACTGATTTTATCTAGATGCGCATGCATGTATAGATATATATGTATATAAGGATCGTTCATTGCAATTACAGCCAGCGGCACTGGACGATCTAAGAAGGTGGACGTCGACCGAGGCACTCGGTGACGTCACGGTAGCACCGGACTGCATGTCCAGGATACTCGGTGACACCGCGACCGACGATGCCGTCGATCACAAGCTACCGAGTCCCGAGGAACAGGTTCAGGCTGTTGCACTCAAGTGAGTCTCTTGCTCCACGAGCTGGAGGATTTTACATACACGTAGATACGTGCGATAATCCACCGTGTTAAATGACGAACGATTTATCTAACGACTCGTTACGTTCGACCATTTCACGAACAGATTCCCAGCCGAAATCGTCGCGGTGGACGTGAGTGGGCGAGGCTTCGAGAGAATGTCCATGCGAAGGAGATCTCTACTGGCTGGTCCGGAGGGCCAAGACTCGACGGCCGTGAAGAGAAGATCACGTCCTCGTCGGCCACGTGGAAAGAGACGAAACACGATAGCCGGTACCGATCAGAAGGAGATTCGCCAAGCTGTCGGAGGGTTAGTGTCTTATTCGTGTTTAAGAGCTATCCGAGATTGAACTATTCTTGGTTTCGCAAGATCAAATTTAACTCGAATTTTGTCATTAAAAATCATAAATAATTGAAAAATAAAATAAATGCTTGTGAGATTAATTTTCATTTTCATAATTGCCCGTTATAAATTATCATCAGCATTTAATTAACGTAGACAAAATATAAAAGTATTTGAAAAATTACGATTTACATTAATTGATTATTTTTATTTAGGTAGCATTCTAAGTCATGTTTGCACAAGCAAAACATTAGGTTTCAAAGATCCCCGCAATGTTAAAATTAAGACAAGGAGGTTTAATATGACACGTATATTTCACAATCGAAATCATGAAGTGCAATCGCTTCTCGAAGGAAATAATTCGTCTCGAGTTCGCGACGAATGTACACGTGCACGTGTCTTATCGCGAAAATGTTTACAACATCAGTTATCGTCTGCATCTCTCTTTCTTAAATGCACTTTGCGGGCCAATGACTGTCTCACGACGAACTATATCGACCCTATGGCTCTCAAAGTTACACGCTATAGCTGTAAACGACCGGGATATACATGCGCGAACCGCGTTTGAATCAAACGATTCGTCTCGGTCCGTAACGTCGAGCGGTTACCGAACCGCGAAGAATTTTGATTGCCCTCGGGCTCATGCTTCGAACTTACTTTTACCTCTCATCTTTTGGATCAACAACGAATAAAAGGATTTGCCCTTTTCATAAATAAATCAAATGCCATGATGAAAATTGCACAAGAATGTCATTCATTTGTGATAAATATTACAGGGAAACGACACCGGACGAGCCCGAGGAATTACTCCCGGGCACGACACCCCGAGCTCACAGATCCGCGAGTACGGACATCCTCGGCTCAAAGAAGGAATCACCTACAGAGAAAAAATCGCACTTCAATACTCTCAAAGCATGGGGAATGTCAAGACTGAAGTTGATGAGTCCACGTTCGAGTCAATCGTCGAGTCAACAGATCGATCTTACAACGGACGTTGCGAACGAGACGAACGACGAGAGAACGACGGAAAGTCAGGCAAAAACACCGGAGGAGGCGAATATCTACGAGACCGTCTCGACGAGACGTCGCAAAGACAAGTCACACGAGAGAAAACCGAGTTCGTCGAGCTCCAGTGGCAAAAGCACCTCGAGCATACCGGTCACGATGCCGAACACCGAGACGAGGCAGTTGAGCGTCAAGCTTCGAGAATCCGCTGCTCAGAGAAGAGAACGAAGAAAGGGCACAAGCAGGGACGACGCGCCGCACTCGAGTTCTGGAAATTGGAGCGCCTCGTCGGAGAGCGGAAGAGCAAGTATTGGAAGCGAAACTACTACGACGACGCATCCACCCAGGTAGAACATGGACAAATTATGATTTTTCGGATAAAAAAACAGAAGATTTGTAATTATTTTGTCGTTAAAAAATGTCTTAGAAATGACAATATGAAAATTATTCTAGATCGACGACCACAGCATCGATTGGCACATCGTCGACGTCTCTGTGTCATATTCGACGTCTCAAGGGACGAGACACATCGGCATCGTCCTCGGTAACTTCCGAGGGCACCCTGACCCCGGATATCATACAGGACATCGCAGTCGTGCCTTTTTCCGACGACGGTGAAAACTCTTCCGTGTATTCGTGCGACACGGAAGGCTATTACACCTCTTTCCATATGGATTCCGGTCTAAAAACACTAAGGGAGGAAGAACCATCCCCTCAGAGCCCAGTCGTCCGGTCGAGCGAGGTCAGCTCGGATCCGACGTCACCGATAGTTGAGAATGAGTATGAACTTTTTGGCAGAGGATCGACGTCAACCACGACCAGTTCGGCTGGAACTGTGTGCACCGCTTTATTGGCACCTGTGCCGCCTGAGAGAAAGTCGAGCCTGACCGTAGTAGCAATGGTAAGAAATATTCCAACTCTTAGAAATATCCGCAGGGTCCCTGAATTTCTCAGATAAAGTTACAAACCCTTTCCATACCGTTCAAAATCTTTATCTCGATGACGTCATTTCTATGTTATCTTTAGGTACACGGTCAGAATCAAAATGGCGGCGAATCACCGGATAGCGGTCACAACACGTCTTCATCCCCTGTAGAGTCAGCCTCGAGCCCAGCTTGCACCGGAAGGTCCTGTTCCGAGTTCGAGTACTCGGAATCGAGCGACCTCGAAGGATGCGACAGGATTGAGAGGATTCGTTCTAAGACGGCGATCAACACGAGTCGCATTCCCTCGATGTGCGTCATAACGCCACCCGGCTCCGACGACGAAAATGCGAAGGACGTGGAAGATCGCGATCCACGAAGAAACGACAACAAGATGGACTTGAGAGGCCCCGGTTCGGTTCTCATGTCTGCTACAGTTGGGACTTCCAAGATGGAAGTCATCAACGGTCAGGACAAAAATCTGTACGCGACTGTCCAAACCGTGGTACCGTCAACCCCTAGCAATTCCGATAATCCCATCAAGAGCCCAAGCAATAATTCGAACCCGACGACTACAAGCAAAACGAGTCCGTTGAGCGGTGTCCTGGGCAAGCTTCGAGGTGTTCTTCCCTTGTCAGGAAGAAAACACGCATCTAAGAATGCGGTACAGGATGTGCCTCACAACACAGGAGACTCCGGCGACTATGTCACCATAGCCGACGTGAGAAACAATAATGACAAACGCCAGGAGACTGCCAACGCGATGACGACGGCATCGTTACGCTCGCAGGTTACATACGCGAACGCTGATCTGTTCAAGAGGGACGCGGAATATGTGAGCCTAAGTGAATTGCCGAAGAAACCGGATTCCTCGTTGGAAAGGAGACGACAGGGTGCGAGAGTGACCTTGGATTCAGAGGGAAAGGTCGTTTATTCGTCCGATAGTTTGAAGAGGAGAAAGGGAGCGCATACGACCTTCAACCCAGGTGATTAGTCGAGAGAGTTTCGTAGTTGTAACTTAATCATCCCTTATCCCTTCTAATGAAAATACGATATAACCAACCCCACGGTGTATCGATTACTTCATCTTGACTCGAATCAATCTTAACATGGCTTCGACAATGTTTCTTAGGTCCGTTCGTTAAGGAGGGTATCTCCCCATCACCGTCACCCCTCCTACATCGAGCTCAGACTCACGTTCGAGCGGTCACCAAGACCTCAGACTCGGTGGACGGCCCGCGGCAGACCGCCTCGACACCACCCACGTCCCCTCAGCTAGGAAAGTTAATAATCCGAGCTGCAAAGAGCCCGGATCGTGCTCCTAGCCCGGACTACGTCAGGACGCCTTCGACAGTGGTCGGTCCAACGAGTCCCACAAGTCCTCACAGACAAGTACGAGGCGCTTACGTCAACGTCCAGGGTGACGAAGGTAAGAAAGCCTACGGCGGCATCAGCAACGACACTGAACACGATTGCACTGAGAGCACCGGTAGATTAGATAGCAACGATTTTCCGACGTCCGGTGAATGTCATCATCAACAAAATCAGCCGAAGGATCATCAGCACCGGAAGAAGGATCAACATCATCAACAACAGTTGCAACGAACGGGCCGAAACGAGGCGACCTTGAATTCTTCTCGACATTCAGCTCCGTTAGCCCCGAGCAACAAGTGCTCGGATTTTAGGGTCTCGCAAATGGCAACTTTTTGCGTCACGCGAGAAATCCTCGAAGATGAACGTTTTAGGGACAAAGTTAGGGCTGGCGACGAGAATTATCCCCCGCAGAGTCGCGTGGGCGCTTGCAGCAAGGTCGATGATAACGAGGCGATAAATTCTTCCCGGGTCACTTTTCCTCCTGGCAGTCTGGGCTCCACGATTAAAGACTGTCAGGAGGAGAAAAAATCTTCCATAAATAATAGACACCCCGTTAGCGCTCGGTTGACCTTTGAAAAGTCTGGCCTATGTCCGGCCAATCTTCGAGCCAGTGGCACAACCCCGAAGCTCGGTAGAAAGTTGTTGATCTCCGATCTGGACACGCCGAATTTTTCGCGACGTAATATCGTTAATGAGTTTCGAGAAATGGACAAGTGTGATTCAAGATTGACGGGCGACGATGAAAAAGCGATAAATCAAGAAGATAAGAGCTCGAACGATAAATCCGACCGCGGTGATCGAAAAATCAAACGTAGCGAGAGTTATCGAATGGCGAACAGTCCAATAATGTTTATTAAAAAAATTTCCGGACATTCGGACAAATCCACGAAAATATTCAGGACGCATTCGGAGGAATTGAGGGAAGATTTGTTGAAGGAACGAATCAATTATCCGGAAACCGTCGCGAGTCCTGAGCCGCAAATCGACGATACGTGCGAATTCGAGGGTAACGCGAGTTTCGCGTCTCCTGTCACGAGTGTACCCGTCAGTCCTCGACCTCGAGCCCTCGATCTTGAACCCGCAAGGGTTCTAAAATATTCCGGTAACGATACGGAAATTTGGTAATTTTTTTGGATCACTTAGGCTGTTTGTTCCGGTCGAAACTTGACTAATAATTGTCGTTTTGCCAAACCGGCAAGATAATTGGCACCGTAGCTACAAATTAGTCAAGCACGTTCGTTTCGGTTATGTTTCTTGTTTGCGCCATACGGGAAATGGTGTCGTAAGAAATTATGAACGACGTGATTTCTGACTCGGGGACATCGGACGGTGCTCCACTTTCGAATATGTAATTGTAGGACGGCAACGGTTGTCAAGCGTTCTGTTGTACATGTCTAAAGATCCCCCGCGTTGATGTATGGGCGTTCTTCTGTAACTCAAAGCTTGCAGATTCAACGAGCCGTAACTTCATCGTTCCAAATAGATAGTCGAAGCCGGTCGTTATACGTACGTACTTCTTTGAACACAATATATACGTATAACTTGGGTATGCGAAAAGCGAAAAAAATACACGTTAGACTGAGAGAATAAATAGAATCGTAGCTCAAGAAAATAACTCACATGAAACGTTGTTTACTGCTGTTGTCACATGTTCTTACATTGTTCTCAGAGCATTTTAAAATTCATCAAATCTTTAGTGCTACCCCCTTTCAGTTCGTACAATACACTGAGAAGGTTTTGGAAAGTGTCAAAAAAGTTGCAAGGAACAAACAGTTGATAATGAATCGTCAAAGTTTCCATTGTGTATAGGGCGTTTTACGTCCTCCGGGGACTTTTGACAGAATTTTATTTATCATTTTTACAAATACCAAGAAACGCAAATGATCTTAAACAAAATTTTAGTACACGAATTAGATATGAGAAAAGCATGGTGCTGATATGGAACGTCCCTTATGAAATGATTGCGCGAAATCATCGCGCTGCGATTGTTATTCTTTTTCGAAAATGTTTCTCACGAACGTGGTGGGCTCTTTTCCCTTTGTCGAGTGGCAATTCTGTCATTCCGTATTGAAGTACGTCGCGGCGAAAGATAAAGGGAAAGTCTGTCTCGAGAAATCGACGTTCGCTCTCTCCCTTCACTCGCTTCTCTCTCACTCTCTCTTTCTCTCTCTCTCTCTGTCTCTCATAATTGCAAATCGTCCCAGTCCCTCCCTCTCTCGGAACGTCCGAGCGTCTAGAGGGGTCTGGAGTAGAGCGTGGAATAATACGTACCGCGGGTTCAATAGTTTCTACCCTCGATAAGAAGGAAAATCGGAGAGTCGAAGGCATAGCTACATATATGTGCCATATCGACAAGGTTACTGGTTTACGCTTGATTTATGGCTTAATAATTGGCACAATCTAACTGTCGTATATTTCTTTTCTCGAGATACTTTATCAAAAATGAAAAGGGGGTAAGAGATTTTCCCTATGACCTAGTCAATGTTTTTCCCGATCAATCAACTAATAATATTTTTATCTTCTCGCTCAAAAAAGCTGCAGTTACTTTATTAAAATTTACGTCTCTAAATTCAACATTGATAATCTACAAACAACAACAAAAATTTCTCGATTTTGTTTAATTTCCACTCAATAATTCAACTACAAAACATTTAAAAGAACATAACGAAAACAACAATTGTATTTTTATTGCATATTCTATCTTTGTGATGAAATTTAGAAGTAAAATTGATTAACAGTCGATTGGTACATTCGCCCCAACATGTAATTTATCAGTGATGCAAAACGATTCAGGAAAAAGGAACGATCGTCAGAGGTCAGTGGACGGTGTAAACGAGAGAATAATAGGAAACGTACAGAGAACCTTTTTCTACTCGATGAATATTTTTTGTTCAACTGAAAATTATACAAGAATAAAGGGGGACGAAGAGGCCCGAGAGGGGCAGAGTGAGAGCGAGAGAGAGACAGAGACAGAGAGACAGAGATGGAGTCACGTATCGTGTGAAAGCGAAAGAGCGAGTGAGCGATATGGAAAAATCCACAAAGACCCCACTGGTCCGTCGATGGAAAGCGTCTCGATGTTCTTTCAACGGCCCTTATCAGACACTTTGTATTGGCCACTCACATGGCTCAATAAATGACGGAGTTGCATCAGTTCCGAGATGTTTATCCCGAACTTGTGTGATTAACCACAAGGATACATTCTCGAATTGTTATACATACGCGTTGAAGTGAATCAGAGCAAAGTAGAAAGAGAGAGATAGAAACAAATTTCAAAAACAAAACAACAATTAAAAGGAAATATCCACAACGTATACGAACGGATAAAAACGAGAAAAACAGAAACGTTCGAGTTTGCGCGTTCGTGGAGAATCACCGTTGATATACTTGAAGCTCTCGGGTTCGAACCTCAGTCGCATCGACGGTCCGGTTGCGATCGCGACCGGACCGATATATAAAAAACCGTTCGTATCTTTTTCTCCGCTCAATCGTACGGAAAGTTCTATCCTCAGCGTATTCGGCAATTAAAAATCGCGAAGTACGAGAATTCTCGATACTCCCGGGCTTATCGCGAATGAATTTGGAAAACAGTTCTGTGATATGTAACATATTTTGGCGTATTGAAAAAGAAAAGATATTATACTTCAAATTAATTTCTCGCCGCTTGGGTCAAGGTCTGTAGATAAAACACGGAATCGATCGAGCGTGTGACATTATTCGTCGGTGAAATAACTTTTGTATTTTGTCGTAAATTAAATATAGCTCGATTACGAAATTCAAGAGAGGAAAGTTTAGAGTTCTGGTTTAAAGATATCTTAGTCAACATCGGTATGTTATTTATTATGTGTTGAGAGATTCTCGAGCGAATTCAAAAGAAATAATTTTCCTGGGAGCTTTGCTAGGGCTAGAAAAATACAATTTCTTTTGCTCGTGTGTGCGTGACCATTGCGACGATCATAAATTACGAGAGAGAGATAGAGAGAGAAATGGACAGTGTGCCGAGGGGACGTTCGAAAGAGATTTAATACGTGCCTTCGCGCTAGACAGTCAGTCGCCGCGATCGGCGCTCAGAAACGTCTTCGCTCGAGTCATCGTTAGACATCGAGCTGTCACCGTAGCGGTTCGGCGTGCTGTTTTACATCGAAGAAATTTTTTATTCGCGTTTTCAACATGTTGGCGAGGCATTTACTTTTTTTGGCAACGCGACGACCCCGTAAGTTTAAAGGTTTTTTGTGAATAAAATTAGCTCGTGATGATTGGAACTTGGAACAAAATTGATTCACGAATTCGTAAAAAGATATGCGTTGCAACGATGCAAAGGCTGAAATATCTTTCCCGCTTATTTTGACACTTCGCGTCGAGCTCACAAAATATTTCTTTGGATTTGTCTATTGAAATTGCTGTTCTTCTTCATTCACTATTTCATTAAGCATCGTCGTATCGGGACCCTCGAGCTCGAAGATTTGTCGTTGCCAGATGGTCGAGAGAGAGAGAGAGAGAGAGAGAGAGAGAGAGAGAGAGAGAGAGAGAGCGCATTATCAATTCACACGAGTCATTTCGCCGGGTAATTTTCCTATGTGTGGAATCTTTACTCCGTTATACATTATGTGCTGAGCTTTTATCTCACGAATTAATAAAAACGAGACTACGTAATATCCGCATTGAGAATGATACAGATTATTACATTGTCGATCAATTTTTGCATTATTATAATTTATTCAAACGATTATCTGGATTAGTAGTTTCAAACACGATTCAATACCACGATAACAAAGATATCAACAATTTAAGAAAGATTTGGAATAATAATTAACGAAGAGATATTATTTTGGTAGAATGCTTATTTTTTCAGATTTTTCATTTTATTCTCGCTTAAAAATAATAATGTAATTATTATCGATCGTTGATCGAATCTTTTATAAATATTGATCGGTCACTTAATTCTATGCGGCATTCGAAGTTGTTAAAAAATGTATAATATGGGTCAATGACATTTTGAGTGGCGGTGGTATTTGTTTTCGAACGACGGTATGGAAATTTTGTTTCCTATTCGAGACTTTTTTTGGTTTCGTTATCACACCACTTGGTACGATCCTCGATTCGACTCGTTCGAACATTAAAATTATTATTGAACTGTAAAGTTTGACCCTGATCCGGGTGGGAGTATGTCGTAACGTCCAAACAAAATCTTAAAATGGAAGTGAGAAAGAGAGGGAGGGCGTCTCTCGTGCCGCCCAGAGTTTTGTTTACGAACGACGTTATCTACCCGCAGAGCAGTGATTGAAAAAGATCACAATTTGTTACATGAGAGTGCGCGACCCCGGGGGCATGTCTAGTGTGAGTGCACGTGCATGAAAAGAACATGAAAAATACACTGGCTCACGTCGAGATGATGCGAAATCGTCTTGGTCGATATAGAAAACTAGACATAAACAGATCTCTCACAGGTGCATTGAAGTTTCTAAATTTTATTGCTTTTTTGCAAAATTTTAATACACATTAAAAAAAAATTGTTCACTATTTCGCTTACCGATCAAGAGTCTTTCTGGACGTTTGATATCGATTCGGAAATAATAAAAACAAGTCAGCGCAGAGATTCCCGCCGAGAAACATCCTTTTTCAGCTGATTCTTAGAAACCCCAAAATATCGAACGGTTAAGTGGCTGAAATTTTGGTGGTATTGGAATAATTTGGAGATTTTATATAGCTGGTGTGGAGTTCTAGAGAACGACGTTAGATTCGTTATTACATCGCTATTTTCGCGACTGTGACGGTGATTTGAATATCACGCAATTTCGATCGGAAAGAGGATGGTGGAAAATTGTCAAAAAATAATGTTTTCCAGCAATAGGAATAAAACAACGGGTAGTTTTCCAAAAAATTGAGAATGAGGTTCTTGTTATTGTCTATTATTGTTATTATTATTGTTATATTAAGATCACTTTTCGAATTCCTCGATGAATTCCGCGCGTCCACGCGACTCCAAAATCGACGATTCTCTCGCCAAACTAAAATTAGTGGTTATTACCTCATGGTGAAATACGAAAAAGTATTTGAATCAATTTTTTCATTTATTTTTCAGTCTTGTTCGTTATTATCTGATATATTTGTACATACAAACAAATCGAGCGTAATGTTATTTTCGCGTGTATGCTCATTGTAGATGATCGTTGCAACCCATTTGGATAAATATGTCTAATATAAAAAGACGATTTTCGCATGTTTGTATAGTTCGAATTAGCGTGCTCGCCTCGCGTTGTAAGTATAGCGTCTGTAGCAGTGTGACTAACAAACAAACTAACTTTTGACGATTCTTCACATTTTGTTATATATTTTTTCAATTGTTTTACGTCGAGAAAAGTGTACTCGATTCTTGAAATGAGAGATGCAAGTGTACGTTCTTTTAATATTTCATTCGATATTATGGTAGTACGATAAATCAACATAACGTCACAATTTTGCTCCCAAGTTTTTCCCAAAGAATGTTAATATTCAGGGCAGAAGTAAAGTATCGGTCTTTGCATAATTAACTTATCTATAAGCTTTATTTTTGCTTTAAATATTTGACCCGTGGATTCGTCGTAAGAAATATAAATACACGTCGAGAAAAAATAATTTATATATTATATTAAAGTATTTTTCTCTCATTCAAATCTTATATTATTTACAAAGAATAAATTGAGTACGATAAAAATACACTACTTAAATCGAATAAAACTTTCTCGTTACTTCTCGTGAAAGAAATACATTGCTTTTGTCGCAACATCGAAAAAAGGGATAATCAATTGCTTGCAACTAATAAAACAAAGCCCGCGGACGCTCTTGCAACCTGGGGTGGCATGCAGTTTTTTTGCGTTAAATGTATTATATTTTGTACATTGTATACTTCATCCGATATGCAATTCTCAGCGATAGCATTTCCCCTCGTTTTTTAAATAACGAATAGGCTCATCGATAAAAAATTATGTAAATCATCTATAGGAAAATACTTAAGAATATTATTGTTTCATCTTTCCCATTGTACATATCATATCGTATATAGCTCTTGCGTTATTCATAATTATTCATTTTTTCTCCTGATTAGATTTATTTGCTACGTTTATTTGTATGTTAATAGATACGATTTTTTTTATTACCGAAACTGCATTTGCATTTTGTCATTTTTTCCATTTTTTTCTTTTTTTTCTATTTATCACCAGCACTTGCGAAAATCCGTTGATACACACTTATCGACCACCAAAGCCGTCATCCTCGTCCTCGTCATGTTATACCTGTACATATATACAATTCTTTCACAAGCCTTGCCTCAGCTGTGTGTTTGTATTTGTCGTGCAACAAAATCCTTGTGTTTCACATTTTCACTGTGTTCTTATGAGGGGATATGCATTCATATACATCATATATAAATATATATAAACTTCAAGTGAAAAATTGTTAATATTTCTCCATAAGAAAAATATTTATAAATTTACATTTATTTACATATATATATATATCACATGCATAATTTCATTTAGAATGCCCCACAGTAACACTATCATAGTTACATATTGCGTTCCATATTGCGCTCGGTGAGTACATTTTTGTTGACATCATTATTTTCCTTTTAAAATGTTGATTCCGTCATTGCACGCTCATGTTGAAAACTCATGCTTCTGCTGATATGCCTTGCTTGCCGTTCGAGTCAACGACTAATGCTTCGATATAAAAATGCGTAAATAATACTGTAGTAATTTTATTAAAAAATTCTGCATATAGAACAAAATATAGATTTATACGTATGTGCGAGTTTACTAATAATATACTAATCCTAATCCGTTCGGTTCCTGAAGGTCTTTGGCCAATAAATGCACAAATAGAAGGAGGTGGATTGGCGAAAAAAGATAACTCATAAGAAAGAATCAACGAAAAATAGGTTTCCTTAGAGTCATTTAATTTAAACCTAACAATCTGTGTTTCAGACAATGCGTTGCTACCACTTACGGGAGAATCGACACCGGCTCAGGCGGTGTCGCCGACTCCACCGCCTTATGTTGGTCCGCCACAGCCACGCGACTGGCAAACAGTTCAAAGACGGGTCGATTATGACGACGATGGGCGAAACAACAAAAATACAATTTCCAAAGATGTTTATCAACAGGATTATCGAGTTCACGAAGACAATCGAACGAGCTACGGGCAATCGCAACGACAGCAACAGTCTCGGTCGAGCTTGAGCTTGACCGAGAATTGTCGGAATTCTCGAGCATTGGAGAATATCAACCAGCCTTATTACGAGCCACCCAGATATGGCGATAATCGTATTTACTCGCAACAGATCGTCAAAGCGGAAAATGCCAGAAATCAGCAACTTTGTGGTAGTCCAGCCGGCGATGGAAAACAATTTTTTACTCTACCGACGAGAAGACCGGCTAGAGACGTCGAACCACAAAGAAGCGTTACACCGGACATCACAAGGGGATTGGGAAGAGGTCCATTGAGCGCCATGCACATGCTCGCAAGACATGGACAAAAACCTGCCGTCGATGGCGCCATGGGACAGACTGAACATTGCGCGGATTCGAATCGACGTGGAAGCATGGAACAAATTCAAATGGGAGGACCATCGAGGCTCGTAGATAATTTGAGCCAGCAGCAAACTACCGCTGACGCGAGAAACAGGTAAAGTTTGTTCGAGCGATAAAAATTGTGATCGATTTTTTTATATACCGCGGGACGTGATGTCTCGGCGGATATTCTCACGCAAATCGGTTAGAAGAATACGCACTGACTTTGCTCTCAATGTCTTCCAGATTCGTTGCACCTCTCGGGCTGTCCGCGCTTGGCTATCGTTTCTTCGCTTCGTCACCGGTTCGCGATACGGACAGAAAGTCAACGGAGACCGTTCGACATCCAACGATATCTCCCATAGCTACGGCAAATACCGGCAACGCTTTTAAATCATCAACACCGACGACACGCTCGAATCCAACGGTGGCGGAACGTCTAACTTTGGTAGGAAACAATTGTCCATCGCCCATACCTGGCGCTTCGGGGAGAAGCACACCGACCCAAAATTCCTCGGGACGAAACACGCCCACGAACCTCTCGATTATTTCACCAACGAGGAGTACTATGTCGAACGAGGAATTGTTCGCGGCTATTCACAAGTCTAAGCGAAGGCTTAATATTAAAGATGACGCTGAAAGTCTTTCACCGGCGAGCTCGACGAGCTCGTTGGTCAAAGCTCAGGCTGGCACGAGACATAGCTGGAGTCCCGAGACCCAAAAAGCACCCGAGGTAAGTTTACCGACTCGATGCTATCCAATATAAAGATTGCAATTTAAAAAGTCTCGACTTTTACTGGTAAAGAGTTTATAAAAATTCAAGAACGGTCGAAATCTCACGACATCTTATTATTTTAGCAATAAGACGGTTATTTTCCACGATTATATTATTTCATTACAATTCTAATAAAATTTTTCGAAATTCTTATGATATTCCTTGATAAAAATGTACCTTGAATCGCAACTTTTCAGATACCACCGACGGTTCAATCGCCCTCAGCGACGTCTCGTCTTGATTTCAAGCGTCTGTTGCTTCAACAAAGCGTGAAGACCGGTCCAACGAGGTTATCAGCGGCCGAACAACTGAAACTTTCGCGTCAACAGAGCCACCAGCAGCAGCAACAATACCAGCAACAACACTACCATCATCAATCGATACCTCAAAACATGCCGCAAGTCCCACTTGCTAAAGTTCTAAGTCCTCGATCGGTCTGGCGATTTCAGACACCCCGGACGGACGTCCTGTCATCAACGATAATCGAGGACGCTGCAGCTGAGGAGAAGGCTATGAAGCCGTCGCCAGAAAATCCCACGACAACATCCCGTATGACTTCGCGAAGACAGCTCGATCTCAGCGAAAAATTGCCGGATCGTTTGGCCCGTAACGAGGCTCACAACGAGAGAACAAGGAACAACGTGAACAGCGTCAACAGCGTCACCGGCATGCAAACGAGAATCAGTCACACTGCGACGATCAAAGCGCCAAACGCTCAAACAATCTCATCATTGCGTCAAAGTGGCTGCGCTCCTTATTCCGAAAATCCGACAAACCCATCGAACCTTCGTCAAACGATGCCCGTCGATTCAGCACAAAATATGACCGCGAGTCACGCGACAGCACCGTGCAACTACGAAAATCGTAGAATAACTAATCAACTGGCGCGAGCACAATTTTTGGCCGGGTTGCCAGTGGCAAATAATAATAATAATAATAACAATCAACGCCAGAGTGCCTATTTCGAGAAACGCTTCAGAGCGAGATCGGAATCACCCAAGCCAGCGGCGGCACAGAGTGTCGCTCGAAGTCCTAGTGCCCCGACCCTTGAGACTGCCCTTTGATCGCTGTGGCAATTTTGTCATTCCCTCGATTTTGGTAAACATATATTTTTTCCACGGCATGGAACGAAGAATAGAAACGACTGAAAGAGGTCCCGAAAAGCTGATGGGAAACACAACATGCCGCTCTTTTAAGACGAGAATAGGCGGCTATTTGAATTGTTTTGCAAATACGAAGTTCGACGAAACAAGGACGGGACGAATAAAGTTCGTATTCTTTTGTTGGATACGATCTTCTATCAGAGTATCGATGCCATTAAGTTATTAATTTATTTCTACGATATGATAAAGAAAGGCCTTGTATTCGCGACGCTCTAGTGAACCTTGTAAATAAAACTTTGTTACGCTCTATCTTTATATCGTATAGCTGGCTTGAAATTCTGCTCGCTAGTCTAGTCGAACACCGCGTATGAACAGTAGCGTTTGAATAGAAATGAGAAAACTAAGTAACGTTGATGAATAACTGTCTTTTTTGTACTCTCGCCAGAAGGCTTTTCTAAAGAAAAGTCAAATCAAACGCATCATATGTATAGCCCGCTGTGCTAATCGCGGACTAGATTTATATTAATCCCGGGACGATGAATATATATACATATTAATATATTCGATGATTAGGACAAAACTTATGAGTATTGAAAGAGTTGCCTTATTTAAATTATTACAATGTTAAATTATAATATTTACTACGAGCCTGATTGCCTGTCCCTAGATGGGCTCATACCGATAAACAACAACGGCAACAAAACTATAAAGACACGTGACGCGCTAGGAATTAATGCGAAAATTTTTTGTACTTTTGCTCGGAATAAAGAGAGATGAAATTATTTTTCTTCTGAGTTTTTTGTGTGAATGCAATGACCAACCACAGTGTTTCTCGCTCCCCATATATTTACAAAAATAACGTTTAAGACAGACTTTGTGTTAAAAAATGCTGAAACAATCTCCTTCCATACAAAAGACGTGACTTAAATAGAAATATCATATAAATGTGTATATAACATGATATTTGATTATTTTATACACATACATATATACATCTTGCGAAAGGATATTTTTCCAAGGTATTTAAATTGAAATTACAACCAACACACCGCGTCGTTCTGCTAATGAGGTGAACAGGTATTTTCGCAAGATATTTTTCATTACGCAATAACATAAATAAACTCTGGCTTCTTCGCTTTCGTTTTAATTAAAGTTATCGGACGTTTTGATAATGAATGCGTAAGCGTACTTACTTCCTAGAAATATTCCAAGTCGGCGGGTTTTGTTTACGTGGACTTAATGATATTCATGCTTGCTTATAGTGAACGAAAGAATTTTATTCTCGCAGGTTTAAACTTGGAATACGTGCGAGCTCCTTCGTTATGCCTTTTCTTAATGCCGTCGATATACACATGGCAAGAAGAACATTTTTCGGTTTTACACGAACCTGCTCGCTCCAGAAAGACGGTTAGACTTTAGTTTCTCTTCTACGTTCAAACGGATGATATTCTAAACGATGAGCATGCGCAAGTATTTTTGCTCCGTATTAAACCCACGCCACAGCGGGCTCCGTGCGAACTTTTGCGCTTGGGGCACAATCTGCCTTACCATGGGAAAATAAAGAAGAAATTTGTGTTTTCCAGCCTTACCTAGCTATAATACTTATAACCCTAAATCACTTTTATCACCAATAGGTTTTATGCGACGGGCACGTAGTTGCCTCTGCCTCCGCATATCGAAGATGTGCGCAGCACCTTTCTTTCGAGTTTTCCCTCTGGGTTTTCCTACTCGGGCGATAAGGAACCTATTTGAATGAGCGCTCAGCCCGCTTGAGTGTCTTATTCGGTCGAATTAAAAAAAACAGGAAAAGTGTATTGAATCAAGGGAGCTTTATTATCAATAAAATAATATATTTTTTCTACTTTTATTTCAATCTACCTTTAGCCCTGTAACAAAACAACGAAAAAATGGTGTAATCAAATTTTTCATTGTAGCTTTGTGATGTCAGTTGTGTACAATTGATATGTTTGTAATAAAAAAATCACGTATATGGTATAATGTTCGCGGTCATGTTTGTTGTGGATAGACAATATGAAAAAAGATTTTTACATGTTTAATACTTTGAAGTAGCGTGCTCGTCTCACATTGTAAAGGCAATAAGTATAACTTCGGCGACGGTAAAATCAGCGTAAACGAAGCAATTAACTGTGGACAATTTTGTACATTTTGTTAGATGTTTTTGTTTATAATTCTTGTTAAATCAAGTGTCCTCAATTCTTCGAATGAGACGCGATTAGTTAATTAATCTCTGAATATCAAGACGAGATGGAAGGTTTTTATAAGCTAAATGTTTTCAAATACACTGTGTCCGTATTGCTTTCTTTTTTATATCTTAGCAATCGTTTAGTTAGTTTCTCTTCCATAGAAGTGTTAGATGACAAATATTTTTCAATATCTCATTTAGTTTATCGAACGCGATAAAAATAATTGTTAGGTCGGTATTATCGATGAATATGAAGTTACAGTTTGGTATAATTTTATTTTACGGAGATGTTCAACGTGTGGTAACCCTATAGAAATGAGAACCTTTCACGGTCACCTGGAATTGCAATACATCAACGTTAAATCGTTAATCAACCGTCGTCATGAGCCCTTTCGGTCTCCTTTCAAGGAGGATTCTCCGGTAAAAGAGAATAATTTTTTTATATTCAATGGCAGGTTCGATAGTATTACTCAA
This sequence comes from Netelia inedita, assembly GCA_964017225.1. Classification (NCBI taxonomy): domain Eukaryota; kingdom Metazoa; phylum Arthropoda; class Insecta; order Hymenoptera; family Ichneumonidae; genus Netelia; species Netelia inedita. The sequence goes on from OZ024925.1 coordinate 3,049,339, forward strand.
ACTTTCAAACTTTGCGAATTAATATCTCGGGCAAATTTGATCACAGGACAATGAAAAAAATCGCGTTTTATTTGTACTGACATTAACTAATTAGGTTTTTTCTGTGCCCAGATGGTTGGATAATAAAAAGAGAGAGAGAGATCATACTATGTACAATCGAAAAAGGAGAGTACACAATTGTTGCACTTGTACAGAAGAATTATTCAGTATAGAGTTCGCACCACTTTTGAAGTAAAATGTATCTCTCTCAGCATGCAACCTATTATGTTCAACTTGCTCGTTAGATACCAATTGTGTCTTATCCCAGAAAATATTGAGGGTGTCGATCGCGCCATCAACGAGTTAGATTGTTTTCGAAATTGTTTCAATTGCGAGGCAGTTTTATAATAACAATATGCCTAATACTAAAAAACAAAAACTTTGTGCACGATCTTGAGAGGCTAATTGATAGAACTGACAAGATCGATCATTGTTACATAGTCTATATGCCTTTCGTCGTCAAAGGATGAAACTTGCTGAGGAATTAGAAACAGTGAGGAAGTTGGATGTCAATCATGGTGCCATGATTGCGAACCAAGTCGATGGTCGATGGTCGATAATATCGCCCTCCCACCTTCATCTCTGCCCATCTACTGAAAGCGCAGCTTCCCATTGTCATTCTCGAGCCTAGAAATTAAGGTACACTTAAAACGGAAAAAGGTTTCGTATTGAATGGTGTTAAACCAACTTTAAATAACGAGACTCTTTGAATTATTAATAGGAAATAATGTTTATTATACAGTGTACATATTTATTAACTTCATTTATTTTTATTTCTGTTATAAATTTTATATTAATAATTATGTTATGCTTTGCCGAGCGACGAATGCCTTGATCAGTGTGCGCTTAGACTATAACAATCTCCGTAAAAAGTATAGAAACTTCTGGGTTTTTTTCTCTTTTTTGTTTATTCATCGTTTTATTCATCGTCATTCTCCTCTCTCTTGTCTTATTTTTTTAAATCTTTTTTTAAATGTATTTATTTCTCTTTGAACGCGATCACCGTGATCTGACCACCAAAGAATCGCCAAAATATGTCGCGCTGAAAACGGCAGAATCGTTCGGCATACAAATAATAGTACTGTCGAAGTTAAAGTAATTGGCGGTTTTTTTCTCTTCTTTATTCATCGTGTCTCCTTCTCTCTCTATCTCTCTCTCTGTCCATGTGTTCGTAGCCCCACTTTGGCGAGCTCACAATTCTTTTATTCGTATTTCTTTTCTCTTTTATTTTGAACCCCAATCGGGCTTCGGATCGTCTCGCACAAATTGCGACGAATCCCCAATACCGCGCGAGCGCCTCGTTATTCATTACTTTTGTTTTCTTTTTGTTTGGTTATATTCATCGTAATTATTCCCAACTCGTCTCGTCGTGTCTCTCTCATGTCTGTGGAGTAGCGAGGGGCCAGATCCATATTTGGTCAGTACCCCCACAACACACCTCGCAATTTTTCTTCCTACAATAATACCATCGTCGACTAGGGTTCGGTATCGTTTCTCTTTTTTCTTTTATTTTTTTGGTTTGTTTGTTATCGTTTATTTTTATATTAAATATATGTTTAATAATAGAAATAATGTTGATAATATACCTATATAATGATTACCGTTTCTTCTCTCTTTTTTCCTCAACTTCGTTCTCCTTCTCTCTCTCTCTCTCTCTTTCTCTCATTAATGATAAACTATCCGAATGGTACATTCGCTCCTAGTGGCCATGTTCGTAATAGCTAGTTTATGTAGTCTGTGGTATGCGAGTTCAAAATGGGATAAGGTACGTCGTACAGAGAACTTTGTCTCGTCTCAGCGTTCGCGAAAAAAAAAAATTTTTAAACGCAGAAGGCGAGAAAGGAAAGAACTCGATAACGTCAAAAAATGAGGGAATTAAATGAAGGACAAGAAAAACGTAAGAGCTTGCCGAAATCGGGAGCGTTTGCATTGAACGAACGTACGAACTTCGCGATCCTCGTTTTTTATTTGTTTTTCTTCATTATTTCCCATCTCGTAGATATTTTTTTTCCCCGGTTGCACTCTGTCAGCGTTCTTTTTTATACCGTGAATTTGTTTGTTTCACCCTCGTTATTTTGTGTCTTGTCGCGACGATCCGACCGCTATATTTATATATGCACATATATACATGTTCAAATGTATATGGATATAGATATAGCGCGTGGTTTATGCGCTCCGCTCGTACGTTCTCCCTTTTAACGATTTACTTTCAATGTTTGACGTTCGTAACGAGAAACTCCCCGCTCGTTCGAGTTTCGCGCTGCCATCCCCGGCAGCCACCAGTATATCCGTTTCATTTTTTTCTCTCCTTTTTTTGCTTTGTTTGTTTTAATTACTTTTATTTTATTCTCGTGTGTGTGTGTCTTTTTCTCTCCGTTCTATTATTTTTATTTACTTTATTCTTTTTTTCTTGGTAAAACGGTCACAGATTTTCGAAGGAGAGCCCTGCGTCGCGCTAACGATCCGCAATCGGAAGACTTTCCTCGAAAAAGGGTTAACGCAACTGCCTCTTCTATATGTGTGTGTCTGTGTTTCTTTCTCACTCTCTTTCTCTCTTTTTTACCATTATTATTGTTAATATTATTATTAATATTAATATTAAGATTATTATTATTATTATTATTATTATTATTATTATTATTATTATTATTATTATTATTATTTTTATTATTATTATTCCGATCGTCACGTCACCGCGTCATCGTACCGATAAGACGCTACTTCTCTCGTCTCGCGTCCCTTTTTTCGCCTGCTTTCGTAAATCTCGTTATTCTCGCCATATAATACGTTTTTTTGTTTTCTTCTCATTGTACATAATAGCAATATCATCCCAACTCTTTTTCGACCCATCGCCTCGCTATCTCGTATTTAATGTTTTTTGCGTTTTTTTCTAAAATTTATTTCCAATCTCATCCCTCTCTGCGCTATCTTAAGTATCTTTTCTTGGGTTTTTTCTCTATCCGGCTAAAGTAGCTATTAAGTGTAATTAATATTATTTCTTTATAATGTATTAGTATGTGCTTCCCCCTTGAAGTAAATTGTACCAATAATTAAATCGTAATAGTAATAATATTAATAATAATAATATTAATAATGACAACCATAATAATAAGTATCGTAGTAACATGATTAACTTTTCTTTCCCTTACCATACGCTCTCAATATTTTATCAATTCTGGTGATTCACGTTCAAGCATTCATTTTTTTCCCGACAAAAAAGTGCCTTTTTTTCAAGGGATAATCGATCGTATCTCTCGCTCGGTGATCATTAATCGCACGTTGCCTTGTAGCCGGCTCTATCTTTCTTTCTTTCTTTCTCTATCTCACTCTCAATTACTCGAGTGGCTCTCATACTAAAAGATCAAAAAATTATCGTCTCAGCAAAATGAATGAGTATCGCGAAAAAGATATTATATATTTTTTGTATAATACGAATTTGTTTTTTTTTTAGAAGAAAAATTAGTAGAACCGAGAGGAATCTTTGTTCGCTGCTGCCTTCTCATGTTGCTCGCTTATTTTCTTCTTTCTTTTTGAACGCATTATATTTATTTTCATATTTATGTCATTTCGTGTGTGCCTTCCTAAGCTCAACACACTGATATGCTAGGATCTCCCTTTTTCTCTCGCTCTCTCTGTGCCTCTATCTTTCTCACTTAAATTCACAGATTTTTTCCTTCGTTTACACGCTTCGATCTCTCTCGCACTTCAGTGTCACTGGCGTGGGAGTTTTCCGAAGCCTCGTGTCTCAACCCCACCAAACCCTTATCCACCTCACCATTCTTCGTCAATTGCTTCGAGCCACACTCCTTTACAATACGATTACTTTATAATAATTAATAAATTAATAAATTAATTAGTAATCAATCAATTAATCGACCTTGTGTTTTTGTCTAATTAGTTAAACTCTCGTATTTTCACATCGTATTATCGTTATTAAGGATTAATACTGTTGTATTCATAATAAATATGTATGTAATATTTTGTTTTCTCGTTCTTTCACTATTTTCTCTGTTTTGCCAATTTGGTGTAACTCGACGACGCGAATCAGTTCGAATTTTTCTTCTTCCTGTTTCATTCTCTCATTCGGCACGTTACCGTTTCTCTTTTCTATATCTTTCTCTCGTTACTCGTCGCTCGCCCAATTCTCTCGAAGTTCGATCCTTTATCGCCTAAATATATCTATATCGGTATGTACAAACCTACGTGCACATGCCTACGTACTCGTACGTCTATACACACTTAATTGTTTATTCATTTATTTATGCATTTTCAAATGTACAATGCGCATAAAGAAATAAAACAAAAAATGTCCATTAGTTTAAATCTCGAGCTCGTGGGACCGCGACAAAAGGATTGCATTGGTTTTATCATTTGTTTTGTCGTTCAAATATTTCTATTATACAACGTTTCAAAATCAATTAGCCCCTGATTACCGTATCGCTCGAGCGAGAGACGCGAAGGAAGAGGGAAAGGGAAATAAACTAAACGTTGTCAATTTCAATCACTGGACGAGAGGAAAGCAACTCTTTCGCATCGGCCCGCTAAAATTTTAAATTTTTCTTAATCTTTTGTTCGTCAATTTTGTTATTTTCTCATGTGTTTATCGTAGTAGTAATTTTTTCTAGATAGGACATTATTCGTGCCTTGACGTACGAACCCTGTGCCACGATTAAAATTTCGTTCATACGTCGTATGTACAGACTCATCTCAGTTTCGGATTCGAGTAGCCAGTGACCTCGTCGTTAACGTGGAATATTAATCGTTCATTTGGATTTTCGGATTTCTTTCGACCGCGTTCACTTCCTTCCCGAAACGGAAGTAAAAAAAAGACTTAGTTTTCTTTTTGGCTTTGTTTTGTAATCCATTCTTTTCTTTCCTCTTCGAATCGGCGTTTGATTATACTACGCAACATTCTCGGGCCTCGGACGCAAAAAACGTGTCCGTCGGCCACAGTTTTGGCTAGAAAAATGTGTGTTTTTATTGTATGTCACGCACCGAAATCAGCAATAAAAATGATTTCAATCGTGAATTTTTGTAAATTTCAGCTAATTCACGTCGTTCACAAAGCTCGAAGATATTTGCTGTCATCACGGCCGATCTTTCTCTCGCTCTCGCTGTCGTTCGATTTCATGCCATCTAAAAGTCTACAAAAAAACGATACTATTCGCTGTATGGAATCGGGAGAGATTTTTTCGAAAAAAAAACGAAATAATTAATTCGGGATGTGAATATCGTCAAATTTTCTCTCGTTACTTCAACAGCTTGTCATATCAATTTTCAACAACAAAATTTTTGACTAGAACGAGGTATGTGCTATAATTTGATAAATTTAACTTGCGCCAAATTGTAGAGATTAAAAACACAAAAGGATAAAACGATAATGAGTCGCTCACTTTGATTTGATAAAAGTCACTTTTGACTTGTTTCAATATATTGACTCTTTTTCTACGTGGCTGAGGTGACGCAAAATGTCCCATACGTAGCACGCAAACCGTGAATTGAATATAATCCGTAAACGTTTGCTCGCGAAAGAGCCACTTGTTAGCCAACTGTTGCACCTCGGGGTTCCGCAAAGCCAAACGACGAGGAGCAAAGTGAGAGAGCGAGAGAGAGAGAAAGCGAGAGAATGGAAGGAGGAGATCGAGAAAGTCAGGAGAGATGGAGAGAGAGAAAGAGAGAGAGAGAGAGAGAAAGTGAGAGCGAGCGAGAGAGAGGGAGAGGGAGAGATAGAGCAAGAGAGAGAAAGCTCTGGATAAACGCCCATTCTCGTGAGTCACGAGTCTCGCGTTATAATTTATAACCGAAACGGGTTCTCTCGAGCTGTTTTGCGCGAATGATTATTTCTCATGAGGTGGATGGTTTCTTCTGCTTTTTTGGCTAGATTCAATTTTTCTATTTCTACGTCTCCTCGTAAAAAATAAATAATAGACTGAAACAACTACCAGTGTGACGATGTAACGGTCATTTTATTTATGTACAAGAGAGATCGCTTCGCACTCGAACTTATTTTCTCAAAAAGCTTATCGCTCTCTTCTTCGTCTTCTTTGTCCTCTTCGAGTCTTCCTTCAATGGCCAAAAAAGCTCGCACCAGAAACGACACTGTACAGCTCTCGGTACGAGACTCACGGGGCGTTTAAGTCGTGCGTGTTTGATTTCCCTCGTTACTTCCCTGTGTTCTCGCGTTTTTCTTTTCTAGGCGATGAAAAAATCATAATCGTAATAATTATTTTTCTTTTTTTGTTTCATACTTGACGATTGATCGAAGATTCGGATCGTTATATATGGATTTTTTCTTCGTTTACACGTTTTCTTCCATTTTTTCTCTGTTTCACTCCTCATTCATTTTTACCTGTTTCTCTAGCCCCCTCTCTCCTTCTCTTTTTGCGTCTTATTCTCCGTTTAAATAGCCTTAATTAATTTTATCCTCGCGCAATTTCGATCTACATCTTCGTTTCTTTAATTTCCGATTAGAAGCCACTACGCCCGGATCTCTTCAATAAGCTAAAAAAGAATCCTTCGTCGATCTTTTTTTCCTTTATTTTTGTGTTCTTTACATTTAATTTTAGATTCCACTTTCAATCATTATACGTGAATAATCGATTTCTTCTTCTTCGTCATCTTCTTCTTTTTTGTTTCTTTTTTCTTTTGTTGTCTTCTTACATAGCTACGAATTAATTTAAAAACTTCTTTGGCGATTAATTATTTAAAATATGCTTTGTCCTCGTAATTTTTCTCTCGCTTCAGCTAAATTGCCCTACCCCAATATTATCGTGTTTTTTTTCTTGTTTTTTCTTCATTTTTTCCTCATAAGTTATACGAATGATTTTTTTCCTTCCTCTTTTATCTCGTTAAATATTATCCATGTAGGTAAGGGTATCTTTTATCTTAAACGGTAATAATTATCATAATAATTGTTATATATATATTTATGTGTATATATATATATATATTTTGTTTTTTGTAATATATATATATATGTATCATTTGTTTATATGCTTAGATGGCTTGCTATATAAAACTATGCTATGCAATTTGTCTCTATAACGCCCGATAAGAATTATGTTCACTTTTGCGCTCCCCGTTTTCTTCTCAAGCTCTTTAATTCTATCTATCCCTCCGTCGCCCAAACGCAATTTCCCCCACACGATCACGCGGGCGTGCCGATCCTTCAGGAACGTCTCGCTTTCGAGAAAACCGAATGGAGTGTTCATCTTAATTTTTAATAGGAAAAAAAAACGAAAAAAAATCCCACTTCTCAATTATCGTTTCGTAGTCTCATGTAAAATTTCTTTGTTTATCGAATTTTCACGATTCTCGTCGAGCCGTAACGCGCGAGCTATACAATATAACGAGGCTACGAGTACAAGTTTTTTCTTTCTTTTTTTTCCGTACGCGGATATTAATTATAATTTTGTGATTTTTTCTTTTGTTCATCGATTTAACAGCATTTGGAGAAAGCTTTTAGTAACGAGACACACACACACACACAGACACACAGCGGGCATACACGGTCACGAGTTGGCGAGAAAAAATATCGAATGATTGGTCCCGGAAATTGATCGAGTAATTGGCCGGGTCGCTGATGCGGCGAGATAATTAAATATCACTATAAATATGACGCGACACTTTCTCGTGAAAAAAAGATTAATGAATAGAATCACTTTTTTCCTGTAATTCGAGATGTTTAGTAGTAGACGGTCGATGCTACTAATGTATATATCTATATCGAATATATATATATATATATATATATATATATATATATATATATATATATATATATATATATATATATATATATATATATATATATATATATATATATAAGTCGATATAGTTTATGTATAGCACCCTGTCAAGTAACAAAAATGAAGGAATTATTGGCAGGTTCGTGAAGTTTTTTTTTCTTATTATCTTTTTCTCATTCATTTTTTCACGTACTTTTTGTTACGTCTGTTTCGACTCTCTTGGGCGAGTTCACGATCTCCGGGACTCTGCAACAAACGTTCCAGATAATAGGCATACACACATACACACACAGCGCCACGCATACATAAACACACACTCACGCACACACACGCTCGCACGCACGCATGCACACCCACACACACACACACGCACACGCAACACTCACACACGAGACCGACACGATCGCACGTGATTTTTGGGCCACTCATATTTGTTATTTTTAGATGACGATTTGTTTGTTTTTTTGCAGGGCTCTCATACAAGAATGTCATTGAGGGATATGGTTCGGCACGGTTTTAGAGAGCGCTACGGTGGACCGATAAGCGGTGATTTTCTCTCCTTCTTCTGCTTAATTATTATTTCTTCACCTTTTTTTAATTTCCGTTTTTTTTCTTATTCATTCGCTAAAAATTATCGGTTGGAAAGAAAAGAAATCGGTATACTATTCAGCACGAGCGCAACCTATTATTGTTATCGATAGTGGACCTCACGAATGCCTATATTCACATCGCCTCTTCCTCTCTTTCCTTACTCTTTTACGTTTATCTAATTTTTTTGTATTTTAATTTTTTTTCCTCTTCTCTCTTCGTCATTCCTTCTCTCTCTCTCTCTCTCTCTCTCTCTCTCTCTCTCTCTCTCTCTCTTTCATTGTCGAGTGTTTCGTTGGCAGGGGGGGGGGCGGATGATGCATTAAAACGATCCGAATCGAAACGGAAAACAACGAATATTATTCCCCGAATCGATCAATAGGATCAAGATTTTCTCGAGGAAAAAAACATGAAATTTGTAGATATCGATATACAAATTGATCACTCAAATTCCGTTTTTCTCTCAATAAATCGTTAGTCCGAGCTATTCGACTTGGGTACATCGTTGTTTTTTTTCTATGGGCCTATTTGCAATGTATTATTCGTTAACGCGACGAGATACGGATGAGATGGCAACTGTGGGAAATTTCACCCCGGATTTAATTTATGAATTTTTCGTCAACGAAACGACGTTGTGTTTTTCATGCAAATGAGCCGAGGGCGATTTGTCTTCTTCACGTTGTTTATTGTTTGATGATCTATCGCGAGATTAAAAAAATTAACGACACGCGCGATGATATCGAGAAACGGGCAGAAGGGCAGGGGTGGGTTGAAAAAAGGTAGAACGAATCGTTCGTCTGATACGCGACGAGTTTGTTTTTTTGTTCGTTTTTCTTTTACAGTACTTACACGACGACTCGACTACTATATTATCGCTTTGATTATGAGATTTTTCGTCTTCCGCTTCCGTCTTCACGCATGCGTCACTTTTTTCTCACCTTCTACTAGTACTTGTTGCAAAAACTGACCTTTACACTATTACTTCGCGTAATTATTTTTTATAGTCATGAGAATAGTTTAGAGATGGGGCCAGGGGTGATTTTTTTTGTGGTTCGGTCGCTGGGGAATATTTTTTAAGTTTTTTCTTCTTAGGGGGGCGAGGTGGGTCCTTAGTATGATGAATTCATTTATTATTCTTTACAAGTTATACGCAAATAATTGCAAAAAACATACCCTGTTTCCTAGAATCACCGACGACAACGACGACGACGACGCAATACACACTCACACACTTGTTCCATTTCTTTCTTTCTTTATTTCTCTCTCTCTCGCTCTCTCGCTTGCTCACGCCCCCTCTCTCTCCCAACCGAACTTTCGTACACGTCGCGTTCGTTCGTCGGTGTGACTTGATACCGATTAAAGTTTCTTATTTCTTTATTTAGCTTCTTTTTTTTGTTTTTATTTTCTTCGTCGTTTTTCTCCCTTCTTTATCAACGGACTCGTAACGCGGTGCAGTATGGAAAGGTTTTTCATTGTAAGTTTTCTTCTTTTTCTCTTTTTGCGTGTCTCTTCGAATCGTGCCCCTCTCGTTCCTGTCGTTCTATCTCGTTTAACTGTATTGACGTTTTGTGTATTTTTTTTCTTTTTTGTGTTGTTTCTTTTACCTCTTGCTCAATTACACTCATACCGTGAATCTTTTCAGTGGGTGACCGGATCGATATTGATCGCTGCCTTTGCCTATTTCAAATGCTTTTATATTTATTTTTTTCTCTCGCAAGAACGACGAAATTCACGTTTTTTTTCTCACGCGAGCACCGTCGCGAGTGGAACAAAGTGCTCGGAATTTGATACAGTTTTTCCGTAACGCGAAATTGTAATCTTTTCACACCTGCGTGCAATTGTAATTGCGTGGTATTTAAATAGTGAGAAAATCACACGTTTTCCGGATCTTTACGCATGTCTTCGTATTTTCAGAAAGAAAATTGAAAAAAGAAGAAAAAAAAGACGCGAATTTGGACGCAAAAGCCATATTTTCAATATACCGATCTCGCTTGCGCGATCGTTTGTTATCATCACGGATACGCACAATGGTTGTACGAACAGCAAAGTCGCATCGTCATTATCATAATCATCGTCATCATCATCAAGATCATCATCATCATGATCATCGTCATTATCATCATCATCTTCATCATCATCATCATCATCATCATCATCATCATCATCATCATCATCATCATCATCATCATCATCATCATCGCCATCATCATCACCATCATCATCATCATCATCACCATCACCATCATCATCATCACCATCATTATCATCATCATGATCATCGTCATCATCATCATCATTATAATCATCATCATCATCATCATCATCCCCATCATCATCATCATCATCATCATCATCATCCCCATCATCATCATCATCATGATCAACATCATAATCATCATGATCAGTATCATCATGCTCATGCTCATGATCATGATCATCATGATCATCATGATCAGCATCTTCATGATCATGATCATGATCATGATCATGATTATGATCATCTTCATCATCATCATCATCTTCATCATCATCCTCATCCTCATCACCATCAGCATCATCATAATCATCATCATCATTATCATCATCAATGTCATGTAAAAATAAATTCAAAGCTGATTCTCATTGATCACTATTATCCATTATTTCATTATTTGTTATGTTTTTTCTCGACTTAAAAGCTAGGAATATTTTTTTCTTGTGTATTATTTACTTCTTGTTTTTTTTGTGTTATTTATTTTTATATATATTTTTTCCCTTAAAATTGATTACTTCATTAGCAAGATGCACACTACTCGGTTGTAGCAAAAACTTCTTGGATAAAATAGTCTATTTTTTCTTTCAGTTTTTCTTTCTCTCGCTCTCTCTCTCTCTCTCTCTCTCTCTCTCTCTCTCTCTCTCTCTCTCTCTCTCTCTCCCTCTCTACGTCTCCTCCATTTTCATCGAGTTTCTTCGCCCTTGATATCCCGTTCCACTCGCCCGTATCGTCGATCAATTCGCACCCGTTATGTATATTTGGTATAGGTTGTGTTTGGTTTTATACTCCCCCCCTCCCTCCCTCAACCTTCTCTGTTGTTATCAGCTACTTTTATTTTTACTCTATTTTATTTTTTTTGTTACTTTATTTAAAATCCCTTTGCGCGTTTTTAAACGTTAGTATTATCATTATCGAGTTTTCGTCTTTCTATTCCTCCTTTTGACCGTATTTCGTACTTTAAAAAGCTTATATCGTAGTGATATTATCGATTGGTGCTTGCGTAGAAGCGTTTACCTGTGTCTCTCTGTGTTTCACTTTACTTCTTCTCATCTTTTTTTGTGTTTCTTTTTGTTATGGTCTCAAAGTTTCTCACGCTTTCGTCCCTACTTCTTAGCACTAGCTTTCTTCCTCGCTTTCCCTCCCTCGCTCCTCTCTCTCTCACTCTCTCTCTCTCTCTCACTCTCCCCTCTCCCTTTCTCTCTCTCTCTCTCTGTTTTATATATACTCTATATTCGCTAAGCCATCCCTTTGAAGCTTCTTCGAAGCTTCGTTAATATCGTTCCTATTAACTGTGTTTTTGTCGTTCTTTCAACTTCTTATCTGTGTGCGTATGTGTATGTATGAATGTGTGTATCGTGTATATAAGTGTAAATTAACCGTCGTCGCGTATTTTTTCACGAACGCATGAATTTTATGCATACATACGTATTAAATCATTATCTATAATCATTTTTTTCCCACTTTTACAGTTTATTTTCGTTATCGGTATTTTATATCGCGTATTGGTTATCAAGTAATTTATCGTTACTCTTAACAAGTAGTAATTTTTTTTGTTCTATTCATAAACTCCAGATTGCGTTCGTAAGTGTTGAATCCGCGGAGTTTTTTTCCTTCCCTCCATCAAACGTCTGTTCGGCTCTCGTCGATTCGTATTTATGTCACTTTAGACTATATATGTATACGTATATATATATATCGTATACATATACATATGCATACATACATACATAGGTATATATCGCTCTATATAATAGAGATATCTCACTAGCGGCGCCGCCGTCGTGTACAAGAATTTCATGGTAGATGGGGGTTAAATGAAATCTATGATATACCGAGTGTTTCATTTGACCCCGTTCTACCTCGAATGATCATAAAAGACAGAGAGAGCGATATATATATCTATGTATCTATTTATACATATTCTTTAATTTTCAGTGCTCAATTGCGGGAGGGAAAACAGAGCGGACCTTATACTTAGCGAGGAGTTTTTTTTTTCATTTTGCCCACTCAAGACGTGTTTTGCTTTCTTCTTTGCCTTTTTTTGTTTATACAGTTATATTACGGTAAAACGATTCACGGGGCGCATTTCGAACTCACAAAAAATGCTTGAGTCTCTGCAATCAAGTCAATGTATTTATTTATACATATATATGTATATATATTTATTTATATATGTCTATATATATATATATATATGCACTTGGACATATAGATGATTTCATCATAGTCGCTTGAAAACGGAACGACTATTGTTACTCTTCGCTCCATCGCAAATTCGCAATTTCCCACTCCGCTTTATTCCTCCGCCCCGTTTAACTCGATAATAGTGATAATCATAATAAATTATCTACGTGATTTTTTTCCTTTCGTAAAAGTATAATAATAATAATAATAATCCACTAAGCCGCTAGTTGCCTTCAATCAATATATTACTTTATATTTATATATGTATATAGGCATATATATACATATATGCTTTGTTTTTTTTTGTTTTTCAATAATAATATTAGTAGTTGGTACTTTGGTTGATTATTCCGCTAGATCCGAGCTTCTATATCTCCGATCCGCTTGTATCGCTCGCTACCGTACATTATTATTTTTTAATAATAGTATTAATAATAATAATAATAATAATAATAATAATAATAATAATAATAAAATAATAAAGACAGTAATAATAATGATAATAATAATAATATATTTGTTGTGTCCGCAGTCTCAACACTTCGCACATCACCCGTTTTTTTCTTTTTTTTCTCTTATCTCATCCAATAACGCTTTCATATTTTGACTTGTCAGTATAGAGATGATTATCTCGGTGGACTTTACTTCGTTTCTTTCTTTTTCGCACACAAGAGGATTCGACAAGGCTCGGTCACGAAGGATCAAGATTGTCCGAAGGAACTTATTTCTTTCGAGATTTTCACTCGAAAAAAGATGAGATGAGAAAAATTAAAGAAACAAATTTGTGTATATGTATATATATATTTTTATGCGGATCCTTCTCGTCTCGCGATTTTATCTACAGTATTTTTTTGTTACTTGCGAGCGAGTCAGGTAGGGTCAGAGAGAGCGAGATGAAGACGTATCCGATTCTTTCCATTTTCATTTTTCTTTTTAAAGATATTTTATATTTCGTTTTTTTTTCTTTTTATTATATTCGAACCCTGGTTGGCGTTTCTCAACGTCTCACTCATAATCTCGCGGACATTTTGCACTCTTCTTTTTTCATCTCCAGTCTCTACGCTCTCTCCAGCTCTTTCGCGATCCTGGACCAAGTCTCTCATGAGTGTCAATGCGTTTTTTTGGTGATGGTCAGTCTGCGATTATTCTTTTTTCTTTATCTATACAGCCCAGTTGACTAGATGATATACATATATATCCCGAGAATCACGAAATTCATTGCGAGCATGGGGAGAAAAAGAAGAAAAGCAAGAAATAATAATAAGAAAATGATAATAATTAACAATCAAAAACCGTTTCGACTACGACGAGGCTCAAAAATTTCTTAATCTTTTTTTGTCAATTTCAAAGCACAACGAATCTCGCACCTGTAAAGTCAGTGCCATAACTTTTATTTTTCTCTCTTTTTCCTTCTTCTCCCCACTTCTCTCGCGATCCAAGGGAGAGAGCTCTTACGATACACGAGACACAAAAAAGGACGCAACGCCGTGGCTTACAAACTACCGATTTTGTTCTCTATTGCGGTATATAAAACCTACTACTTCGATAGATATATAACATACATATATATATATATATATATATATATATATATATATATATATATATATGTATAGTATGCGTGAGTGTATTTATATGTATATGCATATCGTAGTGAGGATCGGTCGCCCTTCTGCTGATAACTTCAGCGAGTCGAAAAAAATCGTCCTCTTCGATCTTCGTCGGACGTTGCGGATCCCTGTTTCAATTAAACAAAATTCTCTTTTTTTGTCATTTTTTTTTCTTTACGTTCTCACTTCTTTGTGCTGATAACGTCGGAAAAAAAATTGTGGTCGAGCACCAGAGTCGAGACTCGACAAATAGTTTTTAGCTGCTTCTCTGCCAACGGCGAAGTCCATCCTCTTCGTTCTTCATTATTTATCTGGGTTTTTCTTCGTTTTTTCTTGTTTTCTTATTTATTTATTTATTTTTGTTTTTGCGTTTTTGACATCTTCACTGTTCTCTCTCCCTTGCCACTTTTCAACTGACACTCTAATTAATCTCTAAAGAATTAACTAACTAGTAGACTAGGTTGTTACGGTGGGGAGCGTTGTAGCGGTGATTCGAGCTCGTGAATCCTGATCGTCGAGCGTCCAATGGGCTTGCGTTGTCGTATGACATCGTCTGATAATGAGAATAAAACAACGGAGATTTTTAGATTTATTTGCAGATGAACGTGGTCCGCCTATTACAGTGAATGAAATAATTATCTTTAAAATTCAATTCGTATTTGCAAGAATTTATGCAAATAATGTTCGAACAATTTTTATGCGTATTAATTGTAAGTAGAATTTAATGAAAATAGGAGCTAAAAGGTGCGATTGACGAAAATAATATTCAGCTAGTACAATAAATATATATTTGACTCAATAAAACTTTAATGAAATGTTATCCAATTGGAAATTTCTTTTCGTCCACTCGAATATCTAAATATACTTACTCTGTAAGTTATGACGTAGGGCGCGATCCGGCCGGTTTGTCTTGGCTAGGACGTGGGTTAATACGGCTTACTGCTCTCCTTGGGCCTCTTCAATTGGACCTTTAACCGCTTCATCCCTATCTGGAAGCCGTTCATCGACTGGATAGCTGTCTGTGCGCTCGCCGTGTTGTCAAAGGACACGAAACCTGTTAGAGAAGGGCATATACATATGTATATATATATAGGGACAGAGTAGCGGGCAAAAAATCGTCTTTTGAGCTAGCTCCGGTGCTATTAGAGCATAATAGCAGAATAGAGAGCCAAGGGAACGCGCAAAACGGATACTGTGGCTCCGCGGGTTCGACCCTCGAATAGGAAGAAAAAAAGACGAAAGTCAAAAGAAGCGTCGCGTCCAACTTTTAACGAACGACGTTGCTTCGAGATTGACATCGCGAGGGAGAATTTCGAAGGATAAAAATGGCTATAACGAAGATACTTTCGTTTACGGAGAAAAAAACGCCCGACTGCCACTTTTCACTCGTCGAAGCCAATTTACCGCTCCTTAGACCTATCTCGACATTGTTTCGATTTCCGTTCATTTCTTGTTTTCACGTATCGGGTGGCAATTATTTTAATCGGTACGAACTTATTGCGTAAAAAAGAAGGGTGTCGGATGTGGAAATACCGGAAAGTTAATTTTCACTCAGTCAACAAAGGGGAAAGTTTTGTGAAGTCTGTACAAGGTCGAAAAACATACATATATGTATATTTTTGGAAGAAAGTTAGATCGTGAGAATTCCGCGGGCAAAGTCGATAGCTGGCCAAAGATGCCAGAATCGTCGAATTGATCTTGCTATAAGATTATGGCGAAGTACCAAGCCCTCCCGGCCATTTCACCCATTTTTGCCCCGGGCAAAAATATACGCGATAGGGAATGATCTCACGTCGCTTACGGATAGGGCTCACGGATCGAGAATGAAGGAAAAGACTTCACGAGACTCGACATTCTAAAATTTTCCTTCATCCTCTACACAGGATATATTTTCTTATCGATAGTCATTTTCGCAGATGTTGCACAGCAGGTTGGAACTTTCGGGTCCATAACGCAAAAAGGTCGTTTCTTTTTACGACTTTTTTTTCACGACACGATATTTTTTTTTTTTTATCATTCGCTCGATGAGGAATATTTTTTGGAAGTTTGACGGAGAGTATTCAAAGCGGTAGAATTTGTTGAAAATACGACGATATTTTCGATTTTTTCTCTTCTTTGTGTCGAAGGAACAACGAATGTTTATAATTTTTTAAATGCTTCGAAGTTTCGTCGATATGTGATATTCCTCTGAAACAACTTACCGAAGCATTTGCTCTGATTGGTCGCTCGATCGATGAAGACCTTTGAGGAAATGACCAGACCGAAGGGAGCAAACATCTGCATGAGTTCGGTATCACCGAATTCCTGGGGCAGGTGGTAGATGAAGAGATTGCAGCCCTCGGGTCCTGACATAGAGCAT
Organism: Netelia inedita; assembly: GCA_964017225.1. Lineage (NCBI taxonomy): Eukaryota > Metazoa > Arthropoda > Insecta > Hymenoptera > Ichneumonidae > Netelia > Netelia inedita. The sequence continues at coordinate 3,066,121 of OZ024925.1, forward strand.
CCTAACATATAAATAAAGAGCACATCTAAACGTTCAAGCTAGAAGTATAATACTCAAGTTAGTTGCGTTAGTCGACTTTTGCTTTTTCTTTTTTTGTTTGTCTTTCTTCCGGATGGAGCTTCCCTTTTACATTTCGGTGAGACTCTTGCATTTTTCTTGCGCGTTTTTCTTTTCTCTTCGCGTTCGAATGAATTGATACTTTTTTTGTTCTTTGTTATCACGATGAAAAAATGCTCTCGTGCCGCTGTACCGAGTCGCCGAGCCCCGTCCCAAAGCACTCGCTCGCGTAATAGATTCTTTTTTTTTTATAAACAGTAATTTCTAAACAAATTTTTATTTCTCATTGAAAAAGTATTTTATTTTTGTTCGTTCTAAAATGATCGATCAACATTGATAATAATGATAATGAGAGTGACGTGTCACGAATATGAGCTTACTACTAATGAGAGATGTGAATATGTTGATGATAATGCGAGACATCGGTCAAAATGATTTTATGTCTTTTTCTCTTTTATAGATACAAAATTGTATTGATAAAATATGTATATCGACTGGCAATTATCAAAATGTTGAAAAATTCAACGTTTTTCGATTACGAAGAATCGATACATATTTTATAACTATACGATATGCATCAATAAACATGCTGATTGGATCGTATCCGATCAATGTATATATAATGAGTCGATTTGCGATGCAAGGCGGACAATGAAAGTGACTGAAGGCAGTATACTCTCGTACAGCCGGAGCTTTCACGCTTTTTAATATTCATCTTTTCGTTGAAAAATCTTTTCTTTTCCATTCGTTGGATTTTTATTGTTTGTTCGCAATAAAATTTTGAACTAAGACAGCCCGTGATTTTAATTTATAAAAACTGGTCAAAGTAACGTTGAGTATTTATACTTTCAATTTTACAGACACACAACATTAGGATCACAAGACAGAGGTGAATAATATTGGGATATATATGAGGATTATTTTTCTTTAGCTACGTGGGGTTTTCAACGATTTAGTGAAATTTGTATTTCAGTTGTGACGAACGAAATGTGTGGCGATGCCTATGATATCAGTATATGCGTATAAATGCGGTGACAAATGTGGAATGGGAATGAAACTAATTCTATCGATAAGAAATTCTAATTCTATGTGGAACATTTCACAGGGAAACCCATTCGTATTTTTAATCAATATATTTCCAAGTATTCGTCAAAATTCTCAAAGCCGTAAAAAATTAAACAAAACCGCTAAATCCCCTCGATAATACAAACAAAAATCCTAACATCATATTATATGGGAAAGGCCGCGTAACATACCCTGCTTGATATATCTGTACGTATATATTGAACGATAATCAAATCACTTCTAATTAACGCGAGGACTGGGCTATTCTACAAATGAATTTCTGCGAGTGATCTTTTTACTAATGAAAATCCTCGTAGCTCAGTCCCCTTTCGCTCTTTGAACTAACGGCAAATGAATTATTCAAGGGGTGAGATGTTCGTGATCTCGAGAGTTTGCAAGGAATGGGAGATGTAGCACGTGGAGAATCAGAGAGGGAGAGAAAGAGAGAAAGAGACAGGACCGGTCGAAACGAAAATCCGTGAATGACGAGGGAAGATCCGTCGTTGACTATATATATGATTACCTCTAAGCTTCCAAGGACTCTTGTAAAGGTAGAACGAAGTAAGAGGATGGGGCGGGGGGGGGGGGGGGGGGTTGGAGGTCAATTAGGGGCGATTATGACCAACTCGTTGGGACAAACTTTCGACACCCCCCCGGTGAGAGCAGCTTGGCATGATGATCGCGTCTCGCGACGTGTCTGCGATCACGCCCACCCAATTTAGCATTTAAGTCGCGAGATATATCCGTGCTATCGCAGGAACGATAACGTCTGAGTAAATTTACGCGATTAAAATTTTTTTTTATTTATGATCTGACGACATTTCAGTAGTTTGACAAAAGAAAATGCACGCGAGCAGCGTAGAGATGAAGTGGTACCACAACTGTACGCCTCGTTGAAAATTCGTAATCGACCGTTGCATTCTACTAAATTCGAACGAAGGATTTTTTAAATTAAATTTATAAATAATATACACGATTTACAGAAGAAGAGACCGAAAGAGAGTGTGAGAGAGAGAGAGAGAGAGGGATAACACACCTATCGATGCGAAACGCGTTCGATAAATACAGGTATCGATTATTGAATTAATAATAAAATACTTTTATCTACAGCACGTATCGTGTTATATTTAAATACGATATTTGTGAATCAAACACGGATTTAATAGCAGAGAGATATCAGGCGTATTAATATACGCGTATATATTGTAAGCAAATATGTTTGAAGTATGCGTATCACGTTTCGTATACCAGTATCGCGAAAACATCAAATGAATAAAAAAAGAAAAAGAAAAAAGAAAGAAAAAACGGATGCGATAAGTACATCTGACAAAATTTAATGGCATATTACTAAAAATACACCGAACAGCGAATTTACGATTGTACCAGCCCCCGATACATACCACACGACGATAGACCATATACATATATACGTATATATGTGAAGATATATATACGAAATAATGTCGAAGCAACAATAAATATAATTTGCATTTAATGAATGACAGCATCATGCAATGATGCCCGATGATAGGGAATTTTTGTTCGATTCATCCTTTGGCTGTTTCTATTTTTTACGTAACTCCATCACGATGATTATATATTTTTTATTCGTTAATGTTTATTTTGCTATTTCCATGGGGCAAGCTTCGTTTTTGCGACGAAAAACCAAAGTATTTACAGACGAGATATTGATAATGTTTCATGTGCAAGAATATTCTCATGTTTGTTCATCCGCCTGTGCACAGTTTAGAAAGAGAAAAGAAATAAAAACATAATATTGGAAACCGCGTGTGGGCTGCGTCGACGACGAAACGACGCAAAAAATGAAGGTAAACCGAGAAAGATGAACGAAGATAATAGAGCTCAAGGCGGATAAACGATAGACAAGAGTGCAAGAGTGCCGGGCTCGTAGACATGAGGTAGGGTAGCTACATTCGGGGTGAGGGGGTGAGAGGAACGAAGAGGAAAAGCCTCTTCCCGGGCTGTCGCGGTAAACTTTCCATTATCCAGGGGATGTAACAACGGTCGCCTCAGGGCGGCACGAGCGTATATATACCGGCAAAGTAATTAAAACTTTCCTTTTTATTTGCATTATCTCATTGTAAGGCATCGTATATATTGTAATAATGGCGAGTTGTTAATTGCAATTAGACGCTCACCCGGATTCGTCGGGCTCGTATAGTCTTTCTATATACGTAGACTCCACATATATCTATATAATTTGTTTATAGGCTTCTCATTTCCCACTTCATTTTGACACTCGATATATATATATATATATATCTCCCTTAGTTTTCTCGCTCCTATGTTTTACTCAATCTGACAATTATTTATTTTGTACTGTGAACTTGAAAAACAAAACGCTTCATATCGTTTATTGAATTTTTCTCTGATTTCATAGGAGCCTATAGTATATTTTAATACAGTAAGGAAAATTATTTGCACGGTATAAATACGATTTCGTATAAATATATCAAATTCGATTCAATTTGATGTTCTGTTTTCCGGGCGCTCGCGTTCGCGAGAGTCGCTTTTAATTACGTGCCGTCTTATATACAAAGCGTGCTCGAGACGTCCGCGAATTAATTGATTATCCGACGATTGACACACACAGCGAGGGGGGTGGGGCTAGGGAAAAGCGAGCTGTCTTTGCAGCTCTTTCGGTATAGACGGAACGATCGTTTGGAGGAAAGTCCTGCCTCGCTCAACCCCGTGAGAGGGTAGAATTGATTCGGGAAAGTTTGGAACGGGGACGCACACGGGACCTTCAAGACAAACCTCGATAGACTCTCTCAACTATACAAATAAGAGGAAGAAAGTCAATTTAAAAAAAAGAAAAAAAATCGAGAAAATCGAAACCGAAGGTTGTTAACTGAATCGCGTTTTAATTACGAATCATAACGAAGATTGAGAAGAGGAATTTCCGGTTATTGGACCGATGGATATTCCACTCTTCGGGAAAACTTTCTTACTCGTTGGGAATTCTATTGATATGTATGTAACACATATATATTGTTCTAATTCGGATTTTGTCAAGGAATGGATGTGCGTTCACTCATATATGGTAGGTGATGTATGACAAGCGTTCGTGAAATATACATATATACATCATATTTCAAATAAATATATGTATGTATATATAGAAATATAGATACGTAACAATCCACACATTAACTGACGACATATCGGGTATCGAGTATATAAATATGCATTTTTTTTGTTAGTTACGACACCCGAACGATTTTTGACTTACCTTCCCTCTGCGTGGGGGCTACCGCTGTCATCGGCTGTGGCTGTATAGCCTGAGGAAACTGATGGCTGTAGACGGCGGGATAAGCTGCGACAGTAACAAATAAACCGTGACATCGTGATAACGATACATCGAGACATCGTATAATTTCGTTCAGCATGCGATATTTGGCGTTTTTCAAAAAAAAAATTCTTTTCTTTTGTGTAGAGCCAGCCGTTATGAATAAAATGTTTTTTTTTAATATCCTTGTATGTATATAATCATTTGTCAAATCATATTTAAATTGGAGTATACATAGTTTGATTGTAATGGAAAAGAAGTAATAATTATAACGATCGAGCACAGCAACGGAACAACGACATATTTTATCAACACCCAAGTTTCCACGTGTACGATGAAATATGAAAATGAAAAAGCGTACAAACGAGGGACACGGTCGAAAAAAATCATGTATTCCACGTTGGACCGGGTGCTTTATTTTGTCGAGAGTTCAAAGAGTTGCCCGTTTCACACTGAACCGGGGAAATATTTTGCGTTTTGTACAATTTTATCCGAGGAGAGAGCTTTCGAAACGACGACGAAAGTATTCATGACTCAATGTTATCATAGTGTCACTTTGGGCCATAGAGGGTAGACGCGCAAAGCAAAGGGGGGAAGCGGGTCGTAGCACGTTTTCGAGAGCAATGTCGATCATTTATCCGTATTTTATCTCTGGATTTATCGCGAGCCTGCCTTTCCCACGTATTTTCGAGCATCGCCGCTCGGCGTGTTAACTTTCCCTAAATCCGATATCATTGAAAAGTCATCGGATTGCTTTTGGCTTCGCGGGACCAAAAAGAAAACGTGAACGGATATCGATTGTATAGCGATAGAAAACAAGAAAAACAACACGCAACAAAGCGAGAATAGTTTTACCGATGGCCCATCTGGTACGCGTCTTTTTGCAATAAAGTTGACTATTTCTCGATGATTCAATTTTTTATTTTTCAATGCGCAATTCAAATCAAACGCAAAAATGTTTATCTCTCCAAGCAATATTCTTTTTTTTCCAATGATATTTTCGTCCGGCTTTCAATTTTGCCAAGGCTGCATCAAAATAAACCAGAAAAAGAGGAAATTTTTTTCATTCGTTGTATTCGCGATGAAATTTATCAATTTTCCGAATAAATTTATCTCGCTCGCGTTGCCAATAAATATTCTGGAGAGTATGCAACGAGAGTTTTGCGCGAGAGCGACCGGGGGATAATTCGAAACGATCTCTCGGGACACCCCCCCCCCTCCACCGATCCTGCCCAGCCATCCCGTCAACCGCGGTAGAGTTTTAGTCGCTTTCGTGTGCTGCGTCGTCGATGCAATTATGACATTATTCATTATAAACTGGTAAATATTTAAAACGATCGAGTCGCGAGGGGTGATTGATATCCGAGAGCTTTGCCGTGCTTTGCCATTGAGATACGCGCTCGCGGCGGTAAACGCGAGCATGTCACCCCTTTCCGTTCCCTACCCTCCCTCCTTCGTCCCACCCCCTTCAACTATCAACCCTCAACCACGGATCTCCTGTCCCGGACTGCCCGACAGCTCGTTTCATTCGTAGCCGTGTGTACAACACGCACGAGACTTCCGACCAAATTTCCCGACGGAATTAATTATTTTAGTGCAAACATTTGGTTTAATATATTTCGATTTCGCTCACGTATAACTTTGCACACACAGATACGCACACCCCTTGATGCTCGTTGCGCCTTCTTTTTATGGATCACCCTCCGACATATTCCGTATCACAAGCTCGTGTTTTATGAATATAGAGAAAAAAACATATTGTGTCAAGCGCACACGTTGCTTTTATCGACATTGAGCGGAAGAAAAAATATTTATCGTTCGGTGAAAAAATATGTTCCTTTTCGCCCCGAATTATTTTCTTTACGATACAACCGTTAATAGATTTGACGTATTAAAAATAATTTAGAACGAAAACATATTGAGAATAATAAATGTTTGAATTGATAAGTCATGAATAATTATCATGAGAATAAGTTTTAGGAATATTCGATTAAATATTCGATTAATCGGTTAATTAACGCGAAAGTTATTTCACATAATTTATTATGTACAATGTTCTTGCATCCAGCCCAAATACAGTCGTAACGAGTCTGAGCATTTATCCTTCCTCCCCCGATGGAGACTGCAATGCTCGGCATCTCGCGGACCGCTGAGCGCGCGATCCTTTTGCTAATGAACGAAAAGAAACTTCCACGAGCCGCGTTCGTTAATGACGTTTCCCGTTGAAAATTTGGTGAATTATAAAACCCTCGCAGTTCGTGCTTCTACAGGCCGATATTGTATTTTATCAACGACAACCCGGTTTCGTTATTTTCATTCTTTCGCAAATTGGAGTTAATGGAAGGCGCGTGTTACTGGTGACCCGCGAAAAATATTGTAAATTGTTATTATGATTATCATTTCCAACGCGGACAGTAAAATGTTACATAATGAACGTATTTATGTTCGCGCTTTTCTTCGAGCGTACGAACAAAATCGTTCATACTTTTTTAGAAATTCAAAATAAAACGTAAATATATTATATATGTGTATGCAAATATAGCTGTAACGAATATATCCATATCAGCATCCGCACGATGACACTCTCGAAAAAGCCTTTCACACCGAAAAAAGTACAGCCTGTGCTGTCCATCGCATGCTATATGCACAAAATTTCTTCATGCGAACGGAATGAAAGGAAAAATAAACAAAAATGTACGTTTACGCGATAAAACGTTGAATCTATTTTTTACTTTTATTTCCCACTGGTATTGAATCGTCGATGGTTCAAAACATGAAATTCGAAAATACAGAAATTTCATCGGATCGCTGTTTTTTTCGGATCAAGCGCAGATCTGATAAGCAATAAAACGCATTTTTCGTTTTTTTTAAACAAACAAGTAAATAAAAATCCGTTGTACCGTGGTGGGGTTTTTCTCATATTTCCAAACAATATTTTATGTATCATGTATATATACATATGTATATAGATGTATATATATATATATATATATAGTAATCTATAGTCTTGTAAGATATTAATGCGAATACCTATATAAATGAGCGAGGACTCACCGACAGCGGAATACGGTTGCATCGTGGGATACGCGCCGTGCTGAATAGCCGCCTCCCCGTTGGGCAGCGCCTGAGCTGGAATCGACAGATGGAGGGTATCTACACTTCAGTAAGCTCAGGCTCTTATCAGGGACGAGGGTAGACTTACTCTAAAGCGCCCCTTTGCGTCGCACGGCTGATGCACGAGAGGTAGGAGAAAAAACAGTTAACAAAAAACTACCAGTAGAAAAGGTCACCGAGTGATCGGATTCGAAAGAGGCAAAGTAGAAAAGGTCAGCGAGTGATCAGACTCGGAAGAAGCAAAGTAGAACAAATTCCGCGAGAGATCAGACGCGAAACCGACATAGTAGAAAAGGTATGCTGGCGATTAGACGCGAAGCGGACCAAGCAGAAAAGTCAGCGAATGATTAGATTGCCGTATCAAGATAAATTCAATTTAAGTACATTTGAAAAATTATTGGGGTCTCATGTGGAAAAAATAAACTTTTTATTCATATTCCATCAAGAGCTTAGGGAAATGGATCGATATAATATAAATATGTTGAAGAACAGAACAGGTAGAAGAATTTTCGGTTTGCCGGCATGTATTACTTGTCATTATTGCGCGGGCGCTGGCGAAGCGCCAAAGGCGGGTGGGCTTATTTCCGCGCATGGGCGCGCGAGGAGTCACGATAGGTAACTTCTCTCGGTCTATATATCTGTAAGATATATATATGTATATTCGCGTATATAAATGTAGCTATATTATGTAATAATAATAAAGTCACGAGGATTGGCCGTTCGACGCGCAGGGGCGGCGCTATGCGCCAGAGTTGATACTCACGTGGCGGATAGGTCTGACCTAAACCGTTGGTATAGACTCCCTGGTCCGAAACAGCTGGCTGACTATTCGGCGTTTGGGCTCCCATGCCGAAATTCGGCATCGTCGGCGATGCCGGAAGCGACGGTATCGCACCGTTCACGGGTTGTCCACTTCCGGTACCTATGACCAAACCTGATCGGTTACACACACAGCGAGGCTGAATACCTGTCCGTTCATTAAAACAATTTTGCCTCGTCTCTTCACAAAATACATGGAAAACCGAAAATGGATCTGATCCGTTCAAAAGTAATTATTACGTAGCGAAAAATAATAAACTTTAAATAATTTCTTGTCGCATTGAACTTTGATGAAAACAATCTGTTTTAATCCTTTTTATTTACAAAACTTTGCTTCTCTCATGCAATATTTATTCGTAACGATCAAATCCATTATCGTCTCCCAATGCGCCAATATAATATCAAATGTCCAAGTCAAGAAAAGGAAAACCGGAAGATAAAAATAACCGACGAGATGGGGGAAACGTTGTTCGAGTTTTGCGTGAGAGGGAAGGTGAAGGGGGTAGACGATTCTATATCGACGCTCGTAAGAATGAGAGTAGCGCTCATAACGCCGGAGTCGTATTTAGAGAGGAAAGAGAAACAGAAAAGAGGAAAAGATATCACTCGATGACGACGGCGATGGCGAGGGAGAACGAGGGTTGGTAGGGGTTGGACGGTAAAACGCGAAGTAAAACTTAAAGCGTATACATGGGTGTATATATGACGAAAGAAACAGAGAGGTACAACGATAAGTGTGCGGTACGCAGTATCGCTATAATAGCCGAGTGATATAGGTAGATATAAAAAAGTGAGCGAATCGGGGGTAAGGTAGGCACATAGGCTATTGCGTGCACACAGATTACCGTCCTTCGATCTTGCCCACCTGAAAAGTGGTGTACTGTGTGCCCACACATACACACACCCATATATATACACGTATTATGTATGTATAAAAAGATCTCGCCTTGAGCTAGTGGACGAGAAAATAGGGGAAGGGCGGTAGGATCGTAGAGTTCGGTGGGATAAAACCGCGGCAGTAATCTCAAAGCGAAATAAAATATTATTTCCCTATCAAACGGTATCACATTCCGCTTGAAGCTTTCACGTATATACGATGGCGGGACCGCGAGCACGTTTGAAGAGAGACTTGTATACAGTAACATTGAAAGCGGAAAAAAAGAAAAAAAGCGTGTGTGTGTGAGAGAGAGAGAGAGTGCGGTAGAGAGAGAACGACGAATACAAGAGGGGGTGCGGAATCGTGCATTTATACTAGCCGCACAGACGCCATCTTCCCTTTCCTTCGAATCTCCCGCAACTGCCCGAGCACCCTCTTCATCTTTCTCTGGTCTTTTCTCATTCTTCTTTTTTCCACACGCTGTTCTCTCTCTCTCTCTCTCTTTCTCCGTCGTCCTCGACGATAAACGTTCTATAAACTTTTGTAGCACCGGCAATACTGGAGAGTAAAGGCGCCGGAGGGGCGAGGGTGAGGTCGAAAAGAAAGAGAGAGTGGCTCTAGTGCACATGCACGCACACGAATCTGTAAAAAAGAAACTCTCTCTCCCTCTCCTCTACTCTGGACTCGCCAACAGTTTTCTCTCTCTTTCTCCCTCTCCCTCGTTGCTTCCCAACCCCCTTCGCGAAATTCTATATCGAGTCTCTTCACGAGTTCCCGAAGCTCTTGGTAGATTTATGGATTTTTCATGGGATTGTGTACGAGAAAAGAGTTTACGCGTTCTATATAGTTGATATACATGACGAGCGTCGGAGCTTTCTTACGAGAAAATTCTTCCGCTATTGTTTTCAATGTTTTATATTATATTTTATTCCGTATTGAGCGTATACATTGGATGAAGGTAAAATATACGAGGTTTCGGAATGAATATCATAATCGAGTCCGTAGAAACTGGGAAAAACTATATTTGTCGAATGGAATGGAACGAAATGTGACATTTGGAGCAATTTTGAATGCATTGCCAATCGAAGAAGTACAGAGGCGAATTTCGAACATTTACGACAAAGATTATATGATAAATAATCGAATTGATTCAAAGTCATCAAGATTTTCCGAGATGTTGAAAAATGTTCAACTTACCGGAAGTTGGCGGGACGCTATTCGGCATGCCATTGAGACCGTGCGACAGTTGTCCAGGTGGCAATGCAGGCATGGTATTAATGTAGGGTCCCTGCGCCGCCGCAGCGGCCATGAGTGCCGCTTGCTGCTGTAGAATCGAATGAAACTCGTCAGAATACATAAACCAAGAAATTCTCATATTTAGCCCCCGAAAATTTGCAAGGATAAATAATCGAGAGTAGAGAAAATAAAATCGTCGTTGGAGCGAGAAACTAACCTGAGCGAAGGCGCTGTAAGCGCCGAACTGGTTGAAGACGTAGGGGTTTAGGAGGCTCATGTTTCCGGCCATTTGCTGCATTCGTCTCGCTTGCCTCTCTTTCTCAGTGTCTGCGAACTTTACCACTATGCTGGACGAAGCACCCTGCAAAATGTACACCAGCGCAATGCCGTTCCGTTATTATCGTCAGTTCTAGTCGTAAAACTCGAGGGTATGCTTGGGAATAACATCGCGCGTATATCGCATATTATGACAAAAAAGAAAATGGATGGAATCGTCATCGTCGTCGGTAAAAGGTTCTCCTCACGTACACATATGCGTCATAACCTTTATCTTAATTTAGCGAATATTACGCGAGCCACAAATAAAAATTCACTCGTATAATTCACGCGCAAATTCTCAACGGAATGGTCTTCCGTCGCGTCACTTCTACCGAGTGAAAATAGACCCGAGCCTAGTCTGCCGAATTCCCTCGCATTAGTCCTGCGTCCGCCATTTGGGTAAGCTCGTCAGTCTCACATCCCGCGGACCTTCGCTCTATAGAAATACCCAAACAACGCTGCTACCCTGTTCATGGCGTGTATCTGTCTCAGTTATAGGAGTCGCTGATGTGGCCACTGTTTACAGTCTGCAATGCAGACGACGCTTGTGAGAGAATATGCCCAGATATACATACATAGGATATGGTGGGTTAACGTTGAGAATCGCGTTTCGGGCGGGTGCCGCGGCTCGTTAAACCGGCGTTACATAATCAGGCATCTAACGCGCTGAACGCCCGCTAGAAGCCTTCAACGGTGCATTAGATCACAGTCCTCTGGATTACATACGTGTTTGGAATGACGCTGGATGCTCCGGAGCCAAGGATTACGCTGCGTCAAGCTCCAAGGTAGAGATCCCGAATCGAGACTGGCAAACGCTAAGCCTAGTCACGCTGTTGATTTTAATGGAACGAGCTGCGTGATATCACGTATGCGCTCTCGTGAGATTCTCGCATCGATCCTGCGTGAATAACGTCTAATAGTTCTCCGCGGGTTGTTCTCTCACTCTCGTAGAAATGTAGTTTTAATGAATTCGATTAATTTTATTAACTGCGACCCTTTTTTTAACCCCCTGCCGTAAAGATTTTTCAACGAACAAGTGGCAAGTTGAGAATCTTCTTTTTTCTCGCTTCTCATCCCGCGTTGTCTGAGAACTGAAAAGAGGTGCTGTTCGCGTCTAAAATATAAATGGTGCATGGTGCCGTGTGCTCCGTGTGGGGGGCAACAGGTGGTCAGTAGAGACGCGTATATAGAAAATCTCTCGCGCGCGCAAGCTTTTGGTCCGTCTCTCCCTCTCTCTCACTCTCTCACTTTCACGCGGGGGTGGTTCCGTCGACACCCGGTCGCATGATTCTACGCTGGTGCATAGCGCTCACATACCCGGGTGATATATTATATTCCACGTCATCAATGCAAATGCTGGGCGTGCCTGAGTTTATAACAGGCTCGCGCGATGAGATAGAACGAGCACGAAGAGAATTACGAGTGACGTTTCACCAGTGTTTCTCTACGTCTAGTGGTAAGGGTGGCGTGTGTACCTTCGTGACGCGACAAGCAGTATAATGCTGCGGTAGCGACGAGTAGAAACAACACTGGGTTTATAAAAACACGCGTCAGTGTCTCACCAGGATGATTAACGATTTGAAAACTTTTAAATGCTAGAGACACCATGAGAATTTCATAGAACAACGGGTAATATCTTGACCACTGGCGCAACTGGATTGAACTTGACCACAAGGCTCGTCTTGTCTGGTAGTTATACATATAGTTATCGATCAAATTTTATCGCTGTCCTGTGTGCATTCTCATATGCGAGTTCCCGCTGCTTCGCCCCCCACCCACCGTCTCTCTCTCCCTCTCTCTCTCTCTCTCTCGCTCTTCATCGAAGTTGAATCTCTTGGACATTCACTTTGTGTACACACGTAGGTATATAGTACGAGAACGGTGAATTCACCTCCGAGCATATCGAGAGGCGTCAAAGCTCCCAAAGGATTCAAGACCTTACAAAGGATCGTGTCATGCGACCGAACGTCCCGCTCTCCGCCGCCACGTACGGTTTCCAGAGCTACTGGGCCTTGGTGGCAAGCATCGATCCTATTCGACAGTGTTCTTAGCTTCAAAGGTGGATTTCCGAGGTATTTTCAACGGCAGGCTTTCCCGCGATAGAGTATAGTGTATATCGAAGTCTCTTTCTCCCTCGCTCTTGCGCACTATCACTGCACGTATATGGCGATTGCATCGCGCATAGCTCGGAATATCAAAGCGCATACCTGCCTGAGCTGCCATTACAGTACGGGAGTTAGTCGCAGGCCACAGTTCTCATACACAGGGAGAATCGTACTCGTCCACTAGCGGCAATCCTCGAGCTTTCATGGACTGTTGCTCGTACATTCAACATTAGCGAATTATCAGTTTCTCCGTTAGCGCAAAGTTCCATGATGGACATCGTCGAGCAAATGATGTCGGTGAGACTTTATCGAGTGATGCGGAAGGCGGCATGTTTAATTGCGTAAATTGAGCCTCGATGTAGCTGCTCGATGAAATATTCAACGTGCAAACGTACCCGGTGATATGACCGCCATTAGACGGCCATCTTCAAAAAATTGAAGACTGACTTTATCGTTTCTAAGCCCCAAACCTTCTCTCTTTTTCTTTTAATACGTAATTCTATAATCCGAAGATGAAAAAAAGTCTTGCGAGCTTCGGGAAAGCCGTCGATCCTGACATAATTAAAACTTTCCGGTTCGTTCGTTCTTGATCGCGTCGTCTGTTTCTCCTCGCCCTCCTTCCACTTCGCAGCATGAGCGCGCAAACAAGGTCGCGCTTATTCCCCGGAGGTAACCCTCGTTCCTCTGCGCGAGCCAGGCTCTCCCTTCATCGTCATACGGCCTAAAAGTTGCCAGTCATAAAAGTTATGTGAGTTACACTCGCGCTCACCCGGGCGTCGAAAACTTTTCGTTCCTAGCCTATATAGTCGTCCCTGCCGTTGCCCACGTTCGTCGAACGAACTAATATCGCGTTCGTCCTTGCCGCATATTCCTCACACTACTCACCTACACCTCTCCCACGTTACCAACCCCGCCGAGTGAGACCTCCTTTCTTTTTTTTCCTACGCGGCACGAAAAGTTTTCCAAAAGCTCGTGGTAACCCCCTGCGGGTCTGTCGACCGTCACAAAATGTCTCGCGTGAATTCTCTTGTCCAATCGATCATACGGGACAGAGGAGAGGTGGACAATCTTCGCGTGACTTGTCGAAAAGAAAACGTAGGGATCGAGACTGCATAATTAATAGTTGCAATTTTTATTGAGGAATAAAAATTACGTGATTGTTCGGTAACGATCTACTGTCGCACTGTTCAACAAATTATCGGCAATAAGTAGATACCTACAATTATCCTCGAGAATAAAGACTATACTTTTCAAGCTTTCGTATCATTTCCAATTACGGAATAATATTCAATATGAAAAGAAAAACAATACATAGGATCGTACATTTATCGTTAAACGTCGACAATAAATAAATTAAAGAACAAAAGAGGAACAGCTTCGCGCTAAAGTTCAATGCACCCTCGTTCCTTCTACGTATGTATTGTACACAGTAAAAAGCTTTTATACCACTATTGTTCGTTCCGGGTTGTGAATCGAGAGTGAGGGAGAGAGACAGAGGGAGGAGAGAGAAAGAGCGTATGGGAGGAACGACGCGCACTTGAGCGTTCTACTTGACGCTGTTCCCGTGCCACGGTACACATATAATGCTACGCCGTTATAAGAGAGAAATGTGTAGGTATTGGTGGTACAGAGGCTTTTCCAGGGATGGGTTTGAGGTGAGGTCGTATCGGCGCCAGTGAAGCCCGAAGCCTCATTATTGGGGGATTACGGTTCATTAGTCTCCATCCGACGGTCTGAACGACACGCAAAAAGGAAGAACCCGCTTTTCCCTTGCTTCACCCTCTTCCACCTCCCTCGTTTCTCTCTCCTCGCGCTTCAAGTGCCGTGGCATTATGTACGGCGAATGTTTGTAGCTGTCTCTCGCTTGTATACAATTTCTGGAATGCCGTATATGCGGCATTCGAAACCGCTCGACACACCACCAAAGCCCGATTACGTGTTTCACGTAAACATCGAGAGCATGGCACGATAGTGAAAAACGTAATGAGAGGAAGAGAGTAAGAGACAGACAGAGAGAGAGGGACAGAGATAGAGATATACAGACAGACAGAGTGGCTTGCGTGGGATGTTTCGAAATTTTCGTAAAAGGAAAGGGGATGAGTGAAAAGAACAAATTCCTCAGAAATTTTACCGGGAAAAAGGCACTTTGAGGTGGAGAGGTGGCCTATCGATAACGCCGTAAACGGTATATATATTTATATAGAATGTATTTCGTACAGCTTTTCAATGGTATATACGTATATACTTGTATGCATAACTACGTAAAAATATTTTCTCTCCCCTTATTCGCCCTTTCACTCTCTCTCTCTCTCTTTCACGCTTCCTCACTCTCTTTCTCTCTCGCACCATTTTTCTTCAACATTTTCCTTCTATTTACCATCGGGTGCACATCCGCGCGCCAGGAAAACGTTTCACAAGCTACCCCAGAGTACAAATATTTATCCGAGCGCCTTTCATGTCTGGAAAATAATTTTCAGCGGTTCTCTCCTTCGCCCTCTCTCGCCCTCTCGAAGCCATACCAACATCCCCTTGGCCGCATTTTGCCTCCGTCTCCTTTATCTTCGCTTTCACTCCTTCTTTCGGTATATCCCCGTATCTATATATAGAGATAGATTGGTACTATAGAGTGCATTCCCGGTTGCCTTGGGCACTTTCTGCTCATGGCAAGGGTTATTCTTTCCTTGGGCATCATGGGAGGCAAGTAACCTTCTTAAATTGTATTCGGATGAGAGAACGTAGCAAGAACTCGACTCTCGAGAACAACCCTCGCTCTCCCATTATCGATGCGGAGATGACCTCTCAAATTACAATTACCACTTTAGGCGTGCCAAAATAATCGTCGCAATATTAGCCTCGTAATATATCGTTAAGAATTATTTCGTAACAACACCGACAACATCTTATAATTAAGAATAAAAATGTACAACTCATTAAAAACGAATAATCTTTTTGAGACTGCGTAAAATATTAGATAATTCGTTATTCGATCATAAAGAATTTACATCCCTATTACTATTTTCACGATAATACACCCTTAAAGTGAAAACCCCGAGAGTTCATTATGTCACCAAAATTACTACCAATTGATTTTAGTGCCAGTAAAGAGAAAAACAGTTATACTTTAGAAGAAAAAAAAGATATAATTTTTCCATTGAACTAATTAAATTTCTCTTCTACACTCTATGAACATCCGCGGAACTCGACGACAAAATGTTGTTAATATATATATTTTTTTTTCACTCGTCGCAACATCGACACCACAACAGAGTTTTTGTGCGCTCCATTAGCGCGTACAGTGGCGCCCTTGGCTATTTTTTTCCTCCCCTTCTATCCGGAGGGTTGCAACGGTGTACTATTAAATTGCAGAATGTATATAACTCTGAACTCCCTCCCTCTTCCGGTATATATATATATGTACACATCCCTTCGGTACTCCGCTGTATGGGCGGGGACACATCGACGAGGCATTCTCCCTCGCAAATGAGAGGCGCGTTGTTACATAATACGATCGCGGGGCTCATAAACTTTCGCACATAGGATAGTGCCACGGAGAGGGTTACACGCTCGCCTTGTGCACCCCTCGCGGTAAACAGCCCGGGCGATGAAAGAAAATAGAAGAGAAAAGGGAAAAAAACGATGAAAAAAGTAAAATAAAAACCGGGAAGAAAAAGAACGATGAACGGCATTACGCTAGGACAGGAAGAAAACGAGAGCACGAGAGCGGCCGAGTGAAAAAGGGAGGAAAAAAGCGCAGGCGAGCGAGGGCTCGATGCAGAAACCTGTGGGTCTGATGGGAGCGCGAATGGGTCGCCCGAGCTAGATGGCTTATCGACGATGGCTTTACGAGTACGTAACTCCGGAAATACCCCGGTAAGATTTTTTCTCTCGCCGTTCTCTTGCCTCTCGCCACCCCTTGCCGTCGCGCCAAGCTCGTTTCACCGTACGCAGTAAAAAAATGCGAGCGTAACTGTGTTTACACGTGGTCTATATCCCCGATAAAGTACACAGGACTTTTGTATAATGTCCATATAAATGCGCATGTAAGGTTTACGTAAGTAGTAATTGTGCATATACGCGTACATTATTATATAAGCATTAACGCGTTAAGCGCTAAGGGTACGAAATACGATGATATCTACTTCGCTGATTCAGTTTTTCACTGAGCAGTATCAACAGCAACTTCCGGTTATGCGACATGAGCTTCGATTAACGTGAATAAAAGTGCGTTTGTTCGCTCGCATAAACGATATTATTCGTTTACTTTTTTTTCTTCTAAAAATACGATATAACGAGTTGATCAAGATGAGAATGTTTCGCTGTTTTAGAGAACGATTATTTATTAGTTTAACAAATTGATACTATTCGTATCGATGTTGATCTTTTTTTTCGATGAACGAATATTCCCATAAAATACATATTTTTGTCGAAAGAATTTTTTCATCCCCTAAAGAGATAGAACAGCTCGCAACGCATTGATCGCGGATCAGACGAAGTTAAAAAGGCGATCGCCATTGATCATAAAAATTCCTCACGATCCCGCGATGAATTGAATGGAGAAAATACAGTCTCCTCTCGCCCCCAAGACGGTCCGACGGATTTTCTTTTTCCTTAAGGAGCATCAATGCTAAGCCTATCAATGCCAGGCCGTTCGTCAATTAGCCACAAGGCGTGTTCCAATGAAAGTCTTAGCCCGGCGGTCAACGTTTCCTAGTGAAACGGAGAGCCATATATATATATATATATATATATATATATATATATATATTGGTAGAAGTAAATAGGGCTTTCTCGGAGCTGCTGCAGCATCACTTGCCCGGTACACAATATCGTGAGGTGCTCAGAGCGTCGAGGTTCTCTCGAAGGGTTCGGGCGCTTTCGCCTCCAATGGAATTACGCAATTACCTGCTGATTGCAGGCGGGCTCTCCTATAACGCTTTACCCGGTGCACCCGCCATCACACTTGCCAATCCCGAGGTCCGGTAATTTCAATAGATCCACAAATCTAACCGCAACGGGGGCTGTGAGATTGCACCGGTCTTGTCCTTGTGGGGAATCTCCGGCTCGCATCCCCCTTTCGCCTCATCGCAATCCTACATCACTTCGATCTCCGGTATGAGACCGCAGGAACAGCGACGTTGTACTCGAATCAATTGACGCTTGTGTAATTTATTATGGTCATTGTATAAATCAGCAACGAGGTCAGACCGCAAACATTCGAACGGAACACGGTACGCATAGTATGACCCTTAGGGGCCGAACCTGTAATTACAACTCTCACGTATGAGATGAAATTTGTATTAATTCAACGATCGAAATGATCGTGAGACAAGCTTTTTTAGAATGTTTTACCTATGCACCCTTTCCCCTTCTTAGATTGAAAGAGCAATATAGATTGAGCCGCGAAAGGCAAATCCCATCGGGATAGAATGAAGGAAGATTATAAAATCATTACAAAAGGGGTAAAGCAATTTTGTGTAACCTCCTCCCGTTTGGTAGATAGGGCGTGTGATGTATTGCGAAGTAAAGAAGCCAGACGAAGGCTGGTAAGAGCAACTTTTATTCGCTTCGGGAGATGCTTGGGGGCACTCGTGCAAGTCGAGCTTATAGAGACGAGGAGAGCCAAGACATCTTACCCTCTCTTTACTCTCTCGCAGCTTTTCCCCGCCCTGTGGAGTTCGCACCATCCCCCGTTTATATAAGTTTACCCCGCTACATCTACCGCCCTATCTCTCTCTCTCTCTCTCTTTTTTCTTCTTGCAATTGCTCCATCTCCCTTCCTCCCTCCCTCTCCGACTCTGACTCCCGATACGCGCAGCCCATTGTGTTTCTGCGGGGTCGTCGCCAAACAAGTAACAGTTGTACCGGTAAGAGTGAGAGAGGTGAAGGATAAAAGCGATGCAATTACGAGTTGGCAAGGAATTACTCAGGGAATGTCTTTAATTAAATGTTGGAAGCAGTTTTCCCTGGCCCCAGAAGCCTCCGTTAATGCGGAGACAATTTCCTTCCTATCCTCTCACGGAAGAGATCTCCCTCTCTCTCTCTCTCTCTCTCTTTCTCTCTCTCTCTTTATTTCTTTCTTTCTCATTCCAAGATGAAGAACAGAAAGGAACATGCTCCCGCAGGAGAGACTGGAAGAATAAAATTTATATAGACTTACTTGGCGTCAGAACGATACAACGTCCTTCGATGCGCGTCGTACGTACCAATGTCAATAGAGGGTGCTCTTTCCTCGAGGAGGACGACTCAACCAAATTGTAATGCAAGCTTAATGGCTGCATGCAACTTCCTGTACAAAGTTGTCTCATACAGGGGTATATCCCTCTAAAGAGGGAGAAGCGAGGAAACTTCAATCCCAACGTCCATGCCAATACACCCGTTGGTCCGTAGAAGCCGGAATAACGAAGTTTTAAACTTCGAGGCACCTAATCACTCGTGTCACACCTTTCGATCAAAGGGAACCAGGTCTACGCTCTCTCCCTCTCGCTCGAGTTACCACCCCGGGACAACCTTCGAACTTTTGTCATTATCTCGTTGGGAAACTCTCTTTTCTCAAATTCTCGGTCCCTCACTCTTTCAGTCTGCATCGACTCGAATATCTCGGTAGATAATGAGAATCGTGCGACTGTGGACCGATCATTTAAATCCACGACTTTGTAAGAATTTGTATTAAAAAAACTGGCGATTGAAAATTTTCGAACAACATTTCTTTTATCGCACTTTAACTAAGATTTTTTTTTTCAAACTCGACAAAAATCACACTGGTCTAGTTAAAAGTAAATAATGAAGAGGGTATCTTGTTGCGGGCTTTATTCTTTCCTTATCGTTTTTCATCTCTACCACCTATGAGCAAACAAAGTGACTGAAACGAGTCTCTCATTCCGGTGATTCAACAGCGAGGTATACTTCATGGGTACTTCTGACGAGAGTAATAGGAGAACGAGGGTGAGATAGGGTGAGAGGGAGTAAGATAGAGAGATAAAGAATAAAAAGAGGCCTTCGTACAACGTTGGGGTGGCTTTTAATTTCCGCAGGCGGCGTCACCACAAGTATGTTGTAAGTCTCCTTTTGCGAATGAGAGGAGCACGGAGAGAGACACTAAAAGATTTAAAAGAAGAAAACACAAACAAAAAAGAAGCAGAAGAAAAGAAAAAACTTGGCAAAAAAGTGAAAAACGTTCCTAAGCCTTTATTTTCTTCCACTCATTTTCATTTTTGTTTTTCTTAATAACGTTCGTAGCTGGTGCATGCAACCTGCACTCGACAGTTTCCTAACAAAACACTTACCGCACTGGCCTTTTTCACATTTATTATTATCATTATCGTCATTATTGTTGTTATACGCGAGACATTTCGCGTTTTCCTTTCGTACGCCTGGTGCTGTCGCGAGGGCCTCGATATATATATATATACTTATCGCGTGTGTCGCGCAAGAAGTAAATTCAAGGGTGGTAAACCCTTCCTGTTATATGCGATGTACGCCCGGGAACGCCGGAACGAGCCATGGGGTGGGAGCTCGACGCCGAGCGTGACAAGAAATTTCACGCGGCTTTTGTGGGGAAAAGGTGTAACTGCGTTTTCCCCTATACGACGTGGTCGCGTACCATTCTCGCGATGCATATAACGCGGCATAGCGTCGTTGTGCTCAAGGGTGCTTTCTATTACTTCGACCATATATACTCTATGTGCATACATATATATGTATATAGATATATAAATCGCGAAACCTCGTTCACTCAATCTTCTCGCGTAGAGTACGACGGGCGACTATAACGCTCAAATACAGCCGCGGTTACAGTATATTATCAATAACTCCATTCCTCAACGGACGTAGATATATTCGTCGATCATACGTTTGAAACACATTGAAAATATTTTAGCCGAAGAACGTCTTATTCGAAATATGACTAAATCTTTAAGTAAGGCTCGAATGGATCCTCTTTTTTTTTCTAAATTTAATATAAAGGAAAAAAAAAATTGTTGGCAGCTAGTTTAATAGGAAAATGTGTATTTTTATTCGATATATTTTTAATGAAGTATAAAATCGGTAACTTTGACATTCGAAATATTGAGCATTGGATTTGAGAAGTCTGGGCTCTCCGATTTCCATCCACAAAGGGCAAGCAGGACTGCGTAAGGCTGCCATATAGAGAGACGGAAGGCTGATTTTGAGAAACTGTAGTGCGTATATGTATATTTGAGAAGTCGATGGAGTGCACAGGTGGAGTACAAGGTTTTCGGATCGCATCTCGTTTCCCGGCCCGAGATGAAGGGAACGTGAAGCAGTTGAGTTTTCGAGGAGGCACTCGGCGAATGCTCTCCTCTCCGTGAAGAGAGATCCTCGCTACACCTTCGTACCAAAATACACACATACGTATCATCGTGAACTTTAGCAGAGGGCTCGAGCAGAGGCGCGTACAATACGTTCAACCCTCGTTCAAACAGGCCTTAATCATAACAAGGGGGGCTCCCTCTTCGCCGGCTCGGCCATAAGGGGGTCCTGAACCGTTTTACGTTCCAAGTTATTCCGAGAGATGAGTGAGAGAGTAAAGCTCGTATATAGCGTGCTTCATCTCCTCTACTTGAAATCTTGCGAACCCGAGGGTAAAGTGCGTAAGTCTCTTGAAATTCTCTCCCTCACTCACTCTCTCTCTCTCTGTCTGTCTTTCTCTCCTTCCCCCTCTCTCGTTATTGCTTTAATCGTTCCGGTATACATATGGCCTCTTGCTCTCTGAGCAGACGAAAACCTAACCGCGTAAGCACGAGTAAATGTGTTGCTCTTGCGTTCGTATACATCACCGCGATATACGAATATAATTCAACCCTTCGTTGCGAATGTTCTCATTCATATTCTCCCTCGTGAGCTAACTTTCGAAATAAGCTGGGTGTCACCGTAGGCCTTTAGTTACCGCGGAAATACCGTTCGAATGACTTTGGGTGAATGAAACCCACGCCCATATAGTTCCGTCTACGATAAATTGCGATAACTTGGCCGCAAGTCGCGCGTATATGTGCAACAACGTATTTGCTGTAGGTACGCGTTTTAGGAACATCACAATTACGCGTATTTTACCACTTATCACTAAAGCCGAAGAAACGTTACGAGGCATCGTTCGGCCGTCCCGATAATCATGCGTTGTTTAATATTTCGAAGAATATTAGATTTTTGCATAACGGTTGGCACATGATTTGTTTTTTCTATCAAAGTTTTCACCGAACGATATGAATATTATACTAGAAACAGCATACGTTACGTGTACCGAGGAATAAGTAATACGAGTCACGAGTGGGACGTGTATTAGTAGCCACGTATCAGATTGCGAATCAATATCTCATTTCGTAGGTATAAGTCGCGAGATGTCTCTCGTATACGTAATGTAGTTTCGTGGCCGTCGTGCCGAGGCTGGATGTATACGAGTCGGTGAGATGTGCCCATGATGCTGAGCGTCGAGCGAATGGAGACGCGAGAGAGGGTTGGGTGTATTGACGAGGCTGTGTATAAGGGTGAAGAGAGAGCGAGGGTGAGAGAGAGAGAGAGAGAGAGAGGCGAGGGAGCCAGAGGGCGGGTTAGCGAACGCGACCAAATCGAATTATCCTCTGGCAGTCCTGTATCGGAGCAGGGAAAACCGGTGTGCTACAGGAACTCCATCCTTCTCTCGTGTTATAACGAAAAGTCTTACCGGAACCGATGAGGGCGTGAGAGACGCAACGGGAGGGTGGGAGGACGATAGAGCCAGTAGTGAATGAGAAATATAGAAGAGGGAAGAGTGTACTGGGCGCAGCCTCCGCTAAGCTCGTTACGAGACCCCATTCAATCTTTCAGCGGCTTAACGAGGGACCTTCCCCGTGATTGACGTAGCCTGGTTCTATCTCTCTCTCTTTCGGTCTGTATTGCACAACCCACGTCTCACTTTGGATATGAAGACGGAGATCAACGCGTCGAAATCCACGGCAAACGCTCAACCCCCGTCGCTACCCCGCTTCTTTCAACCTACCTCGTATCCGACAACTCCCCTGTAGTGTGTCTCGCTGATGGGCCTCTGCCATAAGAAACTTCATAAACCATCTAACCATCTAGCCTCGTCCACCGCAACAAATTTCCATAATTTTAGGAAACAATCAAGTGATTTACATAACATCGAGATATCGAGGCAGACAATAAAAGCCGTTGGTGCACTAAAGTTCATTATATTTACCGGTGAAGCTTTCCACCTCAAGCCCTGTCATCATCTATAAAACAATAATTACGTTCTTCTTTTTTGCGTGATGTTTCGACAAAATGGTATATTATCGAAAAGGTAATCAATTTTTTGTTTCATACAGTACTAAAAGCTTTCATTAAAAACGAACCTCTTGCAGTCCTAAGTAAATCGTCCAATTGGAAACTCAATTTTTCAGTTGTAGCTGAGCAAAAATAGTTAGGAGTGTAAAAAACCGCATGACTGAGCTGCCCTCTGCGGTGAACATTTTAGAGAAATGTTCTCCCCGGAGTAACCAGAGAGGGTCTCGTCACGACGACGAGTTCGGTTCCTATTTTGCCTTTCCAGCCTCGCCTGTCGGACGTGCTCTTGCGGCGACATCCTCTTTTCACGAGCAAATGTATGCGTTATTCGATTAAAAGACCCGCGGTGTTGGCATTAAACACACCGTTGCGCACTGCGGTGAAAGAGGAAAGCTCTGTTTTCCGACCCCCGCAATTCTCCCACCCGTTGGTCACTGGTGAATACTCGAAACGCGAAATTATTCTTCATTCACATCATTTAACAGAGTTAGATGAGCTATATATATATATATACATACGTCGAGGGTAAACGAGGTTGTACAAATTTACCGAAGTAGTGCTGCGCGTATTCGGTCCAGCCTGGAACGAACTACTTTCGGTAAATGGCGTTTCCTTGGACCTTCGTTCGAAAGAAAATTTCAACAAGATGGGTTTGCCTTTGGACGATTCCAATAACGAACTACTAGGGTACACACCCCGAGTGAGAGAGAGAGAAAGAGAAAGCTCATCCACAAGAGCGCCTCTCCAAAGTTTCTCCGCATCATTGTCTACTTTCTAAGAAGACCGAGGAGACTTCCAGGCCCTCTGTACTTTGGCCCTTTTGCTATGCCCACACCGATCGACCAGGTGAAATTCGAGGCGACACCGCGAGAGTCCGCTGACAATTCAATTATAACTGAGGCAAATTCTCCGAGTTCCTATCTCTTCCCGCTCACCCTCATTGGCTCTCTATCTGGGCCTGTAGAAACCCAGAGAAACTTTTGGGGGCTTCGACGGGAACATCGGTGGCAGGGTTTCCACTGTCGTCGTAGAGAACTATATATGTATATAACTATATGACGATTGCTGGTAAGCCCCCCTCCCGCCCCTTTCACCCCCCTTGGCTCCTTTGCTGACGCCATTTTACTCCGTCTCGCTTGGTCCCAACGGACGTCATAGCTTTCGACCCAACCACCCTTTTCTCGGGGGTTGTTCTTCGCGCGGCCTCCCTCTTCCTTCCTCCATCTACGGCAAGTGTTATGCAGATTTGTGTTTGGCCAGTCATTACTGGGGTGTTTGCAGCTACGACTGCCGTTGCTCCGGCTGTATAGACGGCAATGTCGCGACCCGTGGGGCAGACTACGGCAAAGTATCTTTCGCGACGACTACCCCCCCCCCCCCCCCCCATGCTCCATGATGTCGCCGGTCTAACCGTCAGACTGGGGTAGAACGGCTCTCTAGCTGTCACCGAGGTCAGACAAATCCACAGTAAGCATCACCCTTCGGTGCCCTCGGTAACCGTAACTGCTTCATTGCTCGACTCTACGATTTTGCTCCACCGTGACGTGTCGTATAAAAAAAATATATTAAACCCAAAGCTCTCCTTCGAGGATCGCATTTTATCTCTACCTCACTGCTGCCTGCGACTAATCATGCTGGTACTGCTACCGTCTCGATGGATAATATGTTCTAATAAGTGAAATTAAACTAAGAGACCGCACATTGTTTGTTTGCCTCAAGCCTGAATTTTTGTTAACTTGCCTAGTATCTGACATTGACACGATATTCCATCTGCTCTTCCATTGATTTGTTGCGTTATTTAAACGTGTCACAAAATCTTTCGCGATTTATCGGATTTTGTCTCTGTTCATCGGATCGTTAGTGTCAGCGTCAGGAGTTTGGAATAAAAAGGTATAAATAGCAGCGGCAGTACTCACTGGCATAGTTTGACTACCGTGAAGAGAGTTGATTGCCGCTAGTGCTTCTTGGTGAGACGAGAACTTGACAAATGCACAGCCTGAAACAACAAAAGCAAAAAATTCATCACTAAAATGTATCCTTGATAACTTGAGGGTAGATTTTTTATTATGGTATAAGAGCACAGAAAAGCATGACTATTCGGCGCTACGATCCTAAAAAGACACGTGGGCTTATCCGTGCTTTGATCAGTCGGGGGAAAACGATCGATAATATTTTTAGTGCACCGTTAGAGAAAGAAAGGGTGTAGATAAAAATTGGTTTCCCCCGTGCATCGCTTCATCCAACCGCTACACATTTTCGCCCTCCGGCTAATGTATTAGTCCTTCGGCGCACGTGTAAAAAAAGCGCCCCCGTGTTCGACCCCGGGACTCAGTGCGTAGGTTGTCCCATCGGTCACAAGCGCTTCGTGAAAAATAAATGGAGATCGATAGCAATGACGATATGCCCGGCCTCGCGTGCGTTTGTCCTTTCTACCGAACGTACGAGCTCCTATCAGGATTCGAGGGAAAGAGGCTACGGCCCAAAAGGGAATTAGGGCGCGAAGAGAGCGGTCGAGCTACAGAGAAGATCGAAAGAATCCCGCGACGCCCTACAACCTTCTCAAGTCAACCCTGCACGGTACCTGCTCGAGTATGATGCGATAAAGTCTCCGTAGGGTTCTACTGCGTTTCACCCTGAACATCACGAGCGACCCAGTATGTTGGCCCCACTTCAGTGATTGGCTTTCTCGGTATAGTTAATGGTATTTCCAGCGTATTGGCCCGTTGGAAGACAAGCTTGCTTCGATGTCTATAGAACCCTCGGCTGATCCTCGAACGGCCGATGTCTGTAAGCTTTTACGGGCTACACCGTTTGTCCAGGGGTTGGCCACGCGCGCGAGGCTCTTCAGCTCTTGGGCGTAAGCTCAACCCTCCCCATCGACTTCTACATCGGTGGCGCGTTCGAGCGTTACACGATGAGATGACTATGCGAAGGGTTTTCCATCAGAGTGGTGATATAGGATGAAGGAAAAGGATAGTTAGAGGATGAGAGGGAGAAGGTGAGTTTCGCGGACCCTCATCCAGCCACTCGCCCGGCCATTCGCTGATCGATATCACGCATAAAAAAAAGAAAAATCTCGAACCATCCATACGACGTTGGATGGAGGACCGATAGCGAAGGTTCGAAAAGAGGATTCTCTCATTATCCCGGATAATAGTCGGAGTTAAAACTTTACCGTGGTAAAAGTGAAGTCTTCGCATCATCTTCAATGCACGCGTACTTCTATCACTTTCGCTCTCTCACTCTCTCTCTCTCTCTCTCTCTCTCTGCTACACGAGTTCAGTTTCTTCTTGCTTCAACCTCTCTCGACCATCATCCCCCATCGTCTCATTACAAAAAGATTGCGCAAAAGCTTTCCTTCTCCTTCTCCTTTTACTTCTTCTTCTTGTTTTCTCGCTTCGGCCTGTCGCGTTCTAGCGTTTGCCACGAGGACGGAGGGGAAAAAATTTAATTGCAAAGCGGAGAGCCTTTCTCTCTCGCTCTCTCACTCTCCTCGAGAACTCCCAGAGAGAGGAATTCAGGTTCTTCCCCGTCACTTTGGCCATGTCTTCCAGAGGGGTTGCCTTTTACTTCGCTCTCTCGCTCTCGTCGACGTCGGCAGCCGGACCATCGACAACGGAATCCCCGACGGAGTCCTCTCGAGAGCCATGAACGACGAGAGGAGCCGAGAATGAAAGCACGCGCGACAGAGAAAGAGAGTCGAACGTTCTCGAGATTTTTATCGAATGCACTCAGCGATCTCGACGGTCTCTCTTGGGCTCTGGAAGTAAAAGGAGAGTTTTCCGCCCTTCCTCTCTCATCGAGATATCCCGAAAGTTCGACTGCTCATGGAACCCCCTCTCGCTTTCTCGGCTTCATCCGGCTCCCTACCCCCGCCCACCACTCTCTCTTTCTCACTCCATCTCTGTCATCGAAGCGCTACCACTCACCAAAACCTTCCGAAAGCCTTCCTCCTTTTCACCCCGTCCTATATATAACACCAAATTTCTTCAATGCGAAGGCGGGGGGGGGGGGGTGGTGTACTATGTACACCTCGAGCCGAAAACTACAGGTTGAACAACGAATCGAACAACAAACAGACGGAGTGAGCTCGGACAAACCACTGTTGGATGACCAACTTCTCCTTTCGGTGTTCGGAGCATTTGTCACAGAGGGTGAGTTGAGAGAAAGAGAGAGAGCGAGTGAGAAAGGGAGAGAAATTGAAAAAAGAGGGACAGCTGAGAAGTGACAAACGTATATATGTATATTATCATCAATATATATATATACACATATATATATTGATGATAAGGGCCGGTAACGTGGGGTGGGTTTCCAAGCAATCGATAAGTTCCGCTCCTCTCTCCTCACAGTCTTTCCACTCGTATATTTGATCGCTCGACAAACATGTCCAAGTTTATATCGCGTGGCACAACGTACCTCCAGAGCTCTCTTGTTATATAACTCCCCCCTCTATATATACGTATATAACATTTCTAAAGCGCTAACACACTTTCCCATTTCACTCTCGTCTCTTCTCTCGGTAGGTTGGTCGTCGTCATCCAAGTCCACCGTTCCCGTGGATGTCGTCGTAGCTCTGCTATATTAAAGTCTGCCTCTCTCTCTCTCTCTCTCTCTCTCTCTCTCTCTCTCTCTCTCTGCTTGTTCAACGGAATCGATATGCAAGGGAGGGTTGCGGAGGCGAGGCCGCATGTTCGCCCGTACGTGTCTGTAGGGCTGCAATGGCGCTTCGATTGCATCTGTGCTTGGGTGCATCGAAGTATCTGTGTGTATGTATGTACATGTATATAGCGCTGACGTGTCTGTCGATCGAGCCAAGTAATTCGATCCTCGTCGCGAGGCCGTAGGCGCGTTGCGTCATTATCAAACACACAAAGTCGATCGAGATGGCAAAAAACGAACCCAAGAGAGAACCCAGCTATAAAAGCTCCCTTTCTCTCTCGTTCTCCGACAAACTCGAACGCATTAGCCAGAAGCATACGAGGGTGCGGGCTTTATCTACTTTCGTTGTGTAGCGTGTTAACAGGTCGATGCTAAAATGTATATACATGTGTATCGTTCGCGTTTTATCGCGCTAGTTTTTCTGCTTTTCTTTCGTATTAGCGCCACTACGAAGAAAAGAAAACGGAAGTGGTAGAGAAAAAAAGCGATGTCAACTCGCGTGTGTATATTACACGGTGACAGCAAAATTGAAACGTCGACGGTCAACAAAAAATTAAGGAAGAAGATAAGGTGAAGAGGATTTTATTGGTGAAATGCAAATTCGAACAAACGGAAGATGGGGTGATATATCGTCTAACAAAGGCCTGTTTCGTCGTCGTCGTCGTTATGGAATTTGTTTCTCCCATCATACGTTCACGAACGTACGGACCTATAGATTTCTGGTTTTATCGTATACGTGATATACCACCACTCGAAAACCTTTCTCTACACACGCAGAGCAACCCACCGTCTCACCATTATCCCACCCTCCGAACGTTAATTAGATTTGATCTTTCCGAAGAAACTCCACAAGTTCCCTAGCTACGGCTCTCCCATCAGTGGGTTCGCACTGCCGATCGACGTCTCCGTTCTTCATACAACGTTCATCGTCAACATATCGCATCGTGGCAACGATTCGCCCCACCATTATTTATTGATTCCGCTAACGAGCTGACTGAATGCTACGTGAGTTTCTCGGAAAACTCGTGCGCCATATGTTTACCGTCGTATAAGCAATCGTCGAATTCTATTAGGAAATTTGCTCTCCCTTCCGGTATACTCGCACAACAGCCGTTTGTCGCATACGTCATTGGTCAACACGAGTTGACGAACTCTGATATTGACAGGGACGAATCAAGCTGACGAAACTTGTTGGGGGAAAGTGGTTCGAGGGGAATGAGAAAAGGAGGAATAAATTGATATCGTCAGGTTAAATTATTAGTAAATTATACGTTACGAGTGGGCGAACCGAAAAGAGAGGCGATTCGCGGGATTTTTGGAAAACTCTGTCGAATTCAGCAACGAAGAATAGCCGACGAGGAAAATCCTCGGTAGAATATGCCGAGCCGAAGTCCTATTAAATCGCCGTCGAGCGAGAGAATTCCGGTCGTTGGGTGTGTGCGCGCACGGAGATCAATTTCATTAATTAGGCTAGTAAATCCGTGAGCCGAACAGACTCGGCCTCTAATTGGCACGCTAGAGGGACCGAGGAAGAGAGAGGGAGATGCGCACATTTTATCGAATAGTGCTTCAGGGAGGGTAGGGGGAGGGCTGGGGTGGCGAATACTACCCGTTTTCGAGAGACCAGTTGGAAAACGAGAAACTCCGTCAGCCGAGACACGACGAGGCCGAATTAGGAAGGATACATATGCTGGGTGTGCTGGTTCCGTGGCAACTAACCATATACAGTTATATCCTTTAGGTATCCACACGTGTATTTTTTTTCGTTCGTGTGTAGCTACATGACTCTGCGAAAGTACGAACGTTAAGGTAGCACGAGAGTTTTCACGTATGCCAGAGGCTGCCCCGGGAGTGCGAAGGAGCGACAAGACTCCATATATGGGATAGAAGGATTAAAAACGCTGACAAAGTTACGAAACATTCATGCTCAGCGCTTTTTATACATCCTCCCCAACCGGACGGAAAGGGAGTGAGAGAAGAGCGGGGATGTATGCACGTAAGTGAGGGAGTGCCGAGGATTTCAACGCGCACAGGGGCCGGGTAAGAACGGAAAGGATATGGAGAGGTAGCCCATGGTTGGTCCAGAATAAAGGATGCGAGTGCCGAGAGAGAAAGAGCGAGGGAGAGAGAGAGAGAGAGAGAGAGAGAGAGGAAGAGAATGCAGGCCTCGTGAACAGAAGTGCCCCTGCTCTATATATATACGTACATATATAGATATATATGTACGTATATGTAGACCCGTGGCCGGGAATTCAGAATAAGAGCTTTGTGTCGGCCAGCCTCGGTGAGCGAGAGGATGTAAATCCAACAGGCGGAGCGCAGAGAGTCCGGTACGCCACGGAAAAGTGGAGGAAAAAGAGAGACGATGGGGTACGGAAAGAACAAAAAAAGCACGGAACAGGGACGAGCTTGGTGAGTGGTGAAGGAAGGAGATGCGGAGGGAATAAAAAAGCATGGCGCTATGGCCATTGTCCGAAACGTAGGATGTGGACAATAAGGCCGCTGGTGCGGAGAGAAGCACGCCAGAGTGTGTGTGTGTGTGTGAGTGAGAGAGAGAAAGAGAGAGAGAGAGAGAGAGAGAGAGAGAGATTGAGAACGAGATCGAGATAGAGAGAAAGAAAGAGAGCGAGTGGGAGAGTTCTGGAAAGCTCTAGGAGAGCCGAGACCGGTAGTGAAGCCGGGGCAAGGACAAGCTTGAAATCTTGAGTTTCCGTTGTTGGCCTCTTCATATTTTGCTCGTCCACTTGCTGGGAGTGCCGAGGTCAGAATCCCCTCAACCTTCCTCCAAGTGTCCATATACACATCCTCCGTATATATGTGTGTACATTGTTCGTGGCCTTTTTTTCGTAACTGAAAATTCCCGGTCATACACCATATGCCGGTAAGATCACCGAACGTGAAAGTTATCCGATCCGACGGTGACCCTCTCCTATACATCTATGTGTACATATGGATATGTGTATATATATATATGATTCTTGGAAAAGACGTCGACGTCGTTCGAGAGATTGAAATAAGAGACGCGCGTTGGTCCGGGGTATGGTGAAGGGACGGGGGCGGAAGGGGGCGAGAGTCACAGTAAGCGTACTATACCATCCACGTATATGAACTTTACTACCACTACCAATGTTCTCGCTACCCCTCTCGGATGAAATATCGGCAAACCTCTCGAGACTGAATTTGCCCGGAACATACGGCTGTTGAATTCGAGGACAAAACAAATAAGAATGTAGGCAAGAGAGCGAAGACGCAGGGGGTGTAGAGGGTTGATGGTGGTGCAGGGGTACATCAGTCCCTGAAAGAGAACAGGGACGAGCGTCTGCGAATTTCGCGACTCTGTATGTACGAACGTGTTCGTCTGTCTGTCTCTCTCTCTTTCTCTGTCTCTCTCTCTCTCTTTCATGATGTTGGGATGTAATACGAGGACGGGTAATGCCATTATAATGCAGACGCTACCTAATACAGAACAGGGTAGAGAAGCGCATTAGAGAAAAGGGAGTCGAAGGATGCGCGCTGTTGCCTACGCTGCGTAGATTATTATATAACATAAATTCATATAGATACGTGCGTGTATATAAATTCATACGAATACAAGTATATGGACCGTACTATAAAAAATATATAAAAATTTAATGATAATGTTTTTGATTGCAAAAAATTGCGAATAAAGTCGTTTATTTCGAGTTTGTGACTGGAAACACTTGCTACATCCGCCTTTTGACAAAAGTCTAGATTATTTAGCGACACGTTGTTTTAAAAGAATATTAAAGGTAGGTAACGATGAGGGCGTAACAACAACCACGAAAGTTCAGCCCTTTGGCGTTTTCTCTCTCGTGTAATTGGCGGGGGGTGGACTCTGACCAGGGGGACGAGAATGCCCCCCGGCAAATTCATCTAGATTACAGCGCAAAACTACTCGCTCTCTACCCCCCGCCCCCTTACCGAGCAGTATTTACCCGGCATTAAATTACACAGAGGGATGCCCTCGCGAGAGCAATCCTCCTTCCCCCCAGCCAGCGAATGAGGAAAAGCATCGCCCAAGTGAGCGCGCGCAACTGGTTTACTTTCATCACATTCAATATTGATCACCGTCCGATGCATAAAGTATGAACCACTCGGAGCGTTTCTTCTTTGCAACGAATCGGGCACAATTTTGTTTGCTCCGTTTCATCGCGAGGGCGGGCTTCCTCCGTTTCTACGACGGAAAATATTCGATATTTCGCCTGATAAAATTGTTCGTTCGAAAAAAAATAACCATTAATAAAATGTTGAAGAACCCGTCTAGATTTCGCTGATAAAATAATTAATTCATCGAAAATAGATAATCCCATATTTTTCATCCCCTTATCGGAAATTTGGGACCGAAAATTGTTCGATCGTACCTAGAAAAGTACGAGCGACATCGAACAAATGGGAAGAAGCTTACGGACGATAGCAACATCCACCGTAGGCTCGTAGGACTTCCTCTCGAGGGATTCGTCGGTCCGACCAAAAGCGGATACCGCACGATTTCCGGCGATATTGTGAGTTCGTTACGGCGTTGAGGATGAAGAGCGGGGAAGAGCAGAGCGAAGAAGAGATGGTACAGAACGAAATTCGCTCTCGGGTAATTCCGATAATACCGGCAATCATCCTGTCACCGGGTTAAGCCTCTTGGTAAGCCGTAGTCGTTGGGAATGTACCATCGAGTTTCCACTTGGAGAAAAGGGAAGGCGATACACGTATATATATACATAGCCATTGAAAAAGGAGAATGGGTATATAGGCTCGCGACTCATCCCTTGGGGAATCTATTCGTTTTCCTCGCGTAGTCGTCATCGTCGTCGCCGTCGTCGTCGTCGTCGTCGTCGTCGCCATCCTCTTCGTCGCACTGCATCCAGAGAAGCTCGTCTATACTTTTCTACAATACTTGCCCTGCCCTCAACTAGAAGATAGAGAAAAAAGGAAGTATGCTTTCGATATACACTTTGTGCCTCACCACTGGAGTGAAACGGCAATGGTGCGAGTGTCCAGTGTGAAAAAGCGATAAAGAGAGTGGAATATAAAAAATAGACTCTGGGTGTACTTTTTCCTGTGCTCCTCTCTCTCTCTCTCTCTTTCTCTCTTTCGATATTTACCCATAATTGCAGAGTCGTGTAAGTAGTTGCGGACGTTATACCGACCAGACAGTCATTATTCGTTATTGCAAGTCGTTCTATTCGCTACTCCACAGCTCACTGGAGACTCGCCAAGAACATTGGCAATCGTCGTTGTTCTGGTCCTTCTCCGAGTCATATAGATTTAGCACGTCTATATATTTTATAGATAGATGTATATATCTATAAGAAGAGATTACACGTTCTAGAACTTTACATAGAAAGCTCAGAAGCTATGGATATCGACGTTCAGAAGCTGCGCAGCACTTTCTGGAAGTATGCAAAAGGCAACCGAAATACAATAGGGTGACGGTAATGGGGATGTGTTGCTTCTGAGAAGTGCAAAAGGTATTCTTCGAGGTTAATTTAATAACTAACCAATCACCTATCACCTATCCTGACTACTGCGAGATTTTGGGCACTCGTGACCTCTTATTTCTACTTCTCGGGCCGCAGTTTCACACCTAACTTTAGATTTTTTCTCGTCTTCCTCTTTCAGCGCGAGTGTAAAAGAGAACCATCCGAGTGCAAGCAGAGCTTATGTTTCTCTCAGTCAACAACTTATCACCTCCCTATTCCTCTATGGCCAGTCATCTTTTACCCCCGGTAGGTACTAGGATATTCATCTCTCGTCTTCCCTTTCCCAACATTACAACCAGCCAACTTCAGCCTCTCACGCTCTCTCTCTCTCTCTCTCTCTTTCTCTCGTAGTCGCTAATTAATTTAATTAAGCTTCACGAAAATGATCCGCGAAAGCAACTAGACTCTTTATACACCATGTACTCGTATACGCGATGCTGTAACGCTCACTAAACTACCCTCAAATAGGAGCTCGTAATTGTGGCCAACACTTTGCCGTAGCGCCATTCACGGTGAAAGTTTAGCGATGAATAAGTAGTGAGAAAACAAGACGATGTGAAAAGCAGAGGGTCTCCTTTCCTACGCCATGCGTTTCGAGGATGAAGATGAGACGCGATTTGACACGGAAGGAGGAAGAAAAAGTAAAAGTTTGGCCATAAGGGGAAGAGGGCCGATGCGGACCGCGTAGAATTTTCTTTTTATTTTTTCGACGTATTCTCCTCACGACGGAGTTTTACCCCGAGCCTCACAAAGCCTGTCAGAATTTCACGTGTCTTTATAATGATTGATCTCGTCCCAGGAGGGATGAAAAACTCGCCAAAGCTCTTTCGCCCAACCCCCTCTAAGGCTTTCCCTCTATAATCTTACGGTAATAAGAGGAGGTGAACGGCTCGACGAAGAGAAAACTGACGTGTCGTTGTATGGAAGTTACTAAAATCCGTCCAAACAGTGTTGCGAATCTGGCGATGATCGAGTTTCGCGATTATTGGTTAAAACGTTGTCGAAGACACGCGCGCCCCTGCGAATCATTAATTTACTACGCCTAAAATAAACCGTGGGTGGCCTCAAAGAAACTCAATCTCCAACTCCGTCCCTCTTCTTCTCGCGTACTTATACTTACCCCATGGTATACCCTCCCGGCTCAACCCCCTATCCCTGGCAACCACGTGTATCGCGTATAAACATATACGTACGGAAGGAAAACTTAAATTTCCATTGGCAGCGGCAAACCGCAGCCGCGTGATGAGACATATATAACGCGACGTGCGCGTTTTCCACCCTCTTCGAGCCACCACCGATGCCCCCCTCCCTCCTCTTCGGTCCCCTACCCATCTATAACTTTCGTTCTTCACCAAAGTATCGTCTTCTCTCGCTTTCGCGACATTGGGCGGTCGCAACAGCCTCGAGAGTTCGTCTCTACGTACGCGTCGCTCGGAGGGTCCGTTGCAAGAAAGATAGTGCAAAGGCATAATTTCAAACTGGAAACTGGGCTACAAGCTGCCCTGTCATCCGTAACACCGGGGTGTCGTATAACGCTATATACCGCGCGAGGATATGGTCGAACCCCCACGGGGAATTAATAGGGGAGGATCGTGTACCCACGGAATGTTACGACACGGTAGCGGTAGGCGAAAGTTGCCACGGTGTGACCGAACAAAGTATCTTTATTAAGGCATAAGCGCTGATGTAGAAGCTGCAAGGTGCTCTTGCCGTACCGGATTATATAGCAACGATCGGTTAATTACGTTTTTTTTTAAATTTTTTTTTTTTTTTTTATTTTTTATATCGTAGCACGACAATGAAACGACCGAGCGAATAAAACGTAGGTCAACCTCGATTCCTCGCAGCTCGTGCATGCGTAATATTTTATGAAAAATACTGATCGACGATTCGATAGTTTCGATATTATCCCAAAGTTTTTTTTATTTCTAGAAGCGAATTATTTTTTTACCGTTAATGGATGATACAATTGGGGTAGTAAAACGAACGTACAGTCCTGTTACAGGGAGTCC
Organism: Netelia inedita; assembly: GCA_964017225.1. Classification (NCBI taxonomy): domain Eukaryota; kingdom Metazoa; phylum Arthropoda; class Insecta; order Hymenoptera; family Ichneumonidae; genus Netelia; species Netelia inedita. Next base: position 3,101,469 of record OZ024925.1, read on the forward strand.
CTCCTGTGTTACATCGTCATGTACGACAACTCGTCTCCTTCGATCCCTTTTCTATTTGTTTAGATTGGCTCAATTTTTTCCCGCCTGCTACGTACAGTTACACGCCCATCGGTCTTTTCCACTCTCGCACACATGCCGCCGCTCTACGCGGAAAGCAAATTCGTCCCAGTACGCGGGCTCGATGAAGGGCTTGTCCGTGGCCGGATCCAGTGAGGGAGAGTTTAATTTTGAGGAAGGCAAATATTCTGTAATTAAGGGGAATATAGCCGGAGCCGAGCAAATACCGAGAACGAGGGAAAAAGAGCCCGAAGGTTTCGGTGCCGGACGTCGCTGATGAAAAACCACTCATAATTGCCCAGCCGAATCAATATTTGATGGTCCTCTTTATTGCTGAATGGAGAACGGAGAGATCGTTTGTTACTCCTCGGCAATTTCACTGATTGTGTGAATGATCGCGATTTTAATAACACTACATCAACATACCGAGTCCGAGACTTTCCCTTTCTCAACCCTTATTATCGGCGTTAATAAAAATTTCAAGCTAAATATATATATTAAAAAAATTGCAATAACCATATACCGATAAAGATAAAAAAAGAGCGAAGTTATGAAAAAAAATCATATAATCATATTGGTTTGCAAAGTGGCACTTTCGCGAGGCTAGCGAAGCTTAAGTCGAGCGAAAAAATACAGTTCGCAACCGCCCTGGAATCGGCTTAAAGAGATCGTTATAAGTTACAGCTCGCGGACATGCACGAGAGTATCATTTGGGAAGGCTCGTGCACTTGTGTGCCTTAGGTGTGAAACCGCCGTTTGTTGTTTACGCGTGTTTACGAATGCAAAGTGTTTGCGAGCATTGTATGCAGACCTCGTGCAGTGCGTATACGTGTTTGTACACGTCGCAGGGTTAATGGGGAAGGGGTTAGTGGAGGGCGCGTTGCGTGTCGCCCCGGCGAGAGGGTAGTTCTATACATATATATATCCATCTAGAGAGAGAGAGAGAGAGAGAGAGAGAGAGAGAGAGAGAGATGGTCTCGTTCCGTCCCTCTATATCGTTCGCCATTCTTCGCGAGCTCTCCCTCTCCTCGTGCGATGTATATATGCGTTAGCACACTTGGCGACCTGCCATTTAGGGGCGATACCGCCTCAGCGAGGGTGGTTATGCCCTTCAACTTCCACATCCCTTTCATAATCCACACGAACAATGTGGAAAGGTCTTCTAAAGCTCTATATATCTTATAATACGAGTTCGGGCGCGTGTGTGTGTTCGTATGCGCGCGCACAGACCGGGGGATGATTCCATCAAAATGAGGCCAGCGGGCCGATAAATATTTTTCAACATCTATAGGGTGGGAAATGTGCCAATTATAATCGAAACTGCGAGCGTATCGGCAATTCGTACATCTGAAGATATTAACCACGGAGAGATATATTGGGTCGAACAACCCCTAAATCGTGAACGAAAAAGAAAAATAATATTCCAAATGAGAAATTGAATTTTTCGTTGGGATTTCGATGATAAATGTCGCCGACGAATATTAACTGGGATGTAATCGGCATCGAGCAGAGGAACGCGAAGCGACGGAGAATATGAAAGACGATGATAAGGGGCACTCAACGTCAGTTTGTGCGAGTAGAATACGTCGTGAGAGAAAATAAAAATAATAAAACAAGAAAAAAGGAATGCTCTGGTCACTTTGCGAGTGATATAAATAGAGAGGAGTCACGAAGGAACGAAAGGTCCTTCATTTGTCACTCGCTCGCTCTCACCCTCGTTTTTACTTTTCTTTATTCGTTTTTTTTCTCTCTCTGTCGCCATCAGGGGGGTGTCCATACCGGAGGATGTAGTTGGTAGCTCTCCTGCTCTCGCTCTCTCTCTCTCCATCTCTCTCTCACACACACATATACACACTCACTCGTAATTCAGCTGCGTCATTGGACAGAGTGCCTCGCGCGCGTTGACGTAAAAAATATATTACTTTTCCAGCGTTGAGAGTGACGTGCCCATAACCGAACGTCCGGACCAGGCGCAGCAAGACCAGCACTATAGGGGTTGATGCTGCCGCTGCCGATGTTACTGCTGCTGCTGCTTTTACAAACGATACAAGAGAAAGCGAACGAACGAACGTCAATGAAGTTTGATCTTATTGATTCGTTAACAATGTGCCCATCGCCAACAGCGATACTATGTTTCCCTTCGCGGAGAACAATGCTCACGGTTTACGTGTATACGTTCGAAAGAATAAAAAAATACCCCTTTGTCGTGGAAGGAAATTCATTTCTAACTCATTGATAAATTGATGAGGTAAATTAACGAGTTTTTAATAAATATTTCCATACACTGTATCATTTAAAATCCGTCGTTTGTCAGAGATAGGCCCGACGTTTCGTTAAATTGTTTGAAAAATGCATAATTATCTATAGACCAATTAAAAATAGATTGAGATAATCGTTCGATCGCGATATGATTTTCCATGCATTTTGTAGTTCGAGTCATGTTCACCATTTTTGTCATAAGCCGTGAAAGTTAAATATTGAATTATGTCGTGGATAATTATCGAAGCCTCTCGGGAAATTCGAATCCGGCGAACGAGAGAGCGCGCAATGATGAAAAAAATAGTTGTCGTTTCGAGAGGGTGCTCATAAGAGAGATAGATAGAGATAGAGAGAGAGAGAGAGAGAGAGAGAGAGAGAGAGAGAGAGAGAGAAAGTATTGTAATTTATTGATCGCAACGAACGTATCCGGTTCTACTTTGAAATCCATTTCAAACAGGCTCTCGAGTGCTTTTGAGCGCGGACAATAAATATTTACGATGTAAAGCTTTTCGTCCCATGGTGCGCCGCTCCACGCTCCTAATTAAAGTATTCACGAAAGCGGTTTGTTTTTTTCCCGATAAGCCTCGTAAATACATGATGAAATGGATGTTTGTATTTACGAGAGTAGAAACTGAGAGTATGTACGATGCATAAATAATGAAAGAATAACAAACCGAAAAAGGTACGTAAAAATAAAAGAGGCGCAAAAACACGAAACATCGTACGTACGAATTGTTTAATACATACTACTGTAACAATGGATATGAGATTGGGTATTCTCTTTAGTGAGCAATTTTACCGTCGATGCTTTACTTCCGTTTATCTATCTTATACCCGCCTCTAACAAAATGGAATGGATGAGTGTTGTATCAAAGCTGCACAAAGAGAGAGAGAGAGAGAGAGAGACAAAGAGAGCGAGAGAGAGCGCGAGAGAAAGCGAGAAAGATGTCGAGCCCGAGGGTGCGTTAGGTAGAAGAGTTTTCAAGACGAGAAGAAGTTCGCAGCACAGAAAAAGCGATAGAGAAAGAGACCGATATGCCTCGCGGGTATCCGGATTTCCTTTTAATCAGTTCGTTGACCCGGAAGAGGACCGCCGGCCATTTTTCGGGGGCAACGACATCACATGCTCGTTCCACGGAGTATTTTTTTTTCTTTCCTTTTTTTCTTCGTTCGCTGAGAGAGATGCGAGGGAGATGCGATGCCGGGAGGCGTACAGCTCAGAGCGCGAAAAGGGGCTGGGGGTAGTTCTCCCAAAAGGAAAATCAATGCCGTGAATGGGCTCCACGAACGTAGCAGCCTGTCACACTATCGCTACCACTCTCTGCTACGTACTACGACAACGTGTGTGTATTTATATATATATATATATGTCTATGTGTGTGTATGTCGCAGGAGCGTTGAGTTGGTTGGGGTGACTAGAAAGTTGGATGGGGTGGTCGTGAGCCCGCACTCTCGCCGGGCTTTGCCTCCCTTTGCCACGTAAGCTTCTACGGGGTGGCCAACGAAAACGTGATTCACCTAAGGGCCACTTTCACCCCCCCCCTGCCCGCCCCTCCAGTTCTCTGCTCTCTCAACCCCGACCCCTAGTCCTTCCGATCCCTTCAGATTCCCACTCGGTATTCGTATCGACGTGTACGCAATAAAAAAGAAAAATGAGCAATGCGCACCGCTACGTTTATAATTATAAACGATATTAATAATATATTAATTTATGAAATATTAATAATTATGACAAAAAATTCGTTCGCAGCAATATTTCTTGCGTTATGTATGAATTTTAAGTCTAAAGGGAAAACAGCAGGAGGGCGCATTAAAAAAATGACAAAACGATCAGCGATGCGCATCGAATGGGTTATGGTTGACCGTCGTGCGTATGACAGCAGGTAAACCCGTCGCGACAGCTGCGCAATCTGCTTATGCCGTCAAGTCTCCCTCTCGTGGACAAAATGTCGACAGGGGACCTACGTAAACACGGTGGTTCGTTGCAAGAGACAGAGAGAGAGAGAGAGAGAGAAATAGATGAAGTTGAGAAAAAATTAGGTCCGTGCTGTCGCGCGCGGTGGAAAAGCAGCGGATCCCTAATGGGGTGTTCTAATTTAATGTCGGTTAATCGCATTACGGTTTGACTCTAGAATTTTTTTTAACATCCCGGACGAGCCATCGCCGTGAAAAAAAAGCGGCGAAAGTTTTACAGCCCTCCCCATTGGTGCTGACGAAAAAAAGAAAAAAAGACGAAAGGTTCTCGGGCTAATACGCAGCAGGGTCGCTACTCGTTCACGTCGGAATGTTAATACTTGTTTAGCCTCGGCTGATTTAGCGGCGAGAATTAAAAACACAATTTCCTGAAACTCTTCTCCCCCACTTCTCCGAGCCACGACGGAGCGAAGTTTCAGACCGTCCCGGTAGAGTGCGCGCGCGGGCGCGAGCCGGTAGGGAGCGCCTGCTGCACCGTGGCGCGCTCTCGCGCTCAACGCGCCGGGACGTGCCTAATGGAATTACCGTGCAATCACGGTTCGCCGTACCTGTGGTGGTCGTCCTCCCTTCTCCCCACTTTCATCCTTCTATCCAACCTCTCTTCGTCTCTCTCTCTCTCTCTCTCTTCCTCTCGCTATATCTCGCTACCCTCTGGGAGCTTCAACGTAAACGTTAAAAAAACGAGAGGGAAGAAAAGGAGAAAACCAAATTTTTCGCCGAAACGACTCTTTTCGACGTCGCGGGACTTGCACGTTTATAATTACGCTTTGATGAGGCGGAGCGACAGCGAATAGAGCAACATCGGCGAGCTAACGAAAGGGAGGAGAAGAGAGAGAGAGAGAGAAATGACGGGATCGTACACAGGCGAGATGGCGATAGGAGCAAAAGGGGACGAACAAAAAAATAACACAGCCAGCTCGAGCCGCTTTGCCTCCGCGTTGCACCCTCGGAATTGTGCGGAGCGAGCGCTAAAGGGCTTTTCAGCGCGTCGATAAAAGAGCCCCGGTGGCTCTCACAAGTGGAAACGATTTGCGTGTAAGAATATTTTTTACCTCGATGGTCCGAGAGTTGAAGGAAATCTTGGTGGAAAAAAAACGGGGCGAGTAACGCGAATATATAGATATATTTTTTATCGAAATGGAAACGTCGTAAAAAAGTTTTTATAACAATTATAAAAAGTTTCTCGTTCATAAAAAGTTATTTCTCGTCACGAGAAAAAAGTCGTGTGCATTTTTCGTCGATGAAAGCACACGGTAAAATATTTCTTTTTGGCGATTATCTTATCTTAAGAGTTTGAAATATTTTTATATATTTTTTACAGTTCTTTTTCAAACTCCAAAACTTTCTATTCGTTTCAGTTCTAACGACCTAATTTCGTTAATACAGACTGGTGTTAAATTTTACTCCGTTTTTAATCGTTTGTCAACGAAAACTCTTTCATTAAATATTATTCCACCATTTTGTAAACTAAAAGAGGAATGGCTCGCCCTCAGGTGATCGAAGAGTCTTTCCCCAGCACCCGTGAGTCCTAATTATCTGGCCGCTAGTCACAATCATGAAATCCATAATTTTCGTGTTTATCAAGATTTCTATCGACTAACCAGAAAGCAACGCACGCTTCGAAATAAATCACCCCGTCGGTGCGTTCGCTTTACACGAAACGACATCGATTCATTTTTTGTATTCGCACGACCACCATACTTTCTCTCGCTCGTCCGTTTCCCCGTATTTTTATAATTATTTTGACACCCTTCATTGTGAATGCGAGCAAGGGGGCGAGAGAGAGAGAGAGTGAGAGTTGTTCTCATTTGTTGCACTCCCTTACACAGTCTCGGTACACACAGCACGCTGTCATTGGTGAGCTTAGGCCCATGGACACAGGATGGAAACGAGTCACGACCACGCGAACCGTGTCACAGAAAGATGCATAGATATCGCCGTCGGTGTGTTTGGTGTATAGGGAGAGAAAGTAAGCAAGAGTGTGTGAGAGAGAGAGGGAGGGCGGGAAAAAAGCGAGAGTGAGACTCGTGGCTTTTTCCTCTTGTCTCGCTAGCTTTTAGCCCCATTCCCCTATCCCCCCCCCCAGCCATCAGTCCACTGTTAATTTTTCTGTGCTTCTCCGCGCGGTGACCCTCAACGACGGGAAACCGAGGGTGCATGTTAATGCTAACAGAACCGGTTTTCGCGTACCGAATCCCCGAGTGAATCCTCACCGCACAGACGGACAATATTTTTCTTTTACGTTTGGTCGGTTTATTTTCATTTTTTCCCCTTTTCTTTTCATTCTTCGTCAGCCCCAGCGAATTGTCCGCACATGGAGAAAATCGAGTAGCCACGGTGAGAGAGGGGAGAGGATCCAACCGAGCGGAAAAAAGCTCTGTATAATCGTGAACGTCGAAAGAAAAACCCCAACGCCGAAGGGGAAGAGAGAGAGAGAGAGAGAGAGACAGAGAGACAGAGAGACAGAGAGAAAACGAGCAAAGGTACATTGATATCCGAGAAACGCGAGGGTGGTGAGAGAGAAGGAGAGATATAGAAAGAAACGAAAGAAACTTTTACCCGAACGATTAAGTTTCTACCAGGGTACACGTGTAGAGAGCGCGAGCTGGAAAGTGGAGGGTTTAGCCGGCGAAAACAAAATAACTCCCCTATTCAACGTTTTTTTCTCGAGCAGGCAATCCGCTACCAATTTTACCAAGTCTTTGCACGCAAATACCAGAAAGAGAATGGCTGGCAATGCATTCAGAGATATATGTACGCGTGTATGTGTATGTTGTGCTCATAGAGGAATGAACGGAAGCGATATACGCAAGAGCCCCCGCGGTTTGAAAGGGCGAATGCACCGCTTCGAAACGGCGCACACTTCGCCCCAAATGTATCCTCTGCTATATTCTCCCTATCGCTCTCTCTCTCTCTCTCTCTCGTTCTCTCTCTCTCTCTATCTCACTTCCCCTCACTCTCCCTCTCTCAGACTATGCATACGGGGCTTTACACACACATAGGTCGCGTATGCGGTGGTGTTTTCAACCCAGCCCAGTGCCCGAAGTATTGCCTAGAGTGAGAGAGAGAGAGAGAGAGGGTGCGAGCAACCGGGATTCGCTTGAAAAGGGTTAAAGGATGCTGCGGGTACGGGAACGTGTGTGCGGGAGGTGATGCAAGAGAGCAAGAGAGAGGAATGTTCATGGTGGGAATAGGCAAAGGAACAAGGGATTAGCGTACATTTACGAAATGCAACGCGCGAGACGCTTCAACACACAAGAACGGACGAAGCAGAGCGGATGACTGTTCGTACCGTAGTTATATATATATATACGCGTATATATGTACGTACGTATTTGTATGTGAGTATTATGATCAGTCAGTAGTAACAGGCAGTTATAGAACAGACGAGGCTTAGCAACATCCCGACTTTGATGACTGAGCCCCTTTCATGCGGTAGTTCAATCAGTCTCTACGATTTGTAACCAGTGACTTCCATTCCGGTTTGTATACACGTGTATTGGCTAAGCGAAAGTCGCGAATAATCTTTTGTCGCAGCTTTTTAACGTCCAAAATAAACATAGCACATTTTTGCATAAAATTAATTTTTTAATATCGATAAAACCTGAATTTGGAGCGAGCGAACGCGGCAGAATTTTTCTCGAAAATTGGAAAATGCCATCAATCATCCTCCAAAAACGTGTTTTCTGTATGATTGGTTAATAACCGAGAGCTTGGCAGAAACGTTTAATTCCCCTACACACGGATCTATTTTTCAACTTTACTCGATCCAAAGCTATGCTTTTTCATCATCGACAGCATTGCAAACTTCGTAACGAGCCGGTGATAACGAAACCATATTTTTTTTCGATTTACCTCGAACACAAACTACACGGTTCATGAATTGGAGTCAAAAATATAATGGTGCTTTTTCGAAGAGGGACTATGTTCTCTCGTGAGCGGCACGATAATAGAAAAACATGTCTTAAATCGTTTAAAAAAATAGAGGGACAGAATTGAAAACCCGGTGGTGAAAAATTCCAAACTGTTAACATCCACAGTTACGCTGCACATTTTTTATTGTCGCCAATACGTTCGTCCACTAAAAATAAAAAAAGTCACGAAGTAAAGGACTTCATAAAAATCCTCGTTCGAGTGCGTTTTTTCAGGGTTTTAATTATCCTTTGCAGATGTGGCGTTAATTACCGTGTCAGTTACTGGATCGCCTGCTCCGTTTCCTTGGTCTCAAGGGATTACTTCTTAGCCATGCAAGAATAATTATCCCTTCTTCTTTTTTTTGTAACGAAATGAAACGCAGTGACAGATAAACTTAATAATTTTCCCAATCCACCTACCACCGTTATTTGTAATCCTCGACGACGCTTTTTTTCTAACGAATCAGTCTTCGTATAACTTTCAAACCGACTGCTCTCCGTGCAATTCTCGATCCGACAAGTCCTCACAAAAATTTTCAAACCTACGAATCTTCATTTCAATCAGGCATTTAAGTCTCAAATTGTAGTTACTAACAAACAGTAGTAGGTATATACGATAGAGTCCGCTCGGTCTATGCTTTCCGGTCGCGTATAAATTCAGGATCTCAGTATTTATTATATTATTAATAATAAGACATTAAATTGTATACAAATTTGTGAATACAATTGTGTTTTATCAAAAATCGTGTTCCGCATTTATTAAACCATCTTCAGCACATCAATGTGTCGTGAAGGCTGTTCGAGTTTTGGTGTCATAAAACATTGGTGTCATAAAACATTGCGGTGTCCGGATTTACATTTTGGTCTGACTTATCCGAACAAAGTAACATCGATGCAAGAGAACCTTATACTGTCTCGTTTCTGATGAGACAGGCTCGAGTATAAAGTAATTGTTTTCTCCTGATTATTGATTTCCTGACTGTTTACCCGCGTACGTTGATCGAAGCGCCCATCGGAACACGCGGGCGTGTTGATGATTTTCTCATTGAAATGGGAAATGAAAAGATGTACCGAGCCGTATACGCATACTGATCCGAATACTCTATACGTACGCGATGCCGTTATATTACATATACATATATAAGCACTTATGCATCGGCTATATAGGCCGGCTGGCGCGCACACAATGCATACGGTGTGAAATCGTCCGCGCGTTAACTATAGATATATAAATGTTACAAACGCGAAAGGTAACGGTAACCTCGCTGGCCGAATGTAATGTTCGTCCATTATGTGATAAACATGGCCTTGCGTAGCGTTATAGTTTCGTAGTGTATTACCCTCCTCTTACCCTAAACGAGACTATATAGTATATGTATATAGCTGTATATATATAAATATTACCCACACCGGCAGTGCCCGATGCTCATCGTAGTCGAGTTACATCGACGAGGATTATTCTCGTTTCTCTCTCTCTCTCTTTCTCTCTCTCTCCCCCTATACCTGTCTCCATAATATATATATATATATGTAATATCGCTGCAGGACGATCGACGCCAGTAGGTAACATATATGCAGCGTGCGACGTCCTTCGTAAAACTTTCGCGTTACGATTACGACGTGGTCGTTGCTGTTCCTCGTGCCAACCCCCCTCCGCCCTTACCCTTTACCACTCACCCTCTCATACTCCCTATTCGCACACGTAGTTGCATCCTCGTTGTTGCGTAGCTGTTGCACTCCTTTCAGAACCCCCGATGCGTTTTCACTATGCACAAGCTGATATTTCGATAGCACAGAGAGGAAGAGCCTGGATGAAACTCCATCTCGAGGCTCGAGGACCATTTCCCCCGCATGCGCGCTCGCAGACATACACATACACAAACACATTCGCAGGATGTAGCGTCAGGATGGATTATTAAATTTGCAGTGTCGCGCACTCTGATGCCCACGGATTCGTAATGGCTACGAGCTTGCCCATCCTGCAACCACTATCAGAGTTTTGTTGCCTGTAAAACGTAAGAGCGACGGATCGTCTCTTCCATTCTCTCGCTCTCTCTCTCTCTCTCTCTCTCGTTGGTTCTCCCACGTGTTTTACCACACTTATACCGCACAGCTACTATGAAAATTTATTCTCGAACATTATCGCATGAAAACAAAGTGTGTATTCCGTTCCGGCTACCTCGTTTCTGTTTCATCGAGGGAGCATACCAAATCGGGAATATTATTCTCGAACGAAAAAAAAACAAGCGTAACAAACGAAGCGAAACGGGAACGAATTTCTACGCGTTACGTATCTAATGCCTTTTTCGACCCGGCACTAAACTTCGTTTGCGATCTTTACGGCGTCCCATTCGCCATTTTATCGAACCGGGTACTTTGAAAAAAAAAAAGAAACATATACGTATATACATAAAACGGCAAGTCATCACGCAATAAAAGTTTTACGGGTTTGCCATTTTTTTAGAACGTAATTTGCAGCGCAAGGAAACTTTTTAGGTACCACGAATTTGGCTCGAGCGTTCAATCCGCATCATTGACGATTTGTGTCTTGTAATTGATACGGTAATTGCGCATAATTTTTTTCGAATTTATAAATATTTAATTGCTCGGCTTGATGAGAGTCGTTGCATGGCCTCGAGTAAATGTTCTCGCCTCTTTCCTCCACCCTCGACCCACCAATTCTCTCTCTCTCTCTCTCGTCCTCCTCTATCTTCGCTCTTTCTCTCTCTCTCTTTCTCCACCTCTCGCTCTCCGCATGGAAAGTAATTATACGAAGCGGCAGAGGGTGATTCACGTTTTCGGGCTTTGAGCTATCTTCAATGGCCGATAGCCTCGTTGGGGCCGAAATTAACAGGGAGGTAGGCTCTGCTTGTGCATCGCGTACTTGTATGCATGCCGCGCGTCCACGTACGTGTGTGTGTTCCGATGTGCCGGACGACAGGGTCGATCATCGATTATTTTGGTAATGACTGGACAGCGCGGCGCACGAGTGACTGAGCGAGTACCAAACTCGATGATGGGACACGCTCGTACGTAATTACGGTATCTCATCCGAGTGTTCAGTCGCCATCATCGATCCATGTTCTCATTGCTCGCTTCCATTTTCCCTATGTCGCTCCCGATATAGGTACGTACCGAGTATTGCGCCCGAAGATCCTTATCATCGTGTACGCCTCGAACGTCCTTGCTTATTCACGATTTGCGCCGTACCTGGGACAATTTCCAAGAATGGCGCGACGCTTCGTGAGAACCGAGCCACGTGCAAACACGGTCCTATTGCCAAAGCTCGTGGTACAAACCAAAAGAATAGATGTAATATTTCTACTTAGGGGTAGTACTTATAACAAGTTTTCGGAGGGGGAATGAGTAGCGATCCAAGTATCGTGGGTTGAAAGCTTGGAATAAAATAAAAAGGTTTCGCGTAGGCCGACAAGGGACAGTCATTATCCCTCTGGGTCAAAAAAGACCTTCTATAAACTCGTCCGTTTCATCCCTTGTTCGTCCATCGAATCCCATTTTGGATCATCTGTATCAAATACGGTCGAATATAGAGCAGAAAGTCACGAGGGTCATATCGAGATCTCCAGGTTGTAGCGCGAGAGTGGTCCGTTAGGTTGCTTACTGCCCGCGTTTGGTTACTCCCGATAACGTAGAACGAGAGAGAATGAAAAGCATGCGCGCAGAGTCGGAGGGCCAAAGCCAGTGCGGGATCATCGAATGGCGTGGTTGAGTGCTGGGTAATGCATCGATTGTAAAGGTTGATGGGCAATATGGCGTATTTATGATGGTTCGTGATGCCTTTTAGCCACAGTTGCGAGGGTCGTTTCCTCGAAAAGAGATGAAGCACGCGATGATGACTGGTTGGAAGAGCGAGCGAGAGCCGAGATCCGATATGACTCGAAGCACTGGATTATGGAAAGAGATTGGCAGCGAAGGGGGCCAAGAGAGGTCCGAATAAGTGAAAATGTGAGTAGAGGGTGAGCGAACGGGCAGGTATAACCGACGCCAACGAAATACGCTGAAAATGGTATGGTAGAGAGAGAGAGAGAGAGAGAGAGAGAGAGAGAGAACGAGTGAAAAGGGGGAGGGCGGAGAAAGAGACTGCAGCGTCCTCTTTGCGTCCATCCTTTGGAGTCTCTTCTTTCGTAAAAGCATCTTCTCCCGTTCCTTCCTCGCGTAGACTGCTGACCACCGAGGCCAGACAGTAATCGCATTAATATAAGAACGGTAAATCTCGCGGGTACAATAGCGACCTCGCTTCCGCGTATAACGCTGCGAGAAAAGCTTGCACAAGCACAAGGTGTGCTTTCTTCCTTCCTTCCATCCCCCTTCGACCAACTTTCGCCGTTGTCCCCGACGCCGTCCTATTACTTCTCCTTTTGCGCTCACCGAAAGCGTGGTAATATACCGGTGTCTCGGACTTTCCTCCGAAATAACCCATGGAGGAACAACACGCCGGGAATAGTGTTTAGCGAAAAAACGTATATTCCATTCACTTTTGAAATCCTGAAAGAACGTGTCCGCCGTTGGATTAAAATTTACCCTCGTTGCGCGAGTGGCCGGAGTTTACATGGCGTAAGAGGGTATTTACGTTGACGGCGCATGTCACGGTCAGGAACGCTGATATTGCATTAGTACTTTAGCGGGGGATATTCGTACACGCGGCGGATAGCCAAGTTTTGGACGCCGGTAAATCAGTCGTTGCACACGAGCCGAAAATCCAAATGCCAAAATATGTACGAGGCCGTAAATCAGAGAGTCTTTGCACGATTCGTGTCGTCCACGTCGCACCATTGCCCTTCACCCCCTTTCCAACTCCACCTCCACCTAACGGTGTGCTACACGTATTATCTGTAGTACGAAGGGTAACAACGCCTCCGTACACACCCCTGCAAAGCCACAGCGAGAAGCAAGGGCATTCATTAATCGCGAAGCTGGCAAATCCCTCGCGCAGCTGGGGAGCTTGACACGAATGTTTGTAGATACATACGTCGCGTGTTGTTCGCGGTGTTGGGAGAAAGAGGGATTTCGCTGTTTCTGACGGCAACCGGGATAGACCTAGTGACCCCTTCCACGATTAAATATCTTTAGAGTCTGGTTGAACGTGTGTTACGTGCAAAACTTTCGTCTCAGCATTGGTCAGGCCTTGCGAGAATTAATCGAGTTACTTCGATTGCGGAAATCGATCGAGAAGAAAATACGACGTGGATGCTGGGAAGCAGATGATGAGCAGACGGAGAAAATTGTTGCGTGATAGGAATTGCGACACGTTTGTGACAATGGGACGGCGGGAAGCATACGAGCACGGATTAATCATCGATAACCAACATACGTGCATGAGCTTAATGGACGGCTCATAAAATCGGCGTTGGGCGCGCGCGTGGTATATGATTGCGTGCGCGTCGCTGACCGACCGGACAGGATACCCCCGCGATTATTGATTCCTCATATTTCGCACGTAATGGTCCTGTTAACGAACCCCCAGCTGCCACGCGACCCATTGATAACGATCGTTAATATATCGCGGGCTTTCGCTCGTAAGGCGCCACCTGTCAAGAAATAATGGGGGGTGAAATAGCCCGGTGAGACCGAATACGTTGTGAGGTCATCTCGCAGTCGTACGACGCGTTACGGCGTAGACAACGCGTACGCGCGAAAGTGGAGCGAAGACTTCTTAACTCGCTTTCTCCTCGGCCCTATCACGTGCCCTTGGCAGTTTTCTTCGTTCCTACGGCAATTCGCATTCCTACCCGCGACCGATTGCCTTCCCGTTATAACTCCCGAATGTATACCGGCAGATCGTGAGATATATATATATATATCTCTTTTTTTCTCTCCCCTTATCTTCGACCATTAGTTACGGCGTCCCTTGGGTAGAATGAGAAGCCTGAAGATAGGACGTCCCGTCCGTATATCCTGTGTAAAAATGTTAACCTATGGACGAGATCAATATCAGATTGCGCATAAGTATAGGCTCAAGGTATATATAACCTTACGATCCCCCGCATCACGCATCCGTGTTCCTATAGCGTGTGCCGTTTTACACCGTAATAAGATAAATGTCTTTGTGAGACTGGGACTGATAATATTTTACAATTTAATACCCAAGATTGTTCGCGCAAGGGCTTCTTCGCTTTAATAGTTCAAATTAACATGTTTTTACTCAGGACGTGGAGCCCTTTTTAACCACTCCACCTTCGCAAAGTTAACGTAAAAACCGTAAGAGAATAATATTTATTTCCATTATTCAAAAATATTTCATAATCTTCTTCCGTAGAAGTCGGTTGAATTATGACGAGAGGGGAAGGGAAATACTGAAGAATAAGTGAACGTTCCAAGGGTTATTTCGCACGTGGATAAAAACTAGTATTCAGAAACGTCCCGGGACTGACTAGGTAAGAGTTTGTTTGGCGAAGACTAGCGATGACGACAGCGAACGAAGGCGAGACGGTGGAACGGGTCTGGTTGAAGAGGGTCGATTATATCACTGAGAAAGCGGAGAGGAACCGGCCCAAGGCCGAAAATAGGACGTTTCGGGGGAAGGAAAGGAGGAGTTTGGGATTCAAGTGGCGCATTCGTCGAAACGCCCGAGCATCGAAGGCTTTCACCTATAACCACGATAAAGCACGAAGGGAGGTAAAGCGAGAGAGAGAGAGAGGGAGAGAGAGAGGGAGAGAGAGAGAGAGAGAGTGAGAGGGAGAGAGAAAGAGAGGGTAAAAATAATTGGACGCGATGTTTGTCGTTATATTTTCCGATGTTAAGGGCTTCCTTCTACAGCCAACTCTCCCCTCTCGTATATATTCTGCTGTTCCGGAGACTCTCACTTTGCCTTTAGGCTTGTGAACGAGCACGGCTCTTTCAACTCGGGAAAGCTTCCTTTACTAACCCCCCACCCCCTTTCCCCTCCCCACTTCCATGGTCGCACCCAACTTAGGTTTACCCATGGCTATAACGCTTTGACATTACGAGGGAGAAGCGAGAGAGAAAAAGGGAGAGCGAGGAAACGAGAGAGAGAGAGAAACCTATACTGACGCATACCCTCGATCACTACATCGCCCCTGTTGAAACGTGAATTAATTTTTCATGAGGAGCGCGAGAAATTGGTCTTGTGTGCGAGGTTATTACGAGGATTCTCTTATTTTTACGGTGCTTTTGGGGGACGCGGACGACGTAGGTAACCCATCAGCTCTGTAAAATATTCTCACGACGGGGTTGCGGTGGGGGGGGGGGTCATATCACAAAATGGAAGTCTGTGTGTATCCGAAGCCTTCCGTACTGGAACGAAAGCCTCGACTGATCTCTATATTGCTCGGTGGATTAGCTAGTTATGAAACTAACTGGTACCTGTCGCGGCCTTCACCCGGTAATACATTTCTCCTCCGGCGTGAGATAGAGAGAGAGAGAGAGAGAGAGAGAGAGAGAGAGAGAGAGAGAGAGAGCGAGAGAGAGAACGGAGGGAGATGAAGCGAATTCACGGAGTGATGAAGTCTCAGCCGGAGCTCCACTACTCCCCCTCGCGTGAAAGTTGAGTCGAGGCAAGGTATAACCTCTCGTAGAACTGCTAGACGGAATCCTAACAGCGGTTGTATGGAATAATTGATCAAGGTGTAAGGGAAGGAGGCATGTCCATTTATCCAGTTGTTGACATATACAGCAGCAGCTTTCGCTCGCACGGTTCACCGGTAAAATTTGAGCAAACTCCACAGCGACGTTCTCGCATTGTTTTCCGCGCTATATCTCTGAGCCAAAGGATCGTTTTATCATCTACACTGATTCCTGGATAATCGAGAAATCCCTCGCTATTATAAAATACGATTTTATCCATTCGTTCGTTCCTCCATATGTCAAATTTAACAAAAATTAAAAGGCGACGCGACCCTTCTCTTCACTGTTATTTTCGTCTATGCTGAAAGTTACCGAGGGTATGATGAATCAGCTTTTAATAATACGTCCAACATGCATTCTCGTTTGAATTATACACAATGAGTATTGCCGAAGAAAATTCGGCACAGGTACTGTGACGGCACATACACAGGTGTGTATGTGTATGTGTGTGTGTGTGTGTGTGTGTGTATGGGAGTGGGAGTGTTCTTGACGACAGAGCAGGGTTTTACTTTGTATAGAATTTCGTCACGTTGGGATAGAGGATAGGAGTGCAATTAACTCGTTCCAGGGCACGAAAGGTACGTACGGTATGCCGAATTCAGGTGCAGGAGAAACACAGAGCGCGGCTAGTAAAAGGGGGGCGGGGGGTCAGTAGGGGATAAGGTTATATGGAAGCAGCGACAAAGCAACCTACGGATAGAGCGGAAAAGGTAAAGGAAATTTCCTACAATCCACCTCTCGCTGACGTTACCGGTGAGCCAGGAAGGGCGTTAAATCGCGCTTTCCGAGAGAACATGACGGTAGCACATTTTACCTTCCTCTCTCGGTCGCTGTCTCTCTTCTTTCACTTTGTTCACTCGCGCTATTTTAATTAAAGAGGACGAAAGGCAAAATGAAACAGCGCTCTGTGAGTGGCGAGTACTGGAGCAAGGAAACCTTCCGTTCTACACATCAGCGCCCCTTCACCCGTCCCCCCCCCCCCCCTTTCGAGTCTACTGAAGCTGGCCCGAGAGCGAGAAAACGATGACGCCAACGACGACGTCGACGACGACTACGACGACGATCGTGCTAACGATATGTACGAGGGTAATGCTTCGAGCCAGAGTATTCCGATGCACTCAGCCAGGAGCAAACCCAGCCATGCATTAAAATCACCGATGGGCATACAACGTCGTCATGGTCCATGAATGCCAATCAAAATCATATTAAACGGACTAAAAGCTAGTTTCTACCTTCAAAGCGATTCCGAATCGGATTTGTTCAACCTTCGGCCTCGTCGTTGTGTATATAAATATATATATATATATATATACATATATGTATATGCCGAAAGTTGCAAAGGCAATTTCCGTATGCCGAACAATTTGACAATGATTATTATGCGTTTAACAGGAAAATCAACTCACCTTTGCTCGTACCGTCGGGCCCTCGTAGTATGGTGCACTCCTCTATTGTACCGAAGGCAGTGAACAACTGTCGAACATCGTCTTCGGTCTGTTGTTTGCTGAGCATTCCCACGAACAGCTTTCTGTCTGCATAGGGTAGATCGGCCATGTTTGGAATAGAGAGAACAGAGAAAATGCGTTTGCGTTAGACGTGCGGATGAACGCCGTGCCCTGCTCTTGGTAATTACGCGCGGGGTGTGACAATATGGGGATAACGAAAAGACGGATACAAATTGAAAATAAACGATAATCAAAAATCAACGAACTCAAAGATAATATAACATAGTACAATATAGATATGGATAATAATAATAATATATATATGTATAAAAAATGTATATTTATTATATATATATATATATATATGTATATAAATCTTGCGGCTAACACCGAGAACGACATAGTTACACGGTACACCAGCAATCGCATATTCACCACCCTA
Source organism: Netelia inedita (assembly GCA_964017225.1). Classification (NCBI taxonomy): domain Eukaryota; kingdom Metazoa; phylum Arthropoda; class Insecta; order Hymenoptera; family Ichneumonidae; genus Netelia; species Netelia inedita. The sequence goes on from OZ024925.1 coordinate 3,119,165, forward strand.
GAGTGAGGGATCCCGAGGCGCGTCGCGACGCGTCCGTTGATAATTGTTCCGTGCTTCTCTTTTTCTCGTCTTCTGCTCTTTTTTCTAAAATATTGTTTTTTTTTCCTTTTTTTCTTTCATTCTGTTTTTTTGGCAGACGCGCCCCATTCACGCCTCTCGCTCATTGCAAAATAAATATACAATAACGTCACATACTTCATATATTACGCCAATGTACGTACATCTAACACCATGACTGAGGCTGCTGTGTGTGTGGCCAATCAGGAATTAATAAACGGTAGAAACAACGGTATGAATATTTTAATATAGAGTTTCGATAAAATTGCTTCCAAAAACACAAGAAAAAAAGAGGGCCTCGGGACAAGGGGTTAGGGTTCGGGAGAGGTGGGGGGGGGGGGAGGTTGTTGGATAACAAATCATAGCCATAAAAAGATAAACGATAAAGAAGACAAATATCCAACAAATCAGTCAATTTCATCAAAACCTACGACCTACACCACAAGCCGATTAAAACAGGTGGATTATTGTTTTTGTTTTTATTGCGAGAGCAGGTTAATTCTGGGGGTTGGGCGGTGGGCGGGCGGGGAGGGTGTTTTTTGTTATTTTTTTCAAATCAAAACGTCAGCGTTAAGCGACAGCGATGCTTCGGATTTTGCTGCAGCTATTTCTAACTGTCATCCTGGTGGTTTTTGGGTGCGACAGCGGACGGGGAAGGGTCCTTCCGAAGATCTATCGAAAGCATGGGGACACCCCTGTCCAGACTGTCGCGCCGAATCGCGTTTCAGGGCCTGATTATACCGATTACTTTTTTGTTTTTTTGCTCAATCTTATTTCCAATCGGCTCACTCAATTTTCGTTTACAAATAAAATTTTGTCTCGTTTTCTTCGCTCGCTGAAATGAATAGATCGTTTTATTCATTTGCTGTTTGTTTTCTTTTTTTTTTCATTAGTCGCATCTCGCCATACGCAGCCTTAGAAATATCTGCACTATTTTCCACATACTCGTGCCTGCTCACCCACTTATACGTTCTCTCGCCATAGACATTACGGCAAATAGGTATACAAACGTGTGCGCGTGTCATGTTTGTTTTGTCTGTGTGTATATGGGTGTGTGTATGTGTATATATGTGTGTATGTGTATGTCTGTTCGTTTTTTGTAAGTGCAAACGGTGACCATATGAGAGATTTGTGAAATGCGCAGGATCTTGAGGATGAAGGAGGTTTCATCGAGAGACGGGGATAGGACCGATCGGGGACTGGGATGCGCGGAACGTGGTACGAGCTGCACATTTTCCATCTATACGAGTTCACGTCTAGGTATACGAGTAAATATATAAGGTGTAATCAATTCACATCATAATAATATTCAGAAATAGTATGTACATGGGTGATATACATACGCAATATCTTTATATATATGATATATATATATATAAATATATCTATATATCAAAAAACACATCGACAACGAACGAGACAATATAACATCCAACGAGCGAGCCACTATATGGTCACAGCTTTTGTAAAAGAGCGATGGGGGGCGGGGGTGTGGGTTCATTGAGTGTCATTTTCGTCGCTGGCAGAGGATTCGTTTGGAATGAAAGAGAGATGTATGTGTATGTACATACATATATAGATAGATATTATCAAGAATTAATGGATTTTACATTAGAGAATTTCGGAGAGTTGAGAACGTTTTGGGCGGACCGAAAAATGTTATTGAAATACGACAGTCACGCAGGCACAAACGCAATTGGTGACAATCTATTTGATAGAAAACTTGCACACTCGCGCATCGTGGGCCAATAGAGGGAATGAAAAAAAGGGTGGATAGGTCGCATTGAGTGCCTGAGAGAAGAATTCAAACCGACCGGCAGGGGCAGGGGGGTGGGTGTACGGGGTTCGACTTTATTTGTTTATAGAAGAGGCAATATTAGACACGGAGACTTCGTAAGATGGTTTTATATTGCGTAAGTTTTCTATTTTCGTTTTTTTTAGATTGATACTTTGATTACATTGACTTTGAGGAAGGTAGGAAGCCAGCAGCGTGCGACATAGTGGATTGCGGAAGATGGATGATGGCCTGTTCGGCCGACGAGGGGTCAAAGAACTATTTATGCGAGCAGCAATTAAAATAGAGGTGTTGCATCAAACTGTGCTGGCCAAATGAGGCTGCGGTGATGGCGTGTGACGAGGGAGTAGAGTTCGCATTTTTTCCGTAACTCGTTTCGTTCGTTCTTTCTCTTTTTTTTTCGTATTTCTTTTTGTTTGTTTTTTTCTGAGTTCGTTCGTACGTTCGTTTGTCCGTAAATTCGTAACCGTCTGATCGGCAACCCTCGTGATTCAGCGTCGGTTTGGGGTGCTCACGCGGCCGAAGAATGATAATGAAGAAGAAGAAGAACGGAAGGTATCTTGGAATGGAAGCTAGCTATCTCCTGGAAGTCGAAGTTACCTTCAGCAGTCGCCACCGGTGCCTCCTACTTCCAGAAGATGGCACAGGCGCTCCCGTCGTCCATCATGCACTCTGGAATACAGAACAGAAACAAAGATGGTTTTGTGGGTCCCAAGTAAAACCAATGATGTTCGTTGTGTTGCGCACGATTTTGCGCCTCTTTTTTTGCAATCGCATCCAATAACATTATTAATTTTATCATCTCAATATCATCCTAATATCTTTCGTCGCCATCGTAAAAAAAAGATTTAAAAGAAAGAATTACAAGAGATACAATGAACCATTTCTTAAATAGACTTCCTTAAACGATTTAAAAAATATATCCTTAACTACGGATTGCTTATTCATTTTCGTTAAACAAACGATCGTCGCTCTTACGTATATGTGTAATAATTTACTCGCAGACTAAGGTATACGTAGTCGCGAAAGCTCGTGTGAAGGCTCGGAATGATCACTCGGGGGGTGGTAATAGGGGTGGTGACGTTACGAAAGGTCGTCGGATATACGCACAGTCGAGAGTCGACTCGTGGATGATAGTCGAGCAGACTCCGGCTCGTTTCGAGACGAGGCTGGTGCTCTCCGGGTAACCATCCTCCCTCTCGTCCAAGGCTCTGGGGCACATTTAAGGATTTGTCTCGGGAAATTAGATTCTCGCCTGACTTGCACCGTCGTTGCCACTGCCGGCCCCTTCTCTCTTCGTCCTAGGTCGTTTCATCGAGGGGGTCCGACTCTCCTCGCGTATACGTACGAACGTATCTCTACGTGGCAAAGTGCAGACTGTACCGGTGGTAGTGGAGCAGGCAGATCTCACCTTTTAGTGGACCCTTTTCATCGTGGCATCCCGTTCTCCATTGTCCCCGTCGAGATGTCATCGCCGTCGTCGTCGTCGTCGTCGTCGCCGCCGTCGTCGTCGTCGTCGTCGTCGAGGCAGCTCGAGGAATTGGTCCTTTGTCGCCCGAGCAGAGCGTTAACACGCTAGACCCTTTAAGCCCTCTTCGTTCTCGACCACCACGATTTTCGCCCGCACCTATAGCTCTATCTCTCTCTCTCCCTCTCTCTCTCTCGTTCTCAGATTCGTACACGGAATCGTGCGGATACGACACTCCATACCATCCACCACCACCACCACTACCCTCCGGAAATCGTTTGGCGAAGTCTTTTTCGTACTTGTCCCTGACACTCGCAGCTTTCACCCCAGACCCCCTCTGTACCAAATCGCTTTTTGGATTTGGGCCTGGAGCTTTTCTCGTTTTATTTCCTACATTAAGTTAACTTTTTCCCATTGGTGTCGAGGAGTCGGGTTGAAAAATTTATACGATCGAAGCTTAGAATTTTTCTTTTCTTTCGAGCATCACATAATTTCATAATTCGTTGCTTTATTCAATTTCTTTTCCGCCAACGTGTCTCCGACACGAATACAGCGTGCGACGTGAGATGGTAGGTACGTGAATTAATTTCTCACTGGAGACCCTGAGGGGCTTCAACGTATCGTTCGTTGGCGCGTTTGACCGTTTAACCGGATAGGACCGGAAAGAAAAATTAACCCTCGGGAAATTATGTTAACCGCGAATGGGGAAACGGTGCGCACAGAGTGCCGTTGCTCCAGTTTGACCCGAGAGAGCATGGCTATGAAAACTTTCGAACGAGTTAAAGCTCGTGTTGGAAAGAACAATGAGAGTAAAATAGCCGGATAAAACGAGAAAATGGCGATGCAATTTTCAATGGGGCGACGTAATATCGAACGTTTTATATTTACAGCCATTGGCGAATTATTACTCCGTGATGCGTTTTTCGTTTCACATTAAGATAAGTTTCGAGCGTTTAAATTTTCAACCCTTACGATTTACAGGGGGATGAGGATAAAGTTGAGGGCAATGCCGTTCTTTATCGAGAAATTTCGCGTGTATCGACTCATTCGCGCCATCATCGACTACATCGGTAGTCCCTCGGGTATTTTCTTGTAAAGCCATTTCCCGTAGTACAATATCAACGACGGGGTAACGAGTTCTTGGTGTAATAGCTCGATATCTCGGAGATACGTTTATCTGGTCGGGCGAGCGAGGAAGACAAGATTCGCACAGGGGGTTTGGATAAGACACGGACCGCCCAAGAGGGAATGGAGCGAGTGATGGCAGTGGGAAGCGAGGTGGTACGTCGAGGGATCGAAACTTATCTACTTGTTCAACTGGCGCTGGTACGAGTCGCTCACTCGCCTTATCCAGTCGAGGGAACTTGCCCTCGAGTTTGTCCAAGTTCTCCTTACATCTATGTCTCTGTCTCGCGTTTTCTCCTCTCACGATTCTCTTACGCAGACTTGTGAGCGCGAGGAACGCGGATTTCTCAAATCTGTTCTCTCGGCAGAAGCTGATATTATAGTACGGTACAGTAGACTGTGCTTGTCTCCGTTTCGCTGTACGAATGATGGTACTGGTTGATATTACGACGGGACGAGCAATAGAATTCTGAGATATGTGAAAAGAAGTTGACGTTTCCACTTAAATACATCCCTCTGCTGGCATTGTTAAATTAATGTCGCTCGAGTTGATAGCGTGATGGAAACAGCTATAGAAAACCAGCAGGTAAGGAACTTTGTTTAAGCGTCTTAATGGAATGCTTGTACGATACAATGCTTATGGGACGGTCCAAGCTAAATCGCACCTTCCGCGACCTTTCACATACGTTTTATTTTAATTTTAGTATTTTATATAACAATAAGTATTTCGTGTAATGCATTACACAAATTTTCAAACTTTTTCATTTGTTTTTGTGGTTATGAGAAAACAATTTCGACAAAACAACATTGACTACGTTCGATGTTTTTCAGTTTACTAAACAAAATCATTTAACCGAAAAAGATATATATATTTTTTTCAATAAATAACTTCAAGCAAGCGTTCGAAAAAAATTGATACCAGTAAAAGATCGTTTTCGTACATTAAAAATTATAATGTCCCGAATGTAGATGAGAAAATTAAAAAATCTTTGTTTCGTCGTTTTCTTTTATTTAGCTTTGTAAATCATTAAAAGGAAACAAAATATACGAGCCGGGGTCCCTCCTTTCCTTCATCGTCAGCCATGGCGGTGGGGCAGCAACCCCCTGCCGCGAAACAGGCGATACAGTGAACACACCGTGTCGTATCATTTATTGCGAAAAACTGTAAAAAACAAATAAGCTGTAAAACAAATAACCTCGATCAAGCCACGTACCATCGGAGGTTATGTAATATAGGAGCAAGTTGCCAAACGTCTGATCATCCGCACGTATCGACAGTAAACCAATTGGTCACCGGAAATTATCGACCATTTTGTTATAGCTGACTGTCCGTGCGCGTGAGAGCAAAAAGCATCATTCTTTTGCGAAATGCGTAGGTATGTAAAGACGCCCCGTCTTTGCGGGTATGCGTGTAGAATGTCGACGAGTCGTCGACTCGTGGTCGGAACATCGGGACCTTTTGCCCCGTCTCTCACTTGTGTTTGAAGAGTGAAGTAGGTTACTTGGGCCGACATCTATTAAGATCTTAAAGAGAATCTGCTCGTAAAATCTGGCCTCATTATCGTGAAATTCTCTGTCCCTCATCGTCGCACGATCATTGCACGATGCATGAAAATAATATACAGGCATATGCGGTATATGTACAATCGGATTGAAATCGCCAGGACACAATCGCCGTAAAATGCTCCATTTTGCGCCCTTGTAATTTTTTGTCGATCAATAACTTCGCGTCAATATTTTAAAAAATCGATCATGGTTCAAGATTTTATTCCGTTAGTTTGCATATTAACGTTCGAGATAAAATTATAACGGGAAAAGAAATTGTGAGGGTCAGGTAGCTTTAGAGTGGAACGCCCCATATATATTCAAATATACCTATATATTATATATACAAGTATTCCCATTATATCGCTCAATCATATATATATATATATATTTGGGGAATAAAAAAGGGTGATAGTCAAGGATAATGGGCCAAGCGTATTTGTACTATCAGTCCAAGTCTTATTCGAGATTTAACAAGTTCTCCTGAAACGTAATTTCGTTGCTTCGTAGTACCCTTGAGAACCGCACCACATCCCGCGACGCTTGATGATGTATCTACGGTTGCGAAACCCCTCAAGAAAAGCACTTCCTTATTTCCATGCTCCTCCCTCGCGATGCTAACCCAATATTTCATTCACAGCCCAGATGGGGACAAGAGATTATTTTTCGTTGTCAGAGCAGCGCCATTGTATTCCAATGGCCCGAGTAATTTTCTACCAGTGTGAAGAAATCATTTTCGAGGAAAATTGTAGGGTCGTGACTCGCGGGCCGCACGAGTAAAAAAAAGTGGGAAAAATCGTTAAAAGAAAGCTTCCCAAAGAATGAAAGGTACGCCGAGTAAAAGAGTACTCGTAACACGTCGCAATTAAAATTCGACCTATCCTTTGTATCCGCTAATAGGACATTACTCCGGGTTGAACGTTAAGACGAGCGTTAAAGTGGCGCTGGGCCTGTCGGCAGCAGCACGAGCAAACTCTCCTTTCGCATTTTCCCGGCTTTGGCTCCTGGTGGATCTATAAATGACGTAATTAAGCCCAGCCTGACGGGCATCTCCGAGATGGCCTGTAAAGGACGGTCATTAATGAGACGCGAAGACAAGACCGACTGAGGATCGTGGGGACATCGCAGCTTCGAAAAGATCGCGTGCGACAACCGCGCGCAGTTATCCCACGTCGAACAATGAACGTCTTTTGTGGTCGCAAACGCGAACGAAAAACGACGCTCGTATCCGACGACACCTTTGACGCGAAGTATTCGAGGCTCGTGAATAATTGAGCGATGCCAAAATGAAATTACGTGCCTTGGATTACGAAACGCGTGAGCGCCAGCTAGCTGATCTAAGGGGGTAGCTTAGATCGATGTTCTTACTCGACGCGCATTACTACGGTCCAGTGAACCGTTCTCGTTCGTCGGTGGTGTCGTACACCCTACGACCGGACTCTCCGGCTGACGGCAAAGTTCAGTAACCCCTTGATTGAACCCAGTCACCTACGTATACGGATATAGCGTCGAGAATCCACCATAGGTATATACAAAGAAGTGGGGGGAGGTGGAAGATGGTCTCGGTGGCAGGGGGTGTTGGAACGCAAGGGCAGGTTTCCAGAGGGTTCTCGCTGGTGTGCCGTCGACGTCGGGGCTCGCCGGATCACTCTGCCCGCATCCGCGTCAAGGCGAGGCTTTGTGGGGGCCGCGTCGAGGCGGGCGACCGGAGATTACAATGGCATCTCCTCCAGATTAGCATATGAATTAGGATCCCATCCTGGCGACGCCAGCTAGCCCCCCCCCCCCCCCTAGCCCTCCATACCGGCAGCAGCTCACTGGCTGCTGCTGCTTCTGCTGGCGCCACAGCCTCGCACTCCCCTTCCCAACTCGCCTCTCGACAACAGAGAGCTGATGCTTGCGAGCGCTAGCCAGGTAACGTACACTATTATGCGGAAGTGCAGGGAGGAACGACGGAATAGCCGATCGTCCGAGAGTGAACGAGACGAGTCAGGATAAAACGTGGAGGAAAGAGAGGAGGGACGGTCGGGGAGGGTGAAGAGAAAGCAGAGGGATGGAGCACGGATACAGAGCGTGGCTAGACCGAGAAAAAGTGGCGCTTCGTAGGGAAACACCGAGGGTCAGTGAGATATTCATACGTATTCTTGGTGGAGGGAGTTTGTTTAAGATTTCTTGAGGGTGTGCCTGGGTGTAATCCAAAGATTAGGTTCGTGGGTTCCGAGAAGGGGTTTTTTGGTAGTTGTATCCCATTTACCCCGAACTATCCCCCCGTCGTTGTTGACGTCGTTGACTCTCTGAGAGCTGCATGTATCTTTTCATTTTTTTAAATTACCCCTCTCTCTCGCCCCTCCTGTTTATCAACCCCTCCACGATTCGAGGATATTTTTTCTTTTTTTCTTTATGACTATCGATCATGTCGTAGAACGCAGGCTTCGCAGACTACGCCGAATGATCGTTAGATGCAGGAAAATAGGGGTTATCGTGTTGTCGGATTAACGATGCCTACAAACCCCTGTGCTCTGCTCCGCCGGTAATCGTTAGACATTGTCATCCCCTTTCGGGCCAACGATAGAACGTTACGACTCGTGGCTCCGTGGTATCGGAGCGTGTGAATGCAGCCACGTGCGATCCACACCGCCTTTTCCATCGTAATTACGAAAAAATATAGGCCACGCTCCGAGAACGCGAGGCTTTTGTCCGTGCTGGTGAATATAACCGGAAGATCCTTATCACTCTCGGTCTATTTCTCTTTCTACAACCATCTGAGGTGAGAATTCCCTTATCCGTTTCGATGGATTTATCATTCCGCGCCCGCATGGTATCCGCCAGTTGCGCTCGATTCTTAATTCATCCCTCTGCTACACCGTGTGTACGTATACGTACGCCGACATATCCTTTCACAGATCGGTCACGATCCTTTCATTAATTTTATCGTTACTTCGTTGATGTGTGGTTTTCTTCTATATCTTCAATCCTGAATCGCATCTAACGGTGTACCTCGAATCGTTCGGTAACGATGTAAGCATGTAACTTACTGCTACATGTCTCTCGTACATACGATACAATGCATTATCGTCAGTAAAAAATACTATAACAGATCGAGAGAATCGAGAATGACAATTTGCTTGGTTCGTGTTCGGGTCTGCTCTCGAGGGAAATTTTCACGGCTGGCACAGAATAATGAGCGAGGGTCTCGAGTTTCCCGAACCTTGTTATTCGCTCTCTATATGATAACGATGTGTACATTGTACTGCGAAACATATACATATGTATACATTTATATGTATAATATATACATATATATATAACGATATATAAATATGTATAAATATAAATGTATATATGTTTATACGTTATCCGATTAGACTATAGCGGGGATGAATTTCTATATTAATATATGTTATCTCCGAGTTCTTGATGAACCCGATAACCCCAACAAATACTATATCTTTAACCGAATATGATAAAATCACCGGATCCATATGTGTCATTATCTCACCTCCGCGGTTTTCACTGTCCGCCGGCTTCACTTGAATAGGACGGTTCATCTGCAACACAAGAAACGACCAATGTTGTTTATCGAGAATTTAAAAAACAGACGATAATTATCGTAAAATATATGAACAGAAAATATGTGCGAAATAATAATGCCCGTAGAAATGTTCCAATTAGTTCAGTATCTAAGAATTTATCGAACAACTCCGCGCTCTCCGTTGTTTCGTCGTATATCGTCGCTACGGGGCGAGTTCACGGGGCAAATGAGAATTCGTCGAGACTTCCGAGGTTCGAATTGTCGTCACGGGGCTTCGAAACTGGGAGGGAAGCTCGACGCAACCGGACGAGGTATCATTATTTGTTCGGGAAGGTTTTTCTCGGCGCGTCCGTGCAGAGTCCGGTTGCTCGTGCCACTTTGTCCACCTCCTTTTTCCTTCTCTCTCTCTCTCTCTCTCTCTATCTTCGTATTCGACGCGAAGCGAGTGTGAACGAAACATACAGGAAAGGGAGAGAGAGAGAGATACGGAGGGAGAGAGGGAAAGAGACGAAGAGATATCATCATAGCGGATAGTCGTCGCAACCAGAAAAGGTATCTGGTGCTGACAGAGCCGTATTGCAAGATCGTGTGGGAGTTCGGGCGAACATCGCCCGTCGGGAAGGACCTTGCCCTGCCTCTTCTTCTTCGCATCGTCTCACTCCCCACACTCTTCTTTCCACCACCTTACGCGTCATACACATCATAGTATAACATACCGAGGGAGAGAAGAGTATGCCTCCGTAGTACTGATGGACGAAGGATATGAGCTACCGCGTTTCCCTCGCCTCGCGCACCGGGCATCTCCCGGAGCTTTCCTCTCTCCTATGCCAAAAGCTCTGCTGGACTCAATGGAGCGGGGGCTCGGGTGAACAAATAACATTGTTTATTTGTCGGACGCCCGAGCTCTCGCTCTCCTCGGCTTCCAACCCCTGTTTCCACCCCATCTATACGCGGGTTTACCCACCCATATATACATATACAGACTAACGCGAACCGTCCCACATAGCATCCCTCGGGTTCTCTTTCTCTCTCTCCCTCTCGCTCTCTCTCTCTCTCTCGCTCTCTCGATTTAGCTTGGTCGCCGCTCCAGTTCGCTTTGCGATGCTACCACCGCTTCTAGGGTGGCGAAGATGCATGATTCATGTCACGGGGGTATAGGGGCCGGCCGCGCGTCCTTCGACCCTCTCTCCATTCTCTATCTGGTCCATATCCCTTCCTGCTATATTACTCTCCGTCTCGGTCTCTCTATCTATCTCTCTCTCTTCTCAACGACGCCGATCCTACTGTTCCGCCCCAGCTTGCGCCGCGTCCCCCTCGATTATTCAGTCAGTCTAGCGTGTGCCGCATCAACACTATTCGTATTCCTACGTTATATATATATATATGTATATGTATATGATGAAATGGAGCAGCCATATAGCTGTAGTTTCTCCTCTTGCGTCGACGAGAGTTCTTCTTACCAGCCAATTTCCCTCTCAGCATGCATCTCTCGGGCATGTATCGTGTGCAACCTAGAAATTTCTCCCTTTTCTGCCACACGGACGTACACAGACGCACACGCATGTTTTCGAGGGTTTCACCACGGGACACCCTTCTCTCTTCTTCTGCACGGTCCGTATGGCATACAATCTTATGTGTATATAGATATATATATATACGTATACAGAGGTCAACGACCTCTTTCCGGGACCCACGTGGCTTCTATTCTCCACGCACTCGATTCACGTGTATTGCCGCCTCGTGTCTAGGTGTATGTAGGCGATGGTAATGCTTCCGTTCCTAGGAGGACCTCTTCCACTCAACGACTTTGCCACTGGGACGATAACCATCGCACTTACATCCGTTGCGACACCTCGGGTTTATCTATACAAGTGTCAACATGGGCTTTAAAATCTATCATTGATGGACTCTTATAGAATATATGCGTTTTCGTTGGATGGTACATCTCATTTCTAGAGGTACGGTCGCGAAAATAATAAAAAAAAGGAAAATGGAAGGAGAATGTGAAACCAACCGTCTCGTGTGCCAGAGTAATCAACGTCGGTGCATTCATGCGCATAAGATTGTTATCGTTCGTTGTCTTAGATAGGCGTACGTATAGCCGCGACGACAAATGGAGTTGCACCGTTTATTACGGTAACTTGATACTCCATAGTGGCTATTACCGACTATCATCCGGATTCTCGGGACGGAGGCAAATTCACAGCTGGTGGCATAAAACATAGGATGGGGGCAGAGAGATATCGCGTTCGCAATTTGCAACGTTCGATGGGGAGCGGGGGGGGGCGCTAGTGTCGACGGAATGATAGACGCTTCAGGGGTAGAACGTATACAACACGTATGAGAAGACTCTCAGCTGGCATGAAAATCCACCACCGCGCGTATAGCCGCAGGTCAGTATGGGAGGAAATTGAAGTTTGACTCGAGTAGCGGCCATTAGGGTGGTTTGTTGTCGTCCACGTTGCCGGGGTAACTACCGACGTACGTAGATTCAGCTTTTACCGTAGATACCGAAACTGAGATACATTGTTTTTTTTTCTATGCCCCGCTGCCCCGTCTTGTTCATCCGAGAAAAAGAGTTGGGTAGGGGGCGAATGTCTGGAGTGCAACGTGTATTAAAAGGAACAATCGAACATGTGTATATATACGTTGTGCCCTTCGCATGCTAGCCAGCTCGTAGACGTCGTGTTCGATAAGAATCGCGCGATCCTACGTACGGGGATTTATGACACTTTAATCGTGACAACGGGCCATCAATTAATCATGCGACGAGTGGTCGAGAAAAAGAGACGAAGAAGACTATCGGGTTTTGCGATCGCTCAATGACGAGCACGTGAGAGGACTCGGCGATCTGTGGGGCGCTATCGAGTTATATCTTGGCGAGAATACGTCCTTTGCGATGCCCCAGGAAAAAAAAAACCAATCGCTCCTATGTGTCACACGGTGGGCTAACTACGCAGTAGTATTCAAGATGGATGTCAATAAGTAAATGTATTTGTCCGTTCACCCCTCGTATATCGGATTAATAATTAAGCTCGATGGTATCTACGTACTATGGGTGAAAGATGGCGCCACCTACTTGCTACACGAACGAGAAGCATGAATGGGAGCAATGAGCGTAAAGTCGTTTAACCAACAAAAGCATGGAAATAAATGCATGTCGTGTGCACGTATCTTTATACAATGACACTTGTAATACCTACATTCACGATTATCTCATTCAGAAAGAAAATACCGCACCGACCTTATATATATATATAAATCCAAAGACTGAACCGTTATACGGCTGAACTATTCGCTCGATAATTCTCAACTGAATTATGAAGGAATCTCATTTTCTTTGCGAACGGTCGTTACGTACAAAGTATCGAGGCGAACTTCGGGGCTATTTCAAAAGCACGTTAAGGGTAGTATAGCGATGGGTGCTGTGTTTGTTCTCTATATAATAATATGTATACGTTTCATACTATATTATCCAATCGATTAGATAACGAATATCGCGTCCATCGGGCCAAAACGAGGGTGGGCCACCCTCTCTCTCTCTCTCTGTCCCGAAGCTCTTTCTTCCGGACAAACGACTTTTCGGCACCAAAATCCAGATACCTGTCGCGCGTAGTCCTGATAACCGCCAAATTGAATGGTGAATGCCGCTTCGGAAATTGAATAAGCTCTATCGTGCCTCGACCAACGAACAACGGCCCAGAGTACCCTCTCGCTCTCTCCTTCTCTCTCAGTATTGGGTTCGTAGTAGAGCCCCCAGTATTTGACCTGACCAGTCGGGCCAAGTGCCCAGCCTGGGCCTGCAATCAATGTACCGATTGGAGATAAGGGCGCTATCCCACCCCACAGGCCGAACGGTCATTCTCTCTACTCTATATACACATCATCCTGCGCTCGCCTGCCCGCTATGATTTATATACGGACCGTTCTCTTTGCTTCTGGTGTATTCATTAGGTGATTACACCACGACTAGAGCTTCTCTATCGTTTCTACCACATAGTATAGGTATATATATATATATATAGAGAGAGAGGGAGAGAGGGAGAGAGATACTTAATAAACGATGTATATAGTTCACGACTCACTCCATGGAAAATAGTGAATCCGCGTTTCTAATCATCCCCCCAAGCTGACTCGCCGTGTACCAAGATCGTAATCTCGACGGGCAGGCTTAGGACGATTATATTACGAGGGCTTAATTTATTTCGAAAATTCACCCTCCCTGATTATACGAGCATGGCCTACATCGAGTCGAGAATCTCTATTTTCTTAACCTCATTCGTGGTGCATCTATTATCTATATTTCTTACGGTCAGGAAATTTTTTCTTCAGCGCCGACGGAATTTCCCATTTACATCCAATTTCTGTGAATTCAATTATGCACGCGATATATACACGTATTAGCGGTGTTCATCGTGGTTAATTACATTTTCAAACATCAGCAAGCTGAGAATTCGGCATTCGCTAAATCTCGTCAAAGCTGGAGTCCTACCGCACCCTGAGACGACTAATTCCTTCGAATGCCTTTCTAATCGAATTAATATATGCTCATTGCCATGTCTGCAGACGTGCTGCATAGAAACGATTTATTCACGTGCATCCAGTAATATCGAAGTTCTCGCAGCTTGGCTATTTGCTAAAATAATTCAAACTCGTAATTAATTCTAGCCTCGCTGTATCGTACTCACTTGATTTCTTCAATCTTTGTTCAACTATCGCTTTTCAAACATTTTCATAAAACTTTTTTTTATTCTTAACTACTGTAGCCTATAACACGGCTGTATAAATTTGCAATGGTTCTACCCGGGCTCGAGCCGGCGGAAGGGCGGCGCAGGGGGGCGGGGGGATTCGGGGGCAAGGGTAGATATACATACGTGTGTACTTTTCCGACAGAAGATCTACACTTGGCTACGAAAATATCCGGCAATGTTCAAAGAACTATGGCATAATACGTACACATGGATGTGTGCTCATATAACTATATATATAGATATATTTCCGGCCATTAATCTGCGTTTCGAAGGAACGTAGGAGCGTAACACAAGCGCAAAAGTCCGCGATCAAACGTAAACTTCTCACTAAAAATTCCTTCATAAATCTATCATAAAATTGTTCGTTTTCAGCAGAGCGGCAAAGTTTTCTCCCCCCCCCCCCCCCCCCATACCCCCTCTCCCTGTCTCTTCCCGCCCACCTTACTCGCTTCGTCTTCACGAGCTCCTTTTCGACAAAGAACTAAAAAAGATCCTAGCTTCCATGTGGACTCCACGAAGAGTCTTTCGCGAATCAAGAACGAGAGAGAGGATGAGAGAGAGAGAGAGAGAGAGAGAGAGAGAGATCCAAGAACATACACACATTCGCCATGACTCGCTTCGTGTCTCGTAAAAGCAACTTTTTTTAACGCTCCGTCGCCCTTCATTCGAGACTTTTCTCCGGGTTTTCGTTCCTGCATGATAATGCATACTACGTCGAATATATATTTATCCCCCCCTAAAAAAAAGAAAATAGAAGTAACGTCCTCGTATCTCGAGTTTGTACTCCGAGATTTTTTTCTCCCTCGGCACCGATTGTAAGCTTTCTAAATCCAGGCTAATAACTTTGGCGAGACCTTTCGCAACATTTATCGACCGGATGTCCTATTAATTCCAATCACCCTCGATTTCTCTCGCGCAATTCGTGCTTTCGCGATTTACGAGCTCGCATGAATCGCGATCGAAAATCATTTCTCTCTTTTTTTTTCCTGCATTTCCTTTTTTTCGCATCCATAACATTCGATAAGATAAATGCTTGTCCAGGGCGCAAAAAAGACACTGCATCAAAATAACCGAGTCGGAGGAAGAAAAAAAAACGGGGGAGGTTCGAGAAGGAAAAGAGAACTGTATCCTGGGCGGTGCTGCATCCCTCCCACTCCACCACCCTTGGGCGAATGCTACGTCCTGGAGAATAATCGAGTATCCCGAGGGGTCGTAGAGTGGTTTCCTCCAGTCCCTCTCTCTTTCTCTCTCTCGCTCTCTCTCGCTCTCTCACTCCTTTCCCTCTGCTTCAGGACATGAAAAGACGAGAGCGCGCGTGGCAATACATGAATATATATATGTATGAAAGACTGTATAAAACGAACGTGTATATGAGTACGGCCACGCGCAATACAGTATAGTTTACAGGGGCGGGGGGGGGGGGGGGGTGCGGTGCTGTTGGTAATATCCAGCAGGCATGAAGATACGCAGGCACATTTCTCGCTGTTATCCTCATTCCTATTGTAGACGAGCGTGCATGTATATAAAATTCACGATATACTAGTATAACTATATATGCAATATGCATTTTGCATATATATGTTTGTAGGTATAATGACACAAGAGTTCTACCAGAGAAAAGAGCCGACCCATAACTTGGCCTCGAAACTTGCCGTTACGAGGCGTAGTCGTATCAATAAACACGCACCTGTGCCTTTTCCGTGCGGGCGAGAGATCCAAAGAGAGGGCGCGCAGAGGCTGATGGAGATGAGTTTTCCAGCCTGGGAGAACCTTTACCGTTCTGTCGCAATACTCAGGGGGGATGACACATACGCACGCACCTATCTCTCTCTCTCCCTCCCACTGGTGCCCGTACCATTATAAATAGGATTCCGTTTTATTGTCCGAAGCGCGGTTGGCACGTTGCGTGATTGAACGTTAACGCCGTAATAGTCCCGAATGTACTCTCCCATATGTGTGTGCGTATATATATACATACACATATATACATTAGAGGAGTATTACATTCCCGTGAGTACGATGGGACCATGAAAATATCCGACCGATGTTCGCTGGTGCGGTGATCGCGGTCGCGAGGCCACGGCACCAGCCGCGCGTTTATTCCCTACCACGACAAAACGTACGAACGCCTATATGCGCGACGTGTACCACGAGCGACGTAGGCCATAGTCGTTTCTTTCGAAACACGAGCCGGACGTAGACACAGTCGAAATTGCAGCCGGACAGGGCGAAAAATCGTTCGAAAGAATTTCGCGGGCGTTGGAACATCCGTGGTTAACACCCCTCAAACCCCCTCCGGAGAGACATATTTATGTGAGTGACGCGACAATATTGGGGCATCTACATAAACGGATATGGAGGAAAGAGGGACGACAAAAACAACAGCGAGGGTACGAAAAGAGTGTCGTACTGCACATATGTACGAAATATACAGTTGATACAGAGAGAGAGAGAGAGAGAGAGAGAGAGAGAGCGCGCGAAAGACTCGAGCTTTTGCCACGTCAACAGAGGCAGCACGGGGAAAGAGGGATGTGGAAAGCTCGACGAGTGGCGAGCTTCAGCACTCGGACGCTTCATGGCGGACACAGCAGAGAGCTCTTGTCGGCCGTACACTATACATTCGTGTATATAGATTCATATCTATACGTGTATAGGTAAAACCAGCCAGCGTGTGGTGCCGGAGAGCACATACCGGACCCGTACCGCCCTCTCTCTATCTCCTCCCAACTGACGCCTGGTAACGTTAAGCCCCCGTCGATTCGACGGGCATTAAATGTCAAACGTTTATTCGCATCCCTGGGATTTCGACGGAATACCAAAAGAGAAATGGAGAGAGGGGGTGAGTGTGTGTGAGAGAGAGAGAGTAAAAGACTACAGTAGTCGGCTCACCATGTATATATGTATATAGGTATGTGTGTAAAAGGACGAACGGGCTTGGCCGGCCGGCGCCAACGATCCGCCGCAAACATCGGGAAAAATGGTGGCGATTCGATTACCGACCACCTACACCACACCCTTCTTGCATGCTTCAGCTTCGCCGCAACTCTCTTTCGATCCCCTCACCCACTCTCGCTCTCGCTCTCTCTCTCTCTCTCTCTCTCTCTTTCGTCTTTTCTTCCTTTCTCATTCTCCTTGCCGCTGCCACTCTTCGGTAGGACCTTTTCCGCGCTCGAGAAGTTTACGATGGGGGAGGTCTCCCAACACACGCATGTTCACCCGGGCGCCCAACTCTCTCACCCTCCGGAATATTTATCCCTTGCGACCTCTCTATCACTATATTCTTCACCGACGTAGGAATTTTCGCAGGAAGGTTTTATTCTCTCTCTCTCTCTCTCTCTCTGTTTCTCAAGCCTCCTGCTACATCTTTGCTTTCACTCACCAGAGGCCTCTTTCCTTCTTATTGCTTATCGATCCATATATATCTATATACGTACTGATTTAGTCGACAGGGCTCTCCCTTTTCCCTCTCTCGTCCTCCCTTCCTGCCTCTCTTATCGCGTTAAAAAGTTTCATTATTTAACGGGAGGTCCTGATGTACTTTACAGGGTCATGGCAGATCAGCGTCAAGGAGAGATTCAGGAATATAAATTTTCTATGTCTTCTTCTTCTTCTTCTTCTACTCGATGGAAAGACTGTCTCATCGAGGGAAAATTGGGACGAGGGATGATTGTAGGATAGCTGCAAGGGAAAATGGGCCACTTTAGCTCGCGGGGGATTCCAGATTGATGGAGCGTGCAGAAAATTTACGTGCTGGACATGTGGCAAGCCGCATTACAATACGCCGCTATGTGCTTCAGGCACATTCATGTGTGCAGCTGCATTAATTGATGCATGGTCCGCTCATCGTCCTCCCCCTTCGCTCACTCTCTCTCTCTCTCTCACTCTCACTCTCTCTCTCTCTCTGTTTCGATCCATCGCGCGTCCTATATATACCGCTTATATCGTAGGAACATAGAACATCTCCCGGATCCTGCCCTCCTATAGTACTCTCTCAATCCCTCCCCCTGATCCCCACCCCGCCACCCACTCTCGGCAGCTCTGTATTTCTCTCTCACTCCTGTGTTCCATCAACGCAATGCACAGGCCTCCACGGTAAACAGCATCGGCAACGCCGTCTCGTCTCGTGAGAATCCGTCACGTGTACATACAATGTATCGCGTATATCCTACACGCCATACGTATCAACGTTCATCGCTTCAGCGATGCAACGGTTATTACCACGGATGTATACCTAGACGATCGAGAGATCGAGAGAGAGAGAGAGAGAGAGGCAGAGAGGGAGAAAGATAGAAACAAAGAGAGAGGAACCGACATAAAACAGATACGTATGGATCTCGAATACAGTCTTTCCCCCTTAAAACAAACGTTCAACGGACTATTTAAAATGTACTAAAGGCACTTCGACAAACAAAAAACATCCTCTTAAAATTAAGCAAATTTAGGTTGTCTAAAAAATTCGGAAATCCTCGTTAGTTTTCTTCTCTATAGAAAAATTTTCCTGTGTTTTGTTTATTTTTTTCGAGACTTTTCGACAAATTTCCGTTTCGGAACATTACGAAAGATGTATGAAGCACGAAGCGAGGTACAGAGAAAGAGCGGTCTAAACATTTCGACAGCGACAGGAACGAATTATTATATTTTTTCCTTCTTTCATTCAATGCACAGTGACATGAAGTTTTTTTTTCTTTTCCTTCCACGGTGAAATTCAAAAGGGGGCCAGAGACACGCGTTTATGGCGCGAGGTCGCTCGTGCCATCTCTTCGCTTGCCCATACACAGAGAGTTGAATATCACTTTTTTTGTCGTGCTTTTTGTTTCTCTCGCATTATTCCTGCGGTAATCTCTTTAAATGGACGTCGGTGGCAGTGCTTGGAAACTCGCCCGAGCAAGCAGGGCAGAGCGTGTGTACGAGAGAAACACAGAGGGGGACAGGCGAGAGAGAGAGAGAGAGAGAGCGAGAGACAGAGACAGAGAAATACTTTATACAGAGTTCTCATCGTTTTTCCCTGCTGCTCGGAGTTTTCACCGCAAAATTGCTGACTAACGCATAGAACAACGTTTCTACTATGTATATACTACATATTATATAATATATACGTACGTATTATACACTCACATACACACACATATACATATATATATATATATGTATACATATAACGCATAGTACACGCGTGCAACCGAGCAGCTGCACTTCTGTCGAGTTCGCCGGGGGTTCGCGGGGGGCACACGATGGGGAACAGACCAGAGGGGGTTGCGCCTCCGCACGACCGATATTGTAAATGCTGCGTGCACTCCAGTGTGTATAACGCTACACACGGCGCACGAGCAAGGGGGAGAACGAGAAGCTAGGTGGCTTGTGTAACATATGGATACACTGTTCAAGCGTATATACAGATATATATATATATATATATATATATACCATTTACATGTAGCTATACGTGCGTATATCTACGCAGCGGGAAGAATTTACGCGTGAACGTACAATCACCGACGTGTGTGCGAATGGTCCTACCACACAAGCCTACACTAGTGTACGTTCGATGTACGCCGCGCTGCACTTACGCATGCATCGGAGTCACCCTATTAATAGTGCACATAGGTACATGATATAAATATATAGATTAATACATATATATATGTACATGAAAGAACGAGGTGTGTCCACGGAAGCGTGTATTCGCGCTTCGAATCTTTACGACGTTGCGGTGCGTTAACTCTCTCTCTGTTGCTCTCTCTCTCTCTCTTTTCACTCGCGGGCGCGCCATTATAAACGTTAGGTCCGCATCTACGTTGCGATCGGTGCTGGTGCGTACGGCTAGCCCGTAAATTTAACTCTCGTCAAAGAGTCGAGCAAAGTATCGCGATGAGAAAATTTCAAGCTGCGCGAAGATGCTCGATCATCAATGGCTATGGACATATATCTTTATATTTATATATATAAATATATATATACATATATATCAATATGTTTAAATTTCTATATATAAATGAACATGTATCGTCGATTGACAACTCGTAGCTCTCGTCTTTTTCCCATAAATAATTTCGTCGGCACTGAGTTTACGAGCGGCGCACGTCGTTTGTAAATTGAACTATCGGCTCATTATTTATTAAAACTTTATTGCGAAGACAGAAGCTGACATTGTTTATAGATCGATGGAATAATAATATGCTTGGTAAATGAAATAGAACCTAGCCATTACGCCGAAATGTGCAATATTCGCGTTCTCCGCCCATCGCGAAATTGAAGTCTCCAGAAACTGGAGAGGAAAATGTTCTCCGCTCGTATATTTTTTCTATTTCTCTGTTTTTTTTTCTTTTCTTTCTTTATTTCGTCATATTGCACGAGAGATTTGATAACGCTAGCAGTATTATTCCGAAAGAGTCTTCTGGCGCGGATTTCAACATTGTTTTTTACGAAAGAATACGAAAATCACGTACCCCCACGCGCACGCGAATGTAATAAGTGGTGTGCGTCCTCATTCTCGTCGCTTTTCCTCTCTTACCCCGCTCTCGCCCTTACTCACCCTCTCTCTCTCTCTCTCTCTCTCTCTTTCACACACACACACACACACACACAAACACTATTTGCGTATTCACCAACACTATGCAATATGGGTATGTAACCATCGGGGAGTATATAAGAGCGCGATACTTGAAGGAAGTCACACTCACCATTTGAAAGTCGTTCCGACGCGACGGCACCGCTTCCACAATATGAACCATTGGTGCGAACGACGTGATATTGCCGGCTGAAGAGATCAACGAGTAGTAGCAGAGAGTTGCCAGTATTATATATATATATACATATATATATGTATATATATATGTATATATATGGGTATGTGTGTGTGTGTACACGTTGCGAAATTCCAGTAGAGGGCGGTTTTCGTTTGGCCGCTAAGTTGATACTTTTATATATCTATAGACGGATAGGTATATGTACCAGCGAATTGCGCGCAAAAGTATAACGATTCGTCGCGATTTTCTTCTCCTACAGCTTACCAGGACGTATTACATTAGAGAATGAACAAATCTCGAGAAAACAATTCAATTTTGTTTTTCCTCCTCTCGCGAAGTTTAATATTTCACTCGTAAATCACATACACTCACTTTCACCGATTTTTCGATCGATATAGAATTGATGAATGAACAGATAGATAGTTGACAAAAAAATGTCAAATTGACTAGAATATATATATATGTATGTATATATATATATATATGTATATATATGTGTGTATATGTATATAACGAAACAACTTGAATTGCACAGCGCGATCTTGTTAAAAAAAAAGAAAAAGAAAACAGAACAATGTTTCAATGCTTCGATTCTTGTCTCTCGTTGAAAATGGCCAGAGAGATTATTGGTTCGTTTTTATTTTTGTCATTTCCTTGTTTTTGGTAGGAAATAGAGAAAATCTTAGATTTTCAATAACGCGAACTCGTGGACCGTCGTGTCGCGTATACGAGATTCAACCAGGGTTGATTTTTGTTTAAAGAAAACGAAACGTGTCGAAGCGGAGAGCCGGGCGGGCCCGTCGTGTTAGAGGAGAGCGTTCGCGAGTGAGAGCGCCTATATAGATAAAACCCCCAACGCAGCTCGTCCGCGACTGATTCCCCAGGCCTACACGCACCCTCTAGCCCTCTAGTTTTCTCCCCCTTTCATCCCCCCACTCTCATTCTCTGCCACCGGCCTCCCTCGCTCTCCAGTCCCCTCCTCCGCCAGCTCTCCCTAGCCCAACCCCCACCCCACCTCGTGCTGCTCCTCCTCACATCCACCCGCCCCACCCCCCGCCTCCCTCTCCACCCTTCTCTCATACCACTCGCGCTTGCTCGTTCTCTTTCCACCCTCTCGGATAGCAAAACCTTCCGCACCCCCTTGTACAGCTCACTCACTCGCTCGAGCTCGAGCTCGCTCGACTCACCCTTGCTCCGGTTATACGACTATACCACCCCTATTGCGCTCTCCCTTCGAGCTATGTGGCCTTGCGTTCCCCTTGCGGCACATTTCTCTCTCACTCACTCTCACTCTCTCACTCTTTTGCCATAGCTCGCCCTTATCCCTCGTGCAACCCCTTTTGCCTCCCCCCCCATTGCTCCTTCGTCCTTCGACTCACTGGGAATACACATTCCCTACGAGAACCCCTCCGGGCCGGTTTGGCACAGCTACGCACTAGCCCGGCGAGAGATCGAGACTCTTACGAACAGCCCACGCACCCTCGTGATGCTTTCTGTCTCTCTCTCCCTCTCTCTCACTCTCTCTTTCTATGACGATGCTCTATCTTGTGGCAAAAGCTTCTATATGGACGCGAGAGTTCCTACGGGAAACTCGGCCAATCAAACGTGCGTTGCAAAGAACCTAGCACGGCTTTCTCACGACGCGAGATATCCTCCGGGCTGCTGCCGTTGGCTATGGATCGCGGTGAGTTCCAGTTTTGTAAGATAAAGAGCAAGACGAGGGTGCGAGCAAGATGGAATAATAAGTTAAAGGCCGAAGGGGAGCTCTCTCTCTCTCTCTCTCTCTCTCTCTCTCTCTCTCTCTTTTCCGCTCTACATAAGAAGGAAAGAAATAGGGGCGAGAAGAAGAGAAAGAGAGATTGGCGAAGGAATAAATGTAGGTGACGTTCACGCGTTGGGGTTGCTGTGGGGTGCCCCCCCCCCGCCCCAGGATGCTGGGATATTCCTCCTTCTTTTTTTCCCTACCCCACATAATACGTACTGTATCACTTTCAGTCTCCCATGCAGTTTCCACTCCCTCTCTCTGTCTCTGAGTCTCTCCTTGTCTTCGTATCTCTCCTCGTAGAGTTTTTTTCTCGTCCTCCTCCTGTTCTTCGTCTCAGAATCGAGTAACGAGGTTCCCAAGCCTCGATTCGATACTGATTCGATTGCTCGAGATTCTTCTTCCTTTTCTTTTTTGCTTTTACTCTTCCCCAACGGCAGAGCCTCCCTCTCTATCTCACTCTCCCTCTCTACATCGATATATACTTACTGAATTTCATCCGAGTAATATTGTAGCCCCTTATCCAACCATTTCCGCTCGATCCGGCGCTATGTTCCCTACGACTGCTACACTCAATATATATCCATAAATATATATAGTTATACTACAAAGTGCTCAACGGTGTTACGGTTGCGTATACAAAAAGAGGTTCGAGGATTGGGGTATATAGGAGGAAATTTAGGTTAGTTTTCATTCTTTTTACCATCAGCTTTCCAAATGCAGGTGCGGCGGGGGGGGGGGAGCTGATATGGAGAAAAGTTACGAATGATTTTTTTCTCCAACTTTTGCACTCGATTCTAGCGTACGAAAGTGAACAAAAAATAGTACCGCAAAGAATCAATTGGGTTGTATAACGTATGTATATATCGTCGAAGCTTTTCACGATTTCTCAGTCATCGATTCCTATCTTCTCTATCGTATTACAGGAGTGAAAAAGAAATATCTGGGTACATTTCCATTTACGGATTTGTGATCTCGACAATACATCTAGCTTCATCTATATATCTATATACGTCTTCTCATCTCTGATCTTCGGCTTTTTGGCACAGAGTAATAGTCTATATATATATATATATATATCGTACACGTTACAGCGAGTTCACTTTGTGATCCGTGTTGACTCCGTCTCTCTCCGATCCACGCTCTCTCTCTCTCTCTCTCTCTCTCGCTCACCCCTCTTTCACGTACAATTTCATTGCTTCGTGCACCTCTCCTATCTGGTCACAAAAGCGACCGGAAATTGCCGGTAGCTCTGTCGACGAGAGACGCTCGTCGTCGCTGTCGTAGCGATCGGTGAGGGGTTTTGCGGTACTCGGATGAAGGTCCGCGCACACAGATTCGTCTGGTAGTCTCCATCACCCTCTCGCCCTTCTCTCACTCTTCTTCCTTCACTCTCTCTCTCTCGATTCTGTCTGAACGTGATCACCCGAGCGTCGAAAGTCACTGGTGGCGGTAATGGCCGCGTTTTCGATATAACTGGATCGAGTGAATTTCAAGGAGATCGCGAGAGAGAGAGAGAGAGAGAGAGACAGACCTATACATGTTAAGTAGGAATTTTGGGGTGGTGGAAAATCGAGGATTCGAAACTCAAAACTCACTTTGTGAGTATCGTTTGTTCGCAGAGGCAAAGAGGGCCACAGCCCTTCATCTTTTTGATTATCCTCCGTAAAAAGTAAACCGTACGAGTGTGTGAACAACTCGACGAAAGGGACATACTTGTATAATACAAAAGAGAATATTATATTTTTGGATCAACTCCATAAACTCGTTTCACCGTTCTCATAACGATTTTTATATTTATTTACTATGTCTATCGAAAATGAATTTGGGCCAGGCTTTAATTATATTTATCGTTTTTTCAGAGGGCGCTTTTGAACGTTACTGTTCGTGTTACAGAGATGTCGATTCGGTGATTTAAAACACGTTGGCCATTCGACGACCCGAGTTCACAATCCATCGACGCTTAACGATTGTAACCGATTTTACAAGCCATTTGAATACAGGGCACATATCTTTATACGTGTTTGTTTCGATTCTCGAGTTTTCATGATAACATTTTCATACTTCTTTTTCTTTTTTCAATTTTTGTTGCAGCTTCGTACATATTTTCAAATTTATATCGCTCGATGTTATCGAGTGAGTTATACGACCCCTATAACCTTACCCCCACACACACACACACCCACACACAAATATACACAAACGTTATAAAATTTATACTATCGCTAGCTTCCGATTAACGAGAGTTTATATGTGTGAGAGCACGATGTATACACGCCATTAGGGAAGATCTCATGTTCGACACAGCCAGTACAGAGCGTCGTTGTATCATTTATACATATATTGCATTAAGCATATATACACATGTGTGTGTGTATATATATAAACATATGGATATATACAAACATGGTAGGTGCGCTCGCTTTCGCTTACACGTTAGATACGTCGTCGCGTGGCGGAAATTGCTGGCGAATGATCGTATACATCTGTGCGGGGTATAGTACACGCGATGTGTCTGGAAGCGCTAGTCGGAGAACGCCCGTGACGTAACCGATAGCGTGTCATTACGTCACGAGAATCGTGCGACTCCTGGGATAGAACCGGGGGAGGGATGACGGAGCGGTGGGGTGGGAGGGCGGTTGGATTGGGTGGGGAGAGTTTAGGAGGGGACGAGTGGATTGCGCTCTCGAAGTAGTAGAAGCAATAATTGAACCGTCATAAATTATCGAGAAGCATGTCGACGACCGTCCGGGAACGGAACCCTCGTGGAAAACACCTTGAGAGAGATCGCGTGTGTCTCCACGAGTTCCAGTCACGAGGGAAAAGTTTTTACCGCCCGAAGCTTTCGAAGCTCGCTCTAGATGTCGAGATACGATCGAAGCGATACGCATGTTCGAATGATTAATTAAACGTTTAATCATCTCGGTGTACTTTCAGACGGTTAATATTTGTACGAGTGTTTAAAAAAAAAATTTTTTTGTCTTTTCAGAAAATATATTTTTCATAGATTCTCAAAGTATTTCATTCAATGTCTTTCACAGATTTTCGAAGTAATTTATTTGTAACATTTTTTTTTATATATATCGTTAGCAGCGAATCATCGATTTCTTTCCCCTTTCTCGCCTTATTTTTTCTCAGTTTCCCGAAAAAAAAACGAATAATAGAGGGACATTTGCTGGATCCTATTTCGAGTCCCGTTGTCGATCCACTGCCTTTTGGCCACCGACGGAACTTTCCGAAAAAGAGATAACGCCCCCGATCGCGATCGGAACGATGTATATAAGGATAGAATGGGGAGAGGATAGATTGTGGAAAAGACGGACGAGAGAGAAAGATGGAATTTCGTACCCAGGATGTATTCGCGAATGCGGAGCGACCCTCCATGGCAACCTTACGCGGGACCTTTCTTTCCCAGGTTCGGCTCCTTCGATCCCTCGCGCGGTGCCTCGCCTCGTCTCGCCCTTCTGGCCCTCGGTATAACCCAAGGTCCTCGATTAGTGAACCCTTTGTAAGTGCGTACGTTTTCTCCCAGTCTTACTATCTCACTCTCCCTCTCCCTCTCTCCTATTCTCCATCCTTATCACACTTTCACTCTTACGCTCGTGCTCTCTCATTTACCTTCCCCCTTTCGCGACAATATTCTCCCTCTCTCTCTCTCTCCGTCTCTGTGGCCGCATATATATCTGACATATTCTCTCGTCCTTCCTCATCGTCGAGAACATCACCAGCATCATTTTCTCCGATGCCACGATAGTTCTTCGACTCTCGGTGGCTCGCGTCTTTGCTTGTGCTGTACGTGTCACATTCTCACGTCTATACATACCATATATGCGAGACACGCTGGAGTTCTCTAGATCGGCGTTTTCATTTTTCCTCTCTCTCTCCCTCTCTCGTTCTCTCTCTCTCTCTCTATCTCTATCTATCTATCTCTTTCTCTCTATTTCCCTCCCTTTCTTTCATCCTTACATTCCATTCCCCTCGCCCTCTCGTTACCTTCTGAAATCGGAAGTCTTCTCGCTTCTCAGTCTTTCGATGTATGGACGAGACGCTTGAAGATCCTCTCTAGAAAGTGACGAAAGGAAAGTAAGAATGGGAGAGAGAGAGAGAGAGAGAGAGAGAGAGAGAATAAAAGACATATATATGAAAGATATAGGAGGAAGTGACCTCCTTACCTCGAGGGTGTGTTTCGGAAGAGGGGTTCGCGTACAAATATTGAAACTACAATACGTCCCTCACCCCCCAACCCCTCCGCCCCCTACTCGCCCCTTATGTCCCTGTCATCGCCGAATCTCTTGTATCGTTTCTGATGTTGCAGCACGAGGCTGTATAGAATACGCTACACACATACACACTTCCTATATCCTACACCTTGTCTCTTGTATCCAAACATACATATATATATGGATGGATCGATAGCTGAAAAGTATCCGTTTTATTTCTTTTTCCTTCCTCCCTTTATCTCTCATCCTCTATTCCCGGTGCACTTTTTCCCATGTATTATTCGTACGAGTTTTTCCTGTGGGATATTACACATAAACACATATACATATATATGTATAGTATATACGCGTGTATAATATATATCGACTATGAGAGGACACGCAATCGGCTAGTTATTTCGTTTGGCCAACCCCGACGACGCACATTTCTCGGCGTGGTGTGATCTAAACTGCTGGCCTCATTGACAATGTATTCACGTCATATTATTCCAACGCCTGCATTCTCCTAACAATGATAGTGCCCGATTAATTTCTCGATATTAATATTTTCTTTATCTGCGATCGCACACTGGGTCGGACGTGGCACGCGTATTTTTATTTGCGTATGTATATATATATATAGAGGGAGGGTGCCGAGGGCGGACAAGTTCAGAGTTGAAAAGGGTGCTCCTTCTTTTTCATTTTCTTTATGCATATGTATGCTTCCATATAAAAGTATAAACCGATGCAATGAATAACCATGCATACATATATATATATATAGGGGCAATATTATATGTACACAGTGTCACCAGGTGTATCGAGAAGCCCCTGCATGTACAATGAATATATGTATATATAGAAAATAGAATAAATGTCAGCTCTTTGTCTGTCTGATCGTTGTAGTTCAAATATTTAATTATCTAATGAGAGAGTTGGACTCGAAGAATCGTACGTGTACTCTTAATGTAGAAAATGTCGAAAGCCCGTTTCACGTATAGTTTTGCTTCTTCTCTCTCTCTCTCTCTCTCTCGCTTCTCTTCTACGATTATAATTCATGAAGAAGTTAATGCGTACCTAGTTTCGTTGCGGGATCGTTATCGTCATTGTTATTATCGTGTGCTTTTTTACGTGCGTCTCTCGTCCTCTCTTCTATGTGTGTGTGTGTGTGTGTGTGTGTGGGTGTGTTTGTAGAATGCTACGAAGGGGAAGAACGATGCGTGGGTTGGAGACAGAGCGAGAGGGAGGAAAGCGTGAGCAAACACAGTGCTGGTGGCCTTATTTTTCTGTTTACCCGATAAAGAGGAGGACTCGTCCACGCCGGAAGGGCTTCTCTCTTATTTCCTAGCGCAATATTATTGGTTGCGACTGATAAGGGAAAAATTTTCGTAATTAATATCATCCCCTCCCCCCTAATAATAAAATAGCACGATGTCTAGTTATTTTTCCCGACCCTTTCTCTCTCAGGTCGTTCGCTAATCATCTTGAGAACTTTCGAAATTTTATCTATATCCAAAAGGTCCGGAAATAGTGATGTTCGACCCCATCTGGCAAATTTCTCATCCCTACCCCCCCCCCCCCCCTCCTCGCTCGCCCCATCAGTCCCAAGCTTCTCTTTCCGTACGCTCCAATGACTTGAATTGTCATCGTTCAAAGAAAATAATAAATCTGAGAGCGACGGAAGAGGGATGTTCCGCGACTAGTGTGCGGTCACTCGGACGCAGCACATTTCTTTGCGTCATTTTTTATTCCTCGAACTCGGATCACCGTGGAACATCGTGGGCGAATAAATGCTTCTTGAAAAGTTGCGTAATCAGCTTATACCGCACAAAAATGTTATATATGTCGACTCGGTGGGAGGGATGACGATGGTAACTTATATATTTGTCGAGCTACGGGCTAGAGAACGGTTCAGTGATGAGAAAAGATCTGGAAAATAATAAGCGTCAAAGAAGAGTGCAAGCCAGAGAAAGTAGGAAAGAAAAAGATAGAGGGGAGAATAAAAATATCTTTTGCGAACACCACGGCGTATTGTCAACTGGATTATCAAGTTCTTTGGCCTACTACGTTCGTCGGGATAAAACTTAATTTTTCTCGTTGTACGCGTGTGCTCATTGAAATAGCTCAAGATAGACATTGGAATAATGCATATATTCGTACACATACATACGTACGCATACAGCCAGGCAAATATATAGGGAGCCAGAGAGAGAGAGAGAGAGAGAGAGAGAGAGAGAGAGAGAGAGAGAGAGAGAGAGAGAGAGAGAGAGAGAGAGAGAGAGAGAGAGATAAACTTAATCTTCGAAGCGATTCGAAGCGATTCGAAGCGATTCGAAGCGTTATTATTTTTAGGGATAACAGGATACAAGCTTCATATGGGTCGTCCATGGCAGAAAACAATGTGTGGCAGAAAAAAAAACTTTTAGCCAGGATTTCGATGGAAAAGAAAATCCTTGTATCAATCCCTCGGAAAAGAGCAGAGAGAGAGAGAGAAAGAGAAAATGGGGGAGAAAGAGAGAAAAAGAGAGGGAGAGAAAGTGCAGAGCCGATCGATCCAATCGGGTTGGGAGGGTGGTCCATGGTGGTTATATGTGTGTGCGCGTGTGTCTGTATGTGGGATAGTGGTCGGCTCTCTTCCTCGACGCAACCCCATAACAACTGACAGAGTATCAAAAGCACGCACGACATATATAGATATGCAGCATCCAAACAATAACAAAAAAAAAAAAAATGCTTCGTATGAAACGTTTTTGCCAATATTTGATCCATAAAAAAACATTTTCGCGCGAGTCGCGTTAATAAATGTCGGAAGAGTACATTTTCGTTTTATTAGAACAAAGTTTCGACCGGATATATATTGGAGCTCCCGTGATTGTCTCCGAATGTCTTCGAGTGAGTCCGAGTGAGTGAGAACGTCTTGGAGTATCTCCGAGTCCCCTTGAATATTGCCGAGAGTCCGTGAGTGTCGGTGAGAGGGCTAAAAGCCGCTTTGAGCGTTCGGAACGTCCAGTTGCAGCGTACCTTATTACTATGGATACATATGTACATATGCACACACACACACACACACCCATATATATATCGTCATCCGACAGACTGGCACACCTATATGTTCCATTCGGTATTACAGACACATAGAAACTGGATGGACGAGAAGCACCGACGAGGTGCGGAGAGTATAGCTGTGCGATATGCCGCTAATTGGAAGACGTGGGCATCAAAGTCTCTTCAAGTTTGCCAGTAGGCGCCGGTATAGCGTATATTCGAGAATCATTGCTGTACTGGAGTTATGCATATGCACACACTGTATCGTATATTGTACATAGGTATATATGTGTATAGAGCGAGTAGCTTCGTGTCAAGGGTGTCGTCGGCAATGAACGGTACGTACGCACGCATACGCACGGATATATGCGCACACTAAACCCATACGCAATATGTATATACACTATACATATACATGCCTCACAGCCCCAGGTAGAATGTACTTCAATCCCTATGGTTTGTGGATGTGTGTGTGGCCGCGGTTATCAAGTGTTTCGCACACCAGTCGTTGGAAAGGTCGTCATGTACACGTATATACGTATATGTGTATATAGATGTAGTACAGACGTCGCATCGATGACCGGCCAGGCCAAGGGTCGTTGGTTTGTCCAGGCGGGTGTTAATGTTTCCTCCTATCTACATATGTACTACTGGCTGTAGATGGATGAGGCTACCAACATTGTATACACGAGTCTATCGTATGACTTTCGTGAGAGTGACAGTCGTTGGGAACGCACGGAGATCCCCAAGCTAGAGTCGAAAGGGTGTACGACAATTACATCCCTTCGTCGACGTACCCTAGACACGGACTGCAGCGAGTACATTAAAAACGATATACATTATTTATAGGCAATTGGTTGTTTCAAAATTTTTGACAATAAACAGAAATGTGATTTAATTTGTTAGCTTACGATTATTTATAAAATCGTTTTATCCCAACAAATGGCATATTTGATTAAAAGACAAACAGCCGAATGCTTCTGTAATAATAATTCTATCGATTTTCGACGTCACGAGTCTTATGCCGTACAATGTTCCAGGAGACTACTACTAGTTGTAAGTAAAAGACTCGAAGAGTTGAACCTGACGGAACTCGAGTTCAAACCATGTTTTCGTGCACAGTCCGAGCCGTTCCGTTCGTTTCGCAGGAGTGGGGTAGAAAAAAAGAAGCGCTACCCACGTATTTCGATGAAACAGCACGCCGAACGCTAAGGGCACTATAGATAGTCGGCGAGCCGAGTTTACCGGGGGAAAATTCGCGAGATAGTACCGTAGAGAGACAGGAACACGACGACATAGCGAAAAGAGCGAGAAACATAGATACGTGTGTACTTGAGGCGTGAGGCAGAGTTGTGGAGGAGAGGGCAAGCCGTCCGGTTTGTATTGGAAGGGGTGCTGTGCTAGGGACGCCTTGTGCTTGTTCCCGCGCTGAATTATTGAGACACCAGGCCAGGATCGATGTCACAAAAGGAAAAGCGACGGCAGAGCGACTGAAATGACGGGCTTTCGCCGTTTCTCATACATTATGGACACACGGCCGGTTCTGCCACTGGCCGTGGCCATACCACGGTCTATATACACATATGCACCTTATATATATGCATATATCGAAAAACCTCCATCGCACCACGCTCTCTTCTCTCGCTTTCTCTCTCTCTCTCTCTCACCTTCTCTCTCTGTGTCTCTTGGCTCTGTTTCATTTTTTTTACCCACGCTTTTATCATCATCTACATAGCGCGCCGTTCCAGCATATTTATAAAGCAAAAGGGGTAGCTGTATACTTATATACAGATGGTACTCTTTCTACTTATCCGTTTCTATCCCTTTATGCACCTGTTTCTTGTCGAACGCGCGGAGAGAGTTTGCCTCGTTCGCGAACGCTGGTACGAAGAGAGAGAGAGAGAGGAAGATGGTGAGTTTATACGTCCGACTGTATTTTAGTCATAGAATGAAGGGCCAATTATCGGATCGAACGAGTCAGTTTTGTCTCGATCACACGGTGTATATTTACGTTTTACGTACGCGTCCTTTGTGTTTCTCTATTTTTAACAGTTCGACTGAAAAACGGTTCGAGGCGATAAGAAGGGACAGAAAGTTATTGTTCGACTGTTTCCGTACTCGTAAGTTAGGAAACGTTGCTGGAATCTTCGTTTGACTCGCGATAAATTTGCCCCGAGTTTTACAGCGAGTGACAGTGACACGATACTACCGTCGTTCATTGAAATTTCCATTCATACTTTTCAAGCTGCGATTTTCGTTAATTTTTCAGATCGACAACGATTTGATATTCACTCATTTATCATTTTTCGTCAAAACATCCTTGATCGCATAACAGGACAAATTGTCATAATTCTTGGGAACATTACTGATAATCGACGATAATTTATAAGCATCGTTATCGCGTGAATATTAAACCGCCTCGGTTTCAAACGGGCCTAATCAATGTGTTCATTAAACGTCAAGAACAGCGTATGTATATATGCCTCGAAAACGTACGATACGTAATCGAGTCTCGTCGCAACCCTGTAGATACGAAGGTGTACCTATCGGGTGGTAGATTCAGGCGGCTACCTATCAATCGAATCGCCTCCTTCTCTTGTATGTATTTAATCTCGGAGTTCTCTTAGCGATATAAAACCCGTAATGGATAAAACGCATCTAACTCGACCCAATTGCAATCGATATCGTTTTACAATCGAACATACATTTATAAATAGTATATACATATATTTATATTTATATTCACGTGGTACGATAGAAACTGTTTTCTCGCCGAGGATAAAACGGGCTCGAAATCGAAGTACGCATTTTTGCCTCCCCATCACACTAGGGAAAATGAATAGCTGAAACGAGATGAGTACTCGGGTCCCTCGATCGTTTCGTCTCGTTTTTCGCCAAATCGAGCGATAGTTAAAGAGTGAGTGAGGGAGAGAGTGAGGAGGAGGGCGAGAGAGAAACACGATTACCTCTATGAGCGGCCGGGCAGCCAGTTGTGACGGCAACGTACGTACATATATTGATATATCTATATATATATATATATATATCAACGTACGCGCGTATATCTATATATACGTATATAATATAGATATAGAGAGAAGCAATAATGCATGTGCGAGCTAGCTGCAATTCTGATTGGGGTAAAACCGATTAAGAGGCCAATGAAACTCGTCACGAAGTTATCGAAATGCACTTTACGTTACCAGTCCCTCTGTATATTGCGCGCAATAAATCGGAAAACGAGGGAAAGTCGCGCACGCGCGCGCGTTCGGTACAGTGTATACGCGAAGTTGGTTATTACCGCCACTTCTATCGATTTCATCGTTCTCTGTCCGTCTCTCCCGCTCTCTCTCTCTCATTCCCTCTCGCTAGTTTGTCTCTTTGTCACTCTTCTATTTGCGAGTCTACTTCGATCATGTGACGTGGCACGGATTAGAAAATTCTTTTTTATCTTCTGGATTCGATCCAAGGAACGAGTACTTATTTCCGGTTTGTATAATCGCGAAGAAATACAACGTAAATCGAGTCTACTAGCAACAAAAAATTGCGCAATTTCTTTGTTTTCGATGGTGTTATTGAGGCTGGATCTACCCTCCCTCGGGTACGCGTGATTCTCCCTTCGAGTGGTACAGGCCTCTCGATCACGGCCTACTGGCCACCGTTATGAAATTGAAGCACAAAATCACCGAAAGCTTTTAATGCCTCGACTGGCCATATACTGATATATATATACGTATATAGAGACTAACGGTGGAGTTGAATCGTGAAATGATTTTTAAACGACCCCGCTGTAAACTACTCATACCCCTGCTCGGCATCAACCCTTTGACAATTTCTTTTCATTTCTTTCTCCCCCGTTTGAGCTTCAACGATTTCAACCAACTTTTATTTCGTTCATCACACAATTCAAATCGAAATTTTAATCGGAAATTCAAATACGAGGTTGAAATTGCCCGGGTTGCGTTCGATACAGCAACAACTTTGTTGAAAATAATCTTTGTCGTTGTTTTACGTTTTAGGAATATACGAGGTTGTCAAAACCGATGAGAAAGATTTCTGTTGCGTACTTAACGCAAAATTGTCACGGGGACGCCTTTTCTACTTGTTATACGAGTCTCAACGTAGCCTTACGTCGTTTCGGTTACTCCCAGGATGATGCTCGTCTAAGGCTTTTTTTGTCTTCTTTCACTTCTTCGTACTCAGTGTGTATATTCGAGGTAGAATCTAGGGATGAACGACAATGGAACGCACAGTTTTCCGTCTCACGGGGGCTGTTGACCCCCTTGAGTGACCCAACGAGAGACCAGAGGGCTGTAACGACACCTCTAGATCCGCGTGTGATCTCATCCCCACGTCTCGTTTTCCTCGCAACACTTTCTATCTCCCACGCTTTGACGAGGGTTCAAGATGGATACGAGGCAATATTTAGCCGGCATAAAGCCGATCTCTCTCTCTCTCTCTCTCACTCTCTCTCTCTTTCTCTCAGATCGTCCTCCACTATTTTCTCGTAGCTAAACTTGTCCGAAAAGAAAAGTTTTCGCGGAGAAACGACGGTTCGGTGCAGAGGTGACGAGGGACTTTGGCTTTGATGTGCCTTTTCGGTCTGACTACTCGAGAAGAGTTTCGTCCGAGAAGATCACAGAGAAGAGGGTGCAGTTTATCACCCAACTCTTATTTCTCTAGGCTTCTTTTTTTATCTCGAGTTTGTTCGCGTTGGTGGAGACACGAAGGGTGAAGAAGAACCATCGCGCCGCCTCGAGAGCGTTTAATGATTATCGCGTATTTTATTCCACATTTTCGTTGCGTCGTTTCTGCATTCACATTGTTGAATTTTAACGCGAAGGGTGGGAGAAAAATGAATATGAAACCAAGAATATCCGAGCACCGCGCCGTAGGGGGTTGAACGTCGCGTAGTAGTGGACAAACGCACCGGAATGTATAAATTCCGGACGTTGAATTCTAATGGACGAAAAAGGGGGTGGGTCCGGTCAGAGACTGATGATCCGTAAACGAGTGGGCACCTAGTGGACCGAGAAAGATTTTTCGACGCAAACGGTCCGGCGACCTCTCCTTCAAAAAAAACTTTCACAACTGTCCTTCCACCCTTCGCGTTCTGCATCGACCACTCTACATCCCCTACTCGGTTATTTCTTCCGCCCCCGTACCTTTCACATTGCGCGTCGGTATACATTAAAGTTCGTCGTGTCGGAAGTTTTCTTCCTGGTCGTCTCCACGACTGTTTATTCTAGGTGCGTCATTTCAATGGCCGAGGATAAACGAGAAAATGGAACAAGTATTGCACGCGCACAGTCTCGAGTCAATGTAGGTACTTTCGTTTTTTCGCTTCATTTCCCCTCCCGGTTCTCGACTTTTTTGATAACTCTTTCATCAGCCAAAACTCGAAGTTGTGCCGGTCTCCAGAGGCAGAGAGAGAGAGAGAGAGAGAGATTGAGTAAACGAAAAGAAATTTAGGTGCGAAAGATCCCGCAACCTTTAGCATTACTCTCATTAACACCCCAAGCAAAATGTTGGCACGACCGTGAAAACGAATTGAACGTGTTACGTTTATTTGTTTGTTTTTCAAATGCCTAAAGTACATTTAATTTTTTATTTGAAAAAACTTTATTATCATTGTTAAAATCAATTCACGCAGACTTCATTATTTTGGTTTCTTTTTCCAGTTTTCATGATTACTTTCGTTTCGCTCAAGAATTAAATCTTCTAATGGATTCGTAGTTCGTCTGGTGTTAAATTAATGCGACGTTAAATTGGGCCGTACAATGAGATAATATGGCTTCACTCGATGACCCGATAAGCTCGGGGGGTCACGTAGATACAGGTAGAATATGCGAGTTATACGATGCGAATATGCGAGGATCGAACGTCCTGATAGCATTCGCTGCTGTTACTGCCTCACGGCGTGGACGGGCGGGCGAACCAAGTTCGCTTCGTTACCTCCTTGAATATTCAGGAGGGACAGACGCGTGCCCGCGGCTATTTCGCGGGGCTCAATATGTTTGGCAATATGGAGATAGCTCCGTAAATATCGATGTCGCACGCGGGTAGCGCACCCTCGACGACCCCGCCACCACTCTATTCCTCTCGCTACACGATCCGTTGGTTCGTCACCGTCACTCTCGTCGCATACACACACACACACATACACATACATAGTGAGAGCGAGCGACAGAGAGGGAGAGAGAGAGAGAGAGAGGGAGGGAGAGAGAGGGAGAGAGAGGGAGAGAATGGAAATATACCTCTGATACATAAACCGAAGAACCTGACGATGGGAGCCAAATTAGGATTGGTGACGACCCATGATGGCATATCATCGGGATCGTCGCTATCGCGGCCTCCATTTTCTTTTCCCGAAGAGCCATTTTATAACACGCGCTATACGTCGTGACTCTTCCACGTGGAAACTGCTCTCCTGATTCGATTCAATCGCGCCGGCCACGCTTTTTCTTTTTCGTCCCTTTCCGGCGGGGGCGTCGGACCGAAGTGAGTCAAAAGAAGAAAAAAAAACGGCCGAAGGAAACGAAAGTAATGTCATTTTGGGACGGGTCTGCGGCGACTACGTTATACGTCGTGTGTCCCGCTGGATAGAAGTACGGGAGAAAGTCAGGAGGCAATAAACTAATAATCCTCCGGTACCCAGAAGCACGCGCGATGGTCCGTCCAACCAACCTCCCCCTTTCTTCGGGTTTCAAAGTATAGAATCGAGAGAGGATAACGCACCCGGTGCTCCTCTCTGGTAACATAGCGGAGAGAGGACGAAACTGGCTCTCTCGAGTTTGGCGATGTTAGTCAACCCCCTCCGCTTTCCCATCACCGGCTATATCGGGGAGGCTATTCATATTAAAGTCCTTGGGGATTGGCCGGGATTGGTGCCGGGAAGTCGAGGGACAGGCTCTTTCCACATTGAGAATCAGACTCCTGCGTAGAGAGAGGGGGAGTGAGAGAGACTTAGAAACGATCTCTACCCTAAAAAGGCCTCGGACCTTCCCGCAGATTCGAGCTCTCGCATAAGGCAAAATCGTTCTTCGTCATTTTATCTCCTTGTGCTCTCCGTGCATCTTCTATCGTTGCTGATACTTCTGGATGCGCGAAAGAATATGCGACAACGAGGACAGAGAGACAGAGAGAGAAAGAGAAAGAGAGAGAGAGAAAGAAAGGGAAAGGGGATAAGCGAGAGCGAGAGCGAGTGAGAAAGTGAACGAGTACCGGAAGGCAGTTTCGGCTCCGCGCGACATCAGAAAGGCAGAAAGGCAATTCTTCGGGCTGGCTTATCGCTTGAGAACAGGCACGCTTCTTCCATTTTTTCTTCCTCTTTGTTTTTCTCTCTCTCTCTCTCTCTCTATTTCTCTTTTGCCAGGATTCGGCTCTCGGTTATTCCGCGTTTCTTCCGTTTCTCTCAGTCTCATCTTTCGTTCCTCGAACGTATACAGAATGCCACCCTCTCGTTTAACCCTTGGCATTTCTCATGGCTCTCGTCACTACATTCGTCTGAGGCGACCCACGAACGGCCAAGAAGAAGACTGATGCAGCCCAAAAAATAGCACTAAGGTCTACTAACGTTGCTTTACTTGCTTCTCTGAAAGCCAGGACCGGATTAAGCGCGCTACCCTTTTCTTTCGAACTCACCCCCTGCTTTTGTCCAAAGATTTCATCCCTCGTCCGACTTGCAGTTAACTGAGAGACCATGAAGGAGACGCTATAAAAAATTGCGATTGCTTATGCCCCTCCTGGATTCTGAAGTAAATAGCGTCCTATTAAAAACTAATTATTTGGTTTTTCCACCAGAAAACCCTTTTCGAATGATAATTTTTTGTAACAAACCTTTGATATTTGCCGCGTTTTATTTCGATGTTAACTACGATTTTTATGTTTATACTGTTCACAATTTTCAGAAATTTTAAATTAAGACGGTTTTCCATTGTTTCGCATTTTCTCCCAAACATAGAGGAATAGAGTTTTTTTTCGTTTGCGATCAAATCAATTGTCCCTCTTTATTGCTCTTGAACTCGACCTCGGAAATGAAGAGAAAGGACCAATTAACAAGGCCCGATCCTGTTAATTGTAAGACCGAGCATTCACAGCTGTTCTTCAGAAACGACGCAACACCCTTCCCCGCAACACCATCATTCCCACCGGCTTTTCTTATTCACCCGTCTATCTCTGTCTCGGTATCCTACCATTTTCGATTCGACGGGGCACGATCTTTTCGAGCTAGGGTACCCGCGCTTCGTTTCGTAACGGAGGTAAACGCGGCGCTTAGTGAGACAGAGAGAGAGAGAGATAGAGAGAGAGAGAGCGCGCGCGAGAGAGAGAGAAAGACTTTATGAAACGATTCGCTGGTTCGGACGGCTTTTAGAGAATACGGCAAAGGTACTCGAGAAGGGCGCGCCCTTGAAAGAAGAACCCCTCTCCTTCGTGGTAGATTCTCTCTCCCTCTCCCTCTCCCTGCTTCCCTCGTCTCACGAAGCGGGAGATTTCGTAATCTTGCGCTACCGACGGCGAGAGAAAACGAAAGACAGAATAAGAGAAAGAGAGGAAGAAAGACCGGCTCGGGGACTTTTCACGAGAAGCTCAAACCCACGTACCACCCGTTTGCCTAATGAATTTCAGTGGTATATAACGTGAAAATGGGAATTTATGCCTCGAGGGCTCTGGAAAGGGATATTTTTCGGGAGCAAGGTCCTAGGCCTCGACGCGAGGGAGCGTCAGTTAGCAAAACTGCGCACTTGGATATCTCTTACATGTAATATTTCCGTGGAATACCCAACATTTTAAAGAACAATGTTCGCGTAGACATGGGAGTGTTGTGAAATCTTCCTCAAAGGGGCGCAGCGCAAAGGTAAATCGGGCTGAAGATTGCGATAGAAATTGCTTTAGTAGAGTTGTACACGACATGCCACCTGCATTTCACCCAGTTGGCAGTGGCTCTTCGGGCCGCGACCACCCTCTGCCCTTTCTCGTCGCTCGCAAACTAATTCTTCAACGAAGTGGTGAAACGCTACGATCAGCACCCCGTTACCGTTCAACTTCTCGCTAGTTATGAAAGTGCGAGTTTCAACGGTCGCCGGGTGAACTCTCGCTGCGATTCACCTCCGACGAAACTTCTTGCTCTAGGTAAGATGCGAACCAACGTTTCATGTATATCCCCACCGCGCTTGCGAATAAATCATGTGCGGAGGGGGTTGAAATCGAAAAGAAGTTTACAGACGAGCGAAATCGAGAACGAAGTATTCCTCTGTATATCGCACACGGTATATCGTGTGTGCAATCTACGGAGAAGTGTTGCAAAAGCAGTCTACCAATGAGGCCAGGGCTCAGACGATGGAGCGTCGAACGTTTTCCCTCGAGTTCCCTGGCGTACCAAGTATAGATAGAGAGCGAAAGAGAGACGGAGAGAGAGAGAGATAGAGAGAGAGAGAGAGAGCTCCTTCTGTTGCACTCTCGGCAATTATTAGTGGAGTTTCCTCTAATTAACTAATGCACTTGTCGCGTCCCGAACGTCGAGGCGTCCGATTGAAGGAGAGACGAAGACGACGACCAAGACGCCGAGGAGAACGAAAACGACGACGACGACGGCGTCGTCGTCGTATTTGTCCCCGAGCATCGACGCGTCTCAGTTCTCGCTCCATACTTCTCTGCATCTTGCTATAGTATATTTATACGTATACATCCGTATACCATAAAGCGTTTACACACATATGTATGTATATATGTTCGTGAACACTCTGCTTGGAGTGTAGGCTTTTGCCTGCTTCGCTTCTCTATGTCGTTCATGGGGTCTCTCTTCAGTATTTCTCGCATCTCCCTCAGCGTGAGCGTAAGCACGGAGGCGCGGCACAGCCCCGGGGGGGTCACCGAGTAATTGGTTTCATTCCCAAGGAGGCAGACTCCGGCAGACTCGCTTTCCATCTCGCTTTTCTCCCAACACTCGCTCTCTCTCTCTCTCTCTCTCTCTCCCACTCTCTTGCCTTTTCTCAGAGCCGAACATCCTGGGACTGTGCAACATGGCTATACGTGTTTCCTGGTTCGCCAAAACCATAGCATCTTTCTCTGTTTCTGTCTGTCCCTCTCTCTCTCTCTCTCTCTCTCTCTCTCTCTCTCTCTCCGGTTCCCACTCGCCGTACGGCGTTGTTCTATATTAGTGTACACACATATCCCACAGTTGCATCGTTTGCCCGCGGCTCCATGCGCGGCCACGACTAAGTAACGCATTTTCCGGAATAATTATGTAGATGAAGCTGTTAGTTATGATAACGTGGTCCCAGGTAGATCCGGACCAGTGCGAGATGCTTTCCGGTACGTTGTAGCGAGTCACCGTGTGGTTAACACTGACACACGAGAGAAACGGCTACGTTTGGTTATCTTCAACGGTGCAACACCGTTGAGGAGCAAACGCTGTCACTGCCACCAGTTTTAACACGGCGATGCTGCTGTGCCATCTTCTCTAGGGACAACCTTCTGGTAAGGCGGGATAAGACTGAGAGAAATTTAATGAAGATACGCCCGGTTCCTCACCCTGTGTAACTTTCGGTGCATTTTTACGTTGAGAATCTTTGGAAAACCGAATGTAAAAAGATCCAATAGGCTTGAAGAAAATCGAATGTACGTTTTGATGAATAAATATTGGTAAGAAAAAAAAATGTGAGAGTATGATGAAAACAAAAGATCGAGACGAGAAGTGACATTTATACTTTTGCGACTTTTTTCTCGTCCGACGTTCATTACGTGAGAGCATAGTGAAACTGAAAACACACGCGAGGTGAACAGTACGTTCGACAAATAACGCTTTGGAAGATGCGATAGCTCGGAAACAAGTGGCAAAAAAGCGGCCAGAACGCGATGAGACGGTCGTTTCTTTTTTTAAACGCTTTGCCAACCATCCGCTTGTGTCTGCGTCGCATTTTTAAATGGTAACGGCTCTGCCCTCCGATTAAATCAGACAAGTCGTAAACTCGATACGACGCCTGTAACAACGTCGGTAAAGTTGAAAAAACAGCACGAAACCCGACTGTTTTTTCGCGTCTGTTTCTTGTTTTAATTACCGTGTACTCCGACGTTAAAAAAAGACGATAATGTATTATGTACCGCCGCGATGGCTTGCCGTGAGAAATTGTTTCGAGAGATACGATCGAAACAACGGAATGTATTCAGAATTGTCACCTAATTGTGGACAATATTCGTGGATTCTGATGAAGCTTTCGAAGCTTTCGCGAACGAATTTTCGTGCGCAACAACATGACAACGCGATTTGAGATGCGCTTCATTCTGTTCATGTGTACGCGAAACAGAACGATGGAACGCAGCGGGAGAGAGCCAAAGAGACATCTATATGTGTTCTGTATAGAGGGAGGAGAGCGAGTAGTGAAGAAACCTCATTGTCGAATATAGAGCGGATGAGGGACGGCGGAAACGTGCTGACTGTACAAACGCTGCATGTGGTTCGGTATATATGCGTGGAATCGCGTTGAATTGCCCGCTCACGTGGAAGCTCTAGCCCTGACGTGACGTCGGATACCGGGGATCATTTGTTTCAATTATTGTAAGTCACGTATCGTTTGTCGTGTTTGTAGCCGCGCAGTAATTTAATTAGCTACCCCTCGCCGCGCACTGTTCTCTTCCTCCCTTTCTCTCGCCAACGCCTCCCCGTGATAAAGCATTGTGTGTGCTTCGCCTATTCGCTGATACTACCGCTGAATGGTATAGCTATATGCGCCAGAGCCAACCGCGGCACGCGATGCCTTCGAGAATTCCAGCCCGCACCTCTCCACCACATCGCTATTAGTCTATTGGTTCTGTTATTCACTTTTTTCATATTGTATATTTTTGTAGAGTTCTTTTTCAACCAGTACTTAACATCCCGTTCGGCCCATCCGCAGGCGTTCCCCAGATAAATTTCTCAAATTCGCGCGGAAGTACCGATTTATCCGGTTTATCAAGCCTTGTTGAAAAATACAGCAAGTATCCGTCGCGCGTAATACACCTACGCGTCGAATGAAGGGAAACGCGTATAAGCGCATTCTTTTTTCCGGGTGGAAGCCGGGAAAACTTGGCAACGGGAGATGATGTATCGCGTTCAAGGGATAATTGATAAGCCCCGTGACGACAGTGACCGAACATCGGCAATTCGTATCCCACTAAGTCCTCTTGCTATCTCAACATTTCCGCTCATGAGAGCTTTGCGTCATTTCTATATTACTCAGCTACTTCGTTTCTTCCTCCATGGTTCGTCGTCTCTGCCCGCGACGCGACCGATGTTTTATTGCGCACTCGATCCTTCTTACGGGCTCGACCCGTGCCGCTAGTCTCCAAGTTCGAGCTTTATCTCGATGTTCGTCCCATTTCAACGCGTACACGCAGTCGTGTAACCCATTTTTTCCTTCGGTCGAATAACAGCACGATATATTTATGGATTGTGCGCTATTTCAATGACCACAGCGTCTATCGAGGATCGGAACGAAATTTGGGTTGGAAAACTCCCTTTTCTTCGCGGAGACTTCTCGCCTCCGAAGTAAACCCTGAATCGAAAGGCTGGTTTTGTACGGGGTAGAAAGCTCGATGTTCCATGAAAGAAGTACAGGCAGAAATAGCCAAGAAAGGGTAGGAACAGTCGTGGGTAAATTTTCTTTTCTAGGTGATTTACAGCTCTCGAAGTCTCTTCGAACGGGATGAAGTTTCACGGATACTTACTTATACTCCTAGGACCCACGTTTCACTCTTACGACTCTCTTTTTTCCCTTTGTACACATGTATGTAAGAACTCACAAGTGAGTAGAGCAGGGCCGGATTGCCGGAAGAAGTCTCTCTCACCCTCTTTCGTTCTCTCTCTTCGCGTGTAGATACGAACTCTCACTGAGCACCATCCACCAGAGAGAGAGGGAGAGAGAGAGAGAGAGAGAGAGAGCGAGACGGAGAGGGAGCGAGAGGTGGGTGAACAAGAGGGACGGGAGAGATGCGAAACTTTTTCTCCTGGTTACTCTCGGGGCCCAGGGTCCGAACGTGACCGATCCGTTATCCCGCGGGAACCCCCACAGATTTCCCCGGATAATAATACTTCTCTCTTACAGCTCACGGGGGTACGGATGATTCCGGTCTAGTATGCATGCCTTGGTTTCTGACTTTCATCTCCCGTTACAATATCAACGAGACTTCGACCATCGACTACAGCAGTGTTGGTGCGACGGAAAAAAGAATCTATGCATGAAGAGTTTGTTATCGATACTTTTTCTTCGATAAAATACAATGTCAATTTTACTCCTACCCTAACGCCATCCGCGATGAGGAAATGGAAGAGAATTTGTTTTAGCTCAATTTTACATCCCTGACCAGA
This sequence comes from Netelia inedita, assembly GCA_964017225.1. NCBI lineage: Eukaryota > Metazoa > Arthropoda > Insecta > Hymenoptera > Ichneumonidae > Netelia > Netelia inedita. The sequence goes on from OZ024925.1 coordinate 3,162,535, forward strand.
ATTTGCATTATCCCTTCGTCTCGTTTCTCCAAGAGGGAATGATCTTCTGCTGGAAGTGTCTTTCAAGGTAAAAACTATCCCGTTTTGTTAACATTCGTGTATTTTCATGTTTTCCTGCTCGATGCCTCTCCATCTCGTTCTCGGGAGTGTCATACTCCTTTACAGAAATCCTATTTCGTTCTTACCCACCATAGTGGCTAGCAGCCCCTCGACGAAAAGACGTGTCCTCACCTGATGTCGGTATCCCCCTGGTACAGGCAACAGCAACAGCAGTACCGCCACACTGCGAGTAATGGATCGACCAAACAGTACACGAGTAAAGTGTGTTTTCCGTCCCGGTGACACGACACTCTTTCTTGTCCTCTTTTCGGCCCCTAGCTTCGCCCAACTCCTACGCTCTTTTCTCTCCCCGGCTCTACGTCGTCTCGCACTTCATTCCGCTAGCTGCTCGGCTTCGTCCACCCTCCTCACGGTCTTTCCATCGAAATAGAATTTTTGAGAGATTCGTGTTGCGAGCGTCGCACACCCTCGCGCGTCCTTCAACGTTTATGATGCACTGACACTATTCGCGTATATTACCCTTGCTCGCTCACATAGCGCGACGGTGTGCAGTATTCCACTACTGTCGCCATGACTCCGGTGGAGCTTCGCTATATTTCGACAAACAATTTTCAAGAGTGACGCGGGTGGTCGCGTAGCATTTTCCTCGTGATAACCGTTCGTCGCCCTTGTTTTTCTACTTTCGCTCTCCTCGCTTTCTGTCAATTTCATCCCTTAATCGCAGGAATGGACATCCAGCAATTTCCGCCCTCCTGCCCCGACACAACTTACGGCAAACTCAACCGTCTCTGAACCTAGTGATTATATACTTATATCGTGGTGTTGCATGTTTAAAATCGTCGGTGAGTGGAATACATTGAGCGAACAGTACCCCTTAATATAAGCGGTGCCAAGTTGAAATCGATTGACGGTGACCGATCAGATGGCGTTTTGATCGATGGGCTTATCCGCGTCAACTATAACCTGTCGAACTGCGATTGCACCGCATATGGCGGCGATCAGCAGATGTCAGAAACTTATGGCGTTTCATCAACGATACAGCGTGCCACGTATTGCAGCAGTCTGAGTAACAAAGTGCAAAGTCGAACTTGCGTAGCACGAAATAAGCGTCTTTATTCGTAGAACACTGGTCAAAAATTTGGATTCACTCAACTGTGCTATGAGCGATAGCTACGAGCTCTACCCCTCTCTTTTCGCACCCTCCCCGACCTCCGTATGCTATCCTCGGTTCAATTTCTCGATACGTTGGCCAGCGTCGTACACTTTCAACCACACTCGCTCTCGTTCTGTACGAATAGTCCACAAACGAACAGGAAAATAAAAACAATGCGAATGTTGCGATCTGAGCAAAAGCCGCGCGTCGCTGATATCATCTTCATGGGGTTTATGTGTGGATCTGACAACATTGCGTGACGGTATACAGCAAGCATATTAGTTTCATCGATCTCGAAACGAAAAACATCGGTTGATACGACACAATGTATCGGTCGATGGAGTCCACAAATATGATTTTTCTCAAGTACAGTAAAGCTCCGCTATACTTATATATTTATATCTATATATAGTTATTGCAGAGTTATATATATATATAAATATATATATACGTACATATGCGACTGCCATCGTCGTTAGTGGACAAATAAAAAGATAAAAGGAAAAAGAAAAAGAAAATGCTGAACGCGTCCGGGTATACGAGTTCGTATCGGCGAGAGGCTATGCTTGCGCGGACGTCTGTTATACATTTTTTACGAGCTTACCGAGCGGCCATTCGCTCACGGATATCAACGTTGTATCGCCATTATTGTGGTATTACCATTAAAGAGGCGGAGGTGCTTTGTATGTGTGTAAATGTGTGTCGGTGTGTGCGTATGCGACGTGTCAGTAACACGACTGTACGGATCCCCCGATAGGCGGACGGAAATGATAATAGTCTTTCGCTCGCGTGTTCCCTCACCTACGATAGGGAGAAAATAATGTTTGCCGTTTTATATTACGATCAAATTTATGCGTTAAATAAATATGGATCCGTGGTACGATAATGACACATTCTTCGTTTTTTTAATCATTAAAACGATACGTCTAAATGAATTTTATTAAAGATGAAGGATATGGATGTGAAATAGGAGCAAAACAAACATTTCACGGAACTCGTTCGTTCGCAAATTAGAAAAATAGGCGAATTAGAACAAACGTATATTTTTAGTCCCGTAAAGTCGAAGCCAAATTCAGATCGCGACTGATTTTCCTAATACCTCGAATTGATCGTGCGTACGTCTAAAAAAAGATCGACGAAGCCAGTGACTTTTTGTCCAGGGTTTCGGGCTCACCGAGTACGGTGTTCTTGATCATCTACACTTTATTCTCAGCCATCGATTCGGTACTCTCTCTCTCTCTCTCTCTTACGCGTGGGCCGCATAATCTTGTGACACGGGGTGTTTTTTTCATCCCACCCCATTACGCGAGGGGCTTCGAAGCATCCATGCACGTGTCCTCAAGCTAACAGATTTTTTTAGTTTTCTTTTTTAATCGAGATTTTCGAAGGTTTCTCAGGGTCTGGTGGGGATTATCGCGGATTCATCGAGGCAGAATTGTTCGAAGGTGCAGACTCTAACGTACCGTAACAGCGTATCTTATCTCGACTCGGGACACTTTCTCTCATTTTCGGCAACAACAGCGGGCTCCGGGCGGGATAATAGGGCTACTAATCATTCGAACGTCTTTCGATCTTCGAAAGCCGGTTCTCTCATTCGCCAAGAACATATAGAGAAGTACCGGAGAACGGCGTCGTCATCTAATGTCGAACTATGGCGCGTTACAACGTTTGCGCCATAAATGTACTCCGTTGCTCCTGGGGCTCTTCTACCGTATACGTAATAACACGATGGGCGAACGCAAAAGGAGAGGGGGGGGGGGGTAGGTTAGCTTTATCGTAACCCATACAACCCAAGCGTTCGGTAGTAACGATGGCCTTCTGTTCGCCGGACCCTTTCTCCTCCTCGCTATCCTTGGGGGTTATTACCGGTGCGAAACGATATCGGCAAACCCCGAGCGCCTCTACACACCTCAGTCACGCACGATGCTTGAGAACGCCACCCTATGCGCGTGCGGTCTGCTCGTCGAGCCAAGAGGGTTCTGGTTTTTCTCGCGAGAACCGTACGCGTTGCCGAGTCTCGACTGTTTCACGATGCAAGCGCTCGGCTTACTCATGGCGCACTGTAAAATTACCTTGCAAGTCATACCAGCCTGCCCAGGAGAGGGAGAGAGAGAGAGAGAGAGAGAGAGAGAGAGAGAGAGAGAGAGAGAGAGAGAGAGAGAGAGTAGGAGGGAGAGAAATGCTATCTCCCAATTGCACGGCATCTCATCGTTGTAAAAGCCTCGCGAGCTTAACCATCCCTTATTTGAGGCAAACACGATTTTCCGTTTAAAAGAAGAAAAAAAGCGACTGGATCGTCAACGAGTGCGGGGAACGGCCTTTCGACTAATGCGATTTTCCTGCATAACCGACAGGTTTATTCAAAGCGAAATATACACAGAGTGTAGAAATATTTCATCCCAAAGCCACAAGTACGGCGAAGGCGAACGAGCGATTTGCCTGTCTCTTCCTCCTGTCCCATCTCTCTCGCCATCTCGGGATCCTCCTGGTCGCGCGGATTAAAGAGTAATTTTGCCGCTTGGCTTATGCGACGCGTAATTGCATTGTTACAACCCTTATATGTATATAGGGTATAGGAGCGATGCTACAGAATGATGTTATACCGGTGGCTGCGTCGTCGACGACGACGACAACGACAACGGCGATGCCGAGGTAAATGAAGGGGTTGGTAGAGCGCCGAGGGTAGTTATCCCAGACTCAAGGACGTATACGCACCTCCACCCGGAGACTACCTCACGCCGGAGAAAGGTTTTAGTGGAAATTTTGTGTAGGCTCGCGAGTTGGGTTCTCGTTGACGCCGTCGTGTAACTAACCCTTTACACACCCTCATTGGCTCGTGTACTGCCGTTTCTACGTATTTACACCGCTAACGTCGTTCTATTACTCGATATAAGCTTAAATTGATATCGTATCTTTTTTCAGCGCATACGAGATTTTCATGCTTCCGCAGTTCCTCCTTTACGGAAAATTAATTCGAGGTTTTAATAGAACAGCAACACGACGATGTACATGCCTTATATTGCGTAGCGTCAGAGGCTCTGACATTTGCAAGCTCTCGCGACGGCTGGGTTAGGGGGAGGCGCCAGTTCTGTACCGCTTTTCCAGCCGGTCACCCTCGTCGTTGTCGGCGTCGTCCTTCGGACCTGAGCCGCAACGGAACATGATTCGATTATCGGACGAACTTCGTGACGTTCTTTGGTGGTTGGGTATCCGGTTTTCCTCGAGCAGCCATCCCCTCCCTCTTCTCCCTCTCTCTCTCTCTCTCTCTCTCTCTTTCCCACTCGCCTTCTCTTTTCCTCTCGTGCCGATTCTATTTATCTCTCTGTATCTCCCTTTCGTCCCCTTACTCTCGCTGTACACCATTGCTCTATAGGCTTCCTCCGTCCTATCTCCCATCTGTTCACCAATCCCCTTACCAAGCTTTTCCCAATACTGGACGCTACTCTCGCTGCTGCCGGGGTGTCCAGCTCTCTCGTTCGTTCTCGACAGCCTCCCGAGTCCTTGGGCGCGCATGTACTTCGACCGGGTTATAGAAGCTTCGAACACTCTTCCTCCCGCGACAAACCCCTCACCACCGCGCACAACTCACCCGACTACGATTCTATTCAGCCGAGCCTCGAACACCGTAATCCGGTATGAATACGGTAATTAAAGGCCAGTCTCTCGTTTGCGGCTATTCGTGAGATTCAACGTAGCAGCAGGGCAATATACTCGTGTGCGCTTATGTGTGTGTCTGTGTTCATATGCAAGTGCTATATTACGTACACACTAAAGTAATTCCGGATGTATGTGTATATTAGCAAGGATGGGAAATACACGGTGTATACGCTCGTGTACACTAGGACTTTGCCCCCGCGAAAGATCGAGTGGCTCCTAGCTCGAGCGGTTCTCTTTCTCGCGGCTGCCACGTCGTATCTCGACGTTGGTCCACTTTCGACGCGTTTCATCTCCTCGCAGGATCTTCAATCATTCGGCACTCGGTAATCCGAGCACTTTTCATCCGAGTCGGCTCGATATCAAACGATATTGCGCGTTGTCGATTAAAGCTCGACGTCCATAGTCCGTGGCGAGCGCATTGACTGGCCCCTATCATCTTTTAGTCTCTCTCGAGGGAAAAAACAAAGCTGTGGAATATTTTTATTCTCGTTTTTCATATCGCCCAAGGCGTTTTAACCAATATCGTGGAATAGAAGCAAGCGACCTTTTCGATCGGTTGCGAACTCTCTCATTTTTGTGACAAAAAAACGTTGAGAGAGGGAGGTAAACTCGAGAGTTAACTTTTAACGCTGCCCCGATGCACAATATTATTTACATATGTATAAGAATACAAACGACTCGTTTAGAAGTCTTAGGACAAAGTTTTCCGACGGATACGACAGAGGCTTGTACATATGGACGAACAAAAACAATGTATAGTTGAATTTTTATTCTCTATCACGATGCATCGTGGGTTGACCCTCTTTTTCCAGGCTTCGCATCACGTTCTACTTTTGTTTTATCACTTCGAAGCTGCCGTTAGGCCGCGGGATGACTAATCGATCCGCGTCGAACCCTCCCGAGTACGTAGAGTGCATCGAAGTTGAGAGAAAAAAAAACCTTATCCGAACTTTATCGTTGGAAAAGAGAGAGAGAGAGAAAAGAAGAGAGAGTGAGAGATGAAGAACAGAAATGCGAAGAGGTGTGTTATTATAGTACGGTGAATTTCGTTCACATCCTCTCCCTGTAAAAAGTCTTTCGGCGTTCCGATAAAAATTTAATTTCCGTGCCAGATATGAAGCACACGGGCAAAGAACACCGGAGGGAAGTATACGATATATATAGATTGCAGTGAGCTAACTCCGGCAAGACTGTCGAGAAAACTCCTTTGCGAGGCTTAATGTACGGGTGGCTTTTCATTTTCACACCCTCCATACCTCGCGTGCAAACCGAATCTCGAGCGTGCGAGTGTGAAAGAATGAGAGAGAGAGAGAGAGAGATAAAGAGAGACCGAGTATACTATATATGAGGTATGGTTACGGAGGGGTATATGACGAGGCGGATGCGGTCCACCACCCTCGGTGAATTCCCTGCTCGAGCCTCCAAGCACGTTTCGCATTATAGCCCAGGGTGAGCTGCTCGGGTCGTGCCCGTGCCTCAACGCCGAACTCGTTCCCGTGTACCATGTGTATATATATTCCCGTTCGCAGTTTCGCACCAAACCCACACACCTCTCGCCCCGAGCTTGAATCCCGTGCAATATACTACCAGACGCCTATCAGCGGGCGAACCCACGAAATTGTTACGCGTTCATATACATACATATACATAAACACACACACACACACACACACACACACACACACACACACACACACACACACACACACACACACACACACACACACACACACACACACACACACACACACGCACACACGCACGCACACACACACGCACACACACACACACACATATATATATATATAGAGAGAGAGTGAGAGAGAGAGAGCCAGACAGAGAGACATATGTGTACATTAGTATCGAGAGTGAGAAGGACGTTCACAGTGACAAAACCAGAACCGCATCACCACTACCACATTGCGCGAAAAGAGCGACAATGATCGTGGCTAATGCCAGGAATGAGAGTTTCGCCTATGATGACGAATTCCAGAGCGAGCACAACTCCCGAAGGTACCGGCGGCGGATATTTCTAGGATTAGTCGAGATTGTCCATTGGCTCCGTGAGCTGTCAAATTTTGGCGCAAAAATTTCGAAATTACTTTTTCCGGGGCTTATTTTCTCCTCGTGGTATTTTCGTCCAATTTCGGAACGAGGTCACCCCATAAACGTAATAATGGAAGTGACATTGGTTGTGTGCGTAGGTCTGGCATTTTTTTCCCGAACGTCCGATGTACTCGTAAAATGAACAAGATTTGTCGCAAATAAGATACTGAAAGCTCGGAGAAGACTTTGCCTGACCCTAGGAAAAGCTTGAGGATTTCAGTAGCGAACAAATTTGAAGAAAACTCCGCAACAGATCTTGACGAGAGCAATATAAATATATTTGTCATACGTCCGCCCGTCTTGCGTTAGCAATTCGTCGCAGTATTACCGGCAAAGAAGCCAACAATGCTGGAGTAGACCTCGATGTTCACGAGCGACCCACCCCTGCCCACCCCCCCTTCCTCTTACTCCCTTTTATTTTCCTTTCAGGTTTCTTCACGCATATCGTGTTCTCCATATTCCACGAGAGCAATCCAGAAAAAGAAATACTCGGATAGGACAGATATAGAAACTGTGGAGCAGCAACTGGCTGCTTGAGGTTAGTTTCTAAGGAAACCCTGAGAAAGAGAGAGAGAGAGAGAGAGAGAGAGAGAGAGAGAGCGCGTGAACGAGAGAGAAAGAGAGCTACAGCAATAAGCTTGCCGGGGCTATTCGACTTGAAGTAACAATATTTCTTATTGCCTCGAAACCAGGGACCTGTAGTGAAGGTCGAGTCGACAGCGAGACTATGAGGTGGAACGTGAAGAGCGGAAAAGTGGAGAAAGACGAAGAGTGAGCCCCGAAGGCACAGGCTGTGGCCTGACGTTCAGTGTCTTATACCACTCTAACAAACCCTCTGTTCCCTCTCTTCTCTCTCTCTCTCTCTCTCTTACTTTTCTCTCTCCACTGTTGGAACTAGCACGGGTATAACGGTCTCTTCCACGACAATATATACCCACAGATGATAACCTCTCGCCTCCCCCAGCCCCATCTCACCCTCTCTCTGTCGTCTATGTGATTTCCTTTTCTACCGTTATTGCAGTATACACGGTTATACACTTTGGTCTATTTATTTTCACGAGTGCATCTACCAACTCGTCACCGAGCGATCGTACAGATACGATCCCTGGTCGCTTACCGTTCGAATCAAATAATACCGGTTATTATTGCACCCTCGTCTTTGTTTCGTGGATCGAACGGTAAGTTCGTGCGTGCGGAAAGGACTCGAAGACGAAATGGCTCTCTTCGTCCTCCCGGTGTAAAATGACTGTGGGGGTTGCAACGACGATAAGAGAGACAGCCGCAATTTCCAACCCTTTCGAGCGCTATACGTATAACACGGTCGACGATATGTTCCATGACTGCATGCCACTCGAGGGAACGCTTATACCCTCGGTCGTATGTGTGAGCATCGCGTCCAAGACTATATCGGTATCGTCGTACCGTGAGATATATCTGCAAAATACGCCCAGGAAGAAGATATTCCATCCCCTATAAGTGTTGTTACGATGCGGGGCCCCTGCTTCTCAACTTATTCGTTCTATCTGCTGAAACTACGCGCGACTAGACTACATACTGTAATGTATATATTGCACGGTTATTATACACATATATCGTGAAGCTACATACGGAAAGTACACACTCGTGTATACCGTTACTACGTTAGCATACATCCGCGCAATAACGTTCGGGCGATCACCCGGTTGAAACTCCTTCATCCTTCCGCTCTCTTCTTCGAGAATATCTACACGTTGCATAAATTCGAACAGGGGCCGTGGTATACCCTTTACATGAATTTCTCGAAAGAGCACAAATATATATTATATATGTATGTATAAACATATATAGATGTATATGTTGCGTGTATGGGAAGGGTTGGTTTGTTGATGCGCGGTTACGGGTAGAAACTGTGCGGATCGAGAAAGTTGCTTTCGCATAGGTGTAGCACAGCAAGATTACTGTTTCAAATGGAAATTGGCCTCGGAAGTCGCGGAAATCGCGATGGAACGAAAAAAAAAAACAATTACAAAGAGTCGCCCATGATTTTGATTTTTTGGAAAAGCACTCTTTAAATTATAAATCGTGTAATGGAGATGAAATTGGGCGACAATTAAAATTTTTTTACATTCGAGGTATTGACATAGCTATTAACAAACGCGATCGAGTACAAAAATCGTCGATGGAGCAACGTAGCGTGCTTCGCTTCTCGTGAGCCCGAGGGCGTGTGCGATTTCACCCCCCCCCCCCCAGCTACGAACTACCCCTACGGTGGCTTGACAATGGGCGTGGATATTGGATTCCCTATCGACCCTCCGGAAAAAAGAGCGTAGGGATTGAATCTGATGCTGGCAGGACATCCACATAGAGTTCCACATGTGCCCGGCGAATATAGTGATTTGTGCATGCCAATGACATCTGTCAACATCTTGAATGCGAGCTTTGTATAATTTTTTTTTATAAACCCTACTACACGAATTTTATAATACACAAGTGAATCAACAAAAAGACATTAATAAGATGATTTGATTAGTACATAGAACATCCGTACTTGGCAGATTTTATATATGTATGGATGTTCGGGCCATTGTAGAGGAAAACGATCAGGCTTCCCCATACTTCGCAGCGTCTGATCGCTACGGGGCATCGAGAAGTATTAAGAGAAGCGGGCAACTTTGATCGAATTGCCGTGCGCCTATTCTATCTGAAATATTCAGCGAATGTATCGATTCTACGAATAGGTATTTCGTGACGCCCGGGGCTCTCAAGGAATTTAATAATCCAGCATCGGAATCTTTCTGGGCTGTATGTGTGCGTGGGGGCCCGCGTGCTGTTGCAGTATACTGCTAGCCCGGACGACCCCTCAACTCCCCCCCCCCACCCTTCTTCTCTTCTCCTTCATCGTCCTTTTCTTTCTTGTACTTGTTCTTCTTTCTGTTCTTCATGTTCTTCTTGTTCTTCTTTTTCTTCTTTAGCAAATAGGCCCCTCAACCCTCGTCCATATCTTACGTGCCACACCGTTCGATGCGGCCATAGCCCGATCGATAAATAAATCAGTCGCTCGTGAGTAATCGCTCGAGGGAGAAGAGAAGCGGAGCCACCACCATCACCATCTTAACAGTACCAAGAAGTATGGTCATAGCGGAGTAGTAAGATTCCGCTACATTCGCGCCACTCACCCTCGCTCCCGAATCTTCGTGTGCCCAGCTACGACAGTCGAGATATTTCACTCTCGCCGCGTTCCTCTCTCGCGGCTTTCCACGAGTAAGCGAGATACCGGGCGAGGAATATATAAATTGCTGGATAAACAATCGTTAATATTTCAATGGAAGGGTCGGTGAGACTGTGAGAAATAGGGGGACGCCTCGAGTCTCGGGGCCGTTTGTTTGCCGAATCAACCACGCCGCCGTGCAAGAATATAGTCTGAGGAGACAAGATTAAAGCCGTCGAGGAGTTTGCGAGTCGAACCAATTTTCGATTTATCCGTCAACTTATTTATTCGCGGTTAAAAATTCAGAAATCGATTTCCTCTTATGACAATGAGCACATCGAATTATTCCAAATTTTATAACAGTAAAATAAAAATCGTTACATTACAACGAACGGTGTGGCGCGCGAAGAGTTCCCGTGCTTTGTCCAGAGTGATGAGAATCACCGATAGAACGAGAGAAAAGCGAGGAGCAAGAGAGATAGGAAAGGTGAGTCTTTCGGCAGAGTCCATTAAGGCCGGACCACGAAGCCTGGGCGACCCGAGGACACTGATACGCCATTTGGTCGCATCCCTCGGGAACTGCCGGGGCGACGGGTTCATCGAGGATGTTTAGATCGTTCTTAGGACCTGTGCATCATTGATATCGTTCTCTGGAGAAAGGATCGGTACAAGTAAGCTATATATTTCACTGATGTTGAGTGTGACGAAGAGTGAACCTCGTGGTTGACATCAATTCACGGCATTGAGAGAAAGACCTCTGACTCCGACCGCCGAGGGTGACCCGTCAACCGAAAGGCCCGTGTGACATTACTTATGCATGCTGCGCCGGCGAACTGGAAGCCGGAAGCCTTTTTATCCCTGGGATTGAATAAGAGGATACGCATCACATGCTTTTAACGCATCGCAACTTATTCCCAAGTTGCTCTATCGATGAGAGGGTATTTTCAACGGGGATAAAAAAAACTTGGCGATAACAAACGAGAATTGCGTATCTTCATCTTATAAAGATCGTGATTCATCCGTGAAAAGGGTCAAGACTGATAAAGTCTCGAATAAATTTACATTTGAATGAAATAGACTTTCATTCCAGTGTACAAACAGTGTTCATCCGTTTCATCGAACAGGCATAAATTCGACCAGGAAACCCGTGCGAAGAGAGAAAACCTCGTCGTGTCTCGATACACCATGCGGAAAAGCAACCACTAGGATGGTTTAAGGGTTTCCGGGAGAATTCCTACCAGCATCAAGTGTCCCTTGGATCGCGCGAGCATCGTGTAGCATCACCGAGTTTGGCTTTTGGCCACGAGCCAAGGCCCTTCTCGGTCCTCGTTCCACTCTCGGATTTTCTCTCCAGTATTTGAGAACAAATGGAACGAAGAGAGACAGAGAGAGGCTATATGGGTGTGCGTGAGAGAGAGAGAGAGAGAGAGAGTGAGAGAGAAAGAGGGGAGTCGGGGCGAGAGAGGGAGGGTGAGAGGACGCGATGCAAGTGGGCTCGGGAAGCGTTTCGACGGCGGCGGTGCGGTGGTCGCGCGTCGGGACGGCACGCCAAGCACACGCCACAGTGCAACCACCAGTTGCTATACCCGGCCTCGCGAAATGTATATATACGATCCTCGCCAGTACGAGAAAGAGAGAGAAGACCGCTCGTAGGCCTACGTAAGTACGTAGTTAGTTTCTCATATCGCCTGTTGCATTCGTAAAGCCCCACGAGCCGTTTCTTCGAGAGAGGCCCGGGCCAGAACTCGGCACTCTTCTCGGTTTCTCGCTGTACATGCTATGTTTTTACATATACCTACGCTTCACGCCCCTTCAGAGACCAACGTCGCGACCGAAGGGGTGCGAAAGCTCGAGCTCGAACGAAAGTGGCACCTTGCCAATGTCAATTTCCGTTCAACACCTAAGACTCTCATAATGGATTTTGCTTCGTTCTCATTCTCACCGAATGAACTTTGACGTTAACGGTCGTTATTATACCATCGCCGATCGTATTCGCGATACTATCGTCTCTCTATCCTCGATTTGTCCCGTAGTGCCCTCTTGCTTTCTCTCGTGTGGAAGATATTCTCGATTTCCAAATGATTTTCGATTCGGCGCACGAACCCGGAACGCCAACAAGTGGTCCATATACCATCGGAGGCTATATATATACGAATATATATCTGGGTGACTCTCATCTAGCTACAGATATATACGCCTGTAAAGGACGTACCGGGGGCTACATTGTGATTCTACGTGCGGTAATTACTGATCAATGTTGCCTGTTCACTCCGCTCTCATCCCCGCGTTTCTCCACCGTTGCGCACACTCTTCATACATGTTTTCATACCCTCCTATTCTTCTCCTTCTCTCTCTTTCTCGCTCTACTCTACCGAGACTCACGTAAACTCTATGAACCGCGCAGTTGTACGTGATATTCCGTATAAATGTGATTCTAATCGAAGCACAATACAGAACAAAAACGTATGTACATTCTTCACGCTCACTCCATCCTATCGCCCTGGTGATACATGATACATGTGCGTGCAGTCATCAAACGCAATGTCAGCGTTTCCTGTTGCGCCGAGTACCAAGTTAAAGTTACGCGAGTTTGAAAAATTATTACCGACAGTCGGCAACGTTAGCGGGACGATAAAATTATTCTTTTTATATCCGTCGGATGTCGAAGAGACCGAAGGGTTTATACGTATGTATATACGTTCGTTCGCGAAGGGAACACGAGGACGGTGTACGAACCGGAGCATCTGCGAGTCGTTTCCTCTTCTCGTCGATTTGACGTCGCGTGCAAGAATATATATCGAGGCTATATTGCTTTCGACATAATCGCGTGGTTTGAGTAACTCGGTACGGTGAAGTAGGCGCTCCGTCACTCTTCCGCGTATATAGAGCAACACCGCGTTCTTGTCATTGCCGAGACGACGAACAACGATGGTGGAATAGGGGATGGGTGGGAAGAGGGAGTTGGTCGCTACGGGGGTGTGAGTTCACTCACGGGGCCGCTAACGGGGGAATGAGAGCCTCGAGGAAAGTCCCTCTTCTCATTAAGTTGAGTGTTGCGTGTTGCAACGAGGAGGCTCGAGGGGAAACTCGTTGCGCAAATCCACCCCCTAACCCCTTCCAACGGGTCTCTTCTCAATCCCCTTTTGGCGCACCCGAGACTCTCCCGTACGAGCGTGTTGCGCAAACACCGGGAGTATATATTCGTCAGTCAACCGACGGAATAAACTCTCCGGAACGACGTGTTCGTGATAGTGTTCTCTCTTCGTCTCCCTCTTTCTCTATCTCTCTTTCTCTTTAGCGTGCACTTTCTGTCTCTGTACCGAGAGAACTTTATTCGCGTACCAGGGTGTGGCAGAGCCTCGAGTGCATGCGTTGCAGATTGTGCCAGGGTCGGTATAGATTGCCTGTGCAACCCACCAGCGGGCGAGTTAAAAAGTGCTTTACGCGCCACCCTCTCTCACCCTTTATCCAGAAACACCGCGAGGCAAATCCACCAATTAGGGATCTTAAGCGAGACCGCGAAGCGTCAAAGGGAGAATCAGATATATATATATATGTTTGTGTGTGTGGGCGTGTGGGTGGTGGGGTCCTCTAGTATGAGCCTGTGAGAATATTTTATCATGTCTCCCGGCTATCCCTGTTTCAGTATAACTATACATACACAGTCTTCGGCGTGTACCGTGCAGATCCCACTCGGAAGGGTATGATGTTCCTATGGAGACCCCGAGAGTCGCAGGCACTATCAGACCTGATCCTTCACTAATTAGTTCGAAATCCTCGAGGAGAAAAGAAAATCCAGAGAGAGAGAGAGAGAGAGGAAGAGAGAGTAAGGGAGACAGAGCGAAACGTTCCCGGTAGGACCGAAATGGGATCTATACAAAAGAAGGGTCGTCTGGTTTCCATGGAAAACATGTGGCTGCGAAATCAAACACGCATGTCGTAATATTCCGTGAAGTTGAGTAGCCGTGATAATTGAATGGAATATGACCAATAGCTGAAAGCGAATACTGATTATAATTAGCCGAAGAAAAATCGTTCCGTCTTTTCCGCGAGTACGAATTTAAATAAAGCGAAATCTTCCGAATATTAGATCCCTCGTTCATGCGGTACACCTCTCGGCAAAAATTTTTTTTCCAGTAACTTCTTTTTTCGCGGAGACATAAATAATCATCAACCAGTATCTTAGCGTCGAAAGGGAGCATTTCGCATAGACTAGAGGGGAGGATGCAGGAGGAGTGAGGGGTTAGAATAAAATTGGGAAATCCCGCATCTTCGCTCGACGGCAAATCGCTCCGAGGACTCTTCTCCCTGAGACGGCAAACTACATTAAAAAAAAGAAGCAAGGTAGTAAAAGAAGGAAAAAGAAAACCCAACATGACGAGCGAGAGAACGAGACGGAGAAAAAAAGATTGGCATCTTCAAAGGTTTCCCGTATACCCTTGTCTGCCAGAACTAGAGAGAGAGAGAGAGAGAGAGAGAGAGAGAGAGAGAGAGAGGGAGAGAAAGAGAATCTTCTCCTTATAGGGTATATATGTCGGACATCTCCGTTACCAGGAAGCTCAGCAAGTGTTTACTCCGTGACTCGACGCTGTCTCGCTTCTTCGCTTTTTTCCTCTTGCCGCGCGTTCTGCAAGAACGATAAGAAAACGCTTTCTCTCTCTTCCTCGTTCTCTTCTCTTATCCCTGTGGCTGCGAAGAGAATCTTCGAAGATTCCAATGTACGAGAGAAAGAGAAGGAAAGTACATGTTTATATATATACATATATGTATATAGAGATATATTATATAAATATATGAGTCGAAATGAGATGGCGGAAAACGGAGAGGCTCTCTCAGTGAGCACCCGGATATCTCGACTTGTTTTTCCGAAGCATCGCCTATATTCCTACCCCGCTGCGTCCATCACCCTCGCGAAAGAAGCACCAGCACAAGCAGCAGCAGCAGCAGCAGCAGCAGCAGCTCGTTTTGTAATTTTATTCCCGTTTTCCATATCTCCCTTTATCCTCGAGCGTAGACGGTACCCGCCTTTACCTCATCCCCTCGGACTCAACGTCGACCTCGAAGGCGTCTTCCAACTTCGTTTTCCCTCACAGTTATAGCTACTGCTCTCGCTCTAAATATACATACGTATATATGTATATATATGTATACATACGTACGAGTGGATGCAGCAGCAACGTAGCTATAGGTATACCCCAACCCTACACACCGCACACCGCCACCCCCTCTCTCCTCGTATATATCCGGGAGTATATATGTACGCATAAATATACATGTACATTTATATAATATACATACATATATACTTACCTGGTTCGAGGCCGTGCCCCGCTATACCGTCATTATGGTTCAATCATGCCAGCGTTTTTATTCTTCCATACGGCTTCGCAATAATTTGAGAAGCAAGATCCGGACGAAGCCAGCAGCACCCCCGCCGCCAAACTCCCTCTATATGACTCCCCCAGTTTTCTCATACATTCGCCCATCTTGTCCCTCTCATTCCTTCTTTCTACCAGTTTTTTTTCCTTCCCTCGCCCGCTACTGTCTCTCACCACTTGCGTCACTCTTCCGCTTTTATATACGTCCGTGGGTATATCAATTCAACAGCGGCAACGGTTAAATTGCTTTTGCGTCTCCGGCGCGTCTAGTTTATGGGATGCTAACCCGTTTCATATCGCAGTTCATCCTCCTTAGCAGTCAGGATATACACATACACACAGACACACACCTAGGCACACACACATATATATACGTTTATAGGTAAAGGTAGCACGAGCCAGCCAGTACGAGCCCCGATGTCGTACGTGCACGTCTTCTTCTTCTTCGCACTATCAAGCCCGTTGAATTACAACGGGACACATGTTTGGATGAAGGTGAAGGGTGATGTGCAGCTGTGAAAAAGAGGGCGGTGGTAAGACGTTCTAGTTGAAACAGACCAGACTATACATCCGTTCACTGTATTACATGCCTCTCAGGTGTCTCTGATGGGACCCGACGAGCTTACGAAGTACCTTTATGATAGAGCGAAAGGTGAAAACATACCATTCAGAACTTCACTCAAGTATTCAAGCGCTCTACTATAAGAACCTCTATCATCTACGAGAAACGATGTTCTAGCCGACGACAATTTTTTTATCGAACCATCTACTCGGGAAGTAGTTGATGCAATGAGTTTTCGATGGTCGAAAAAAAACGTTATATACGTTTTTTTTATTAGCGGATAGGGGTACACTTTGTGCACAGTTTATTTGTATTGGAATATCAAGTATGGGTCTTATATGCAGCGACGTTTCGTAACGTTTCAGAATAACTCTCGCGAGAATCGGGGAATATGTTGGAACACAAAAATGTGTTCTGTGACGCGAGAGACAGGCCGAAAAATCGATGCATGCCTGCCGTTCGTGCGTACGGTTAGCGCTCGCCAATTTATTATATCGAGCCAGCAAAAGTGACTCTTCCTCGCTTCTATCAAATATATTTATATGTGTATGTATACATATGTGTACATGTGTGAATATATATACATATGAGGATATATATACTCTGATTGGTGCTATGTTGCTGAATCCCCAGAATCCCGAATATCATTAATCGGCGCACGCGGTTCAATGCCACGTTCTCCAATTTGCGCAACTCCCATTTGGGGGAAAGGGTTGCCCGGTTCACATACAGAAGCGACGAGAGAGGCGATGGAGGCCCCAAAAAGCCTCGAATGTCGAGGCACTATAGATCCGGCGGTACGTGAGTGAGTGCTCTGGACTCGTGGAACCGTGATGATGACGCGACGAGAGAGACGAATAGGTGATAGAAACCCGAGTTTTTCGACTTTCCATCTATACATCTACATACCAATTCACACAGATACACGGAAGCGAGCGCGCGCGCCCTTCGAATTCCCCATCGTTCGTTCGTTCGTTCCACGTTTTTCCATGCAATTTTTTCACCTCCGTTTTTTCAAACAAATGCAAAACTAACCCAGCCATATTTATTTCCTTTTTTATTCCCGACGAACGATACGGACGGACATATTTTTACTCGATTATTACGACCCACATCGATAGACATTCGATCGTTTATTTTCGATCAAACGTGGGTGTTATCGTGACACGGCGCAACGATCGATCAATTCTTCGATTAGTATCGCGAGAGTTGCATAAGCGTGTATTTGCTCTCATTCAACAGGTTTTTTACCGTCAAATTTTCATACTTCGGATAACCATGAATCCCTCGGAAACGAAGATGAAGTTTTCGCGGATTCGTTCTCGACATCTGACGATAATGTATATATATATATATATATATATATATATTACTTCCGCAGGTATATATATAGGTAAGTGAGTTTCTGATGAATCTCCTCTGGGATCACTTTGCCGAAGAGGGAAGTGCTTCGTCACTCATAAGTTATACACGCTGCGCTATACCATGATGGTACATATATATAGAGCATCAGCGAATAGGGTGGAGAGAAGAACACTTGAGCAATAAGCGCGCCTCCATTGCGGTTCAGCTTTTACGTCCCTCTTCCCTCACCGCTTCGTCTGCTGTTCAATTATGCCGGTTTCGTCCTCCGTACCGGTGCCGTACCACCACCAAGATGTCACTGTGCAACACTCGAGGAAAATTATTCGATGCAAAGACGACAAGTATGTTGAAATCTGAATAAATGTATTCAAGAAATATATCGGTAAGACGGGGTGGCTGACGCGCCGAAAAATGTTCGTTTCATTTGGCGAAAACATCCCTCGGTAGCGTAGCGGTACATTAATGTGCAAATTCACTGCACGCGGCGACGAAAAAGTCTCGCTTTATCTGCGGCGTCTTAGACTCATAACGGGGTGCGATTATTGCACCGACACGTAGAAAATCCCGTTGAGGGTTTAGCCTCATCCAGGCTCTTCGAATATTTCGGAGTCCCGAAGGTCGCGGCTCGGGAAGATACCTTCAACTCTTGCTACTACGAAACTTCCAACATCTTGCGGAGAGAGAAAGAGAGAGGAAGTAAATGCGAGAGGCAGAGAAAACGCCTGTAGTGCTGCTGCGAGTGTCTTAATGAGGCCCATTCATGCGGCTATTATCGCAAAGACCCGTAATCGTCTACGGCCGCTTTCACTTAATAATCGTACTCCGCAACACACTCACGTCCCGTGCTATCCTTACTACGCTCGATGGAAAGATCGCAATGGTTGTTCCGACCGGCTGTGCCACTATTTGATCCCTTATAAGATATGAAATAGATATTTTTATATTTCACGACGCATTTTCTACGACTTAGTTCGAGTAGTTCGAACCTCTTATATCGAAACCAACTCGACTATACGATAACTGAGTTTCTCGACTTATCAGCGTACCCGAGTGTGAAATATATTATTTTGCTTAAAATTGCAACAAGTAGAATTTAACAACTCAAAGTATAATGTTTATTTTACTGTTTCATTCGTTTTTAGTAAATGTTATCAATCAGCCATCAAAACCGCGCCTTCTATTAAAGTAATTTTATCTCTTGAGAGAATACTTTCATCGTAGTAGGTGCACTCTATATAAAGTTTTTGTTAGCAAGGAAAAAACGTGAGAGTTAGTATAAGTTTGCCTGCTTTCCGAATCGGTAGCTCATGTATAATCCCACCCCGTAGCCTCGTTTCACTTTATTCTACCCTCGCGTGTCCGTGAACAGCCAGAGGAAAACAAATCTCTGCCTTCTCCGTATAATGGATGAAACGACGGTTCAGGCTCGTCTGGAACATATCTAGGTGAGCTGTATAAGTGTATACACGGGGAGGCTGGATACGAGTCTAAGCGTCGTGCCACACGATCCATCGCTATCATGTGCCTGCGAGACTCCAAGTCCTTTACTTCGTAATTAATTAATCCGCATCTCGTTATTGTTCCATAGTATGGTGGCTACGGAGAGGTGTTTGGGGGATGGTAGGGGGTTGGAGCTATGTTGTGCTTCCGTACACTTGATAAACTACACTCACCCGGTACAGCGACCACCACATTATTATCCTCGACGTTCCTCTTGTAGATCATCGTGACACGACGAGATACTTGCAATTTTTTTTCGCTATCTGTACTACTACCATATTTATTCTGTTCCTCGACTCACCTGCAACACAGAAGGCAAAAAATGCGTTTCAGTTCAACTTTGCGTTATGCAAATTTTACGAAAAATATTTGGCCAACATAATTTATGATAAAACGACGCTATATTTTTTCATCGCCCGGAAGGAGAAACCTCCCATCCAGTCGTAGGGTGATCGAATCGATGTTACGTGCGGTTTTCCCTCCGGGTACTGGGAGGGTGCACGACAATCCATTAGTATTATTGGTGCACGGAATTTCGCCGAATGGTTCCAAAGAGGCGGTAGAGGGCGGGAGCCCGATTAAGTGTGGAAGACGAGTGGTGTGACAGGTAACGAAGGGCGAGTCGCGGGGCGTGTGCGGAATCGAGGGTTTGTTCGCAATTCCTCAGATGCGATCGCGTGAATTTACAGTATCGAGATCGCTATTAATACACTACTTCGTACTCTCCGGTTTCACTGTAAAACAACATATGTATATATGTACTCACGGCGGAAGAGAACGATTCTCCCTACAGATAGTTTAGTGCGGACATCTCGGTCGAGGCGATTTCAACCGATTCGAGTGGTTGGGGAAATTCTAATTCCGGATATAATTTTCGTCTAGAATCCAGAAGTGAAGTCACAATACCGTCTCGATAACAAGGTCGAGGCAAAACCGAGGGGATGCCACTCTGATGAAACAAACTATGTACAATTTCCCGAGCAACTTTCATGTCCAATCGTTTGGAATTTGTTAGCGAAAAAACACAGGACTTGACTGTAATATAACGAATGCATCAGTCTGCCGATATGAATCTTGCTAATTTTTATAATTTTTCCTCTATAGATATCCCTTTTTTGGTCATTTAAAAGAAATGATTTTCGAGACGTATGAAATGTGTTAATGCGCCAGTTTAATGGAAAATGGGGACACAGAATTGTCATCGCACGATGCAATAGTGGGTTGTACGTACATCCGAGCGAGATAATACCTGATAAGGAGAATCGAATGAAATTCCATTGAATATTAGAAGAGCCCGTATGCGTGGGATATTCTCGTTATATGGTAACCAATGTGACAGTGGTATCGCGTGGTATATAACGCATCCAAAGCTCTCTACAGTTCTCAATGCTCCACAGAACATACTGTGCACGGGTAGGTACTATTCCATATCCTCAGTTATAACCCTCCCATTTAAATCGTCAACAGCAGCGGCAGCGGCAGCGGCAGCGACTGCGTTTGCACAGTACGAGCGATCCACGCGTTCCGTAGGTGGGCTCTGCCTAGATCCCCCAACAATCTCTGTTCCCGACGGTGCGATTTTGACGGATGGCCGCGTCCGAACAAAAGTGATCCTGGCGTATTCAACGACTAACTACTGTGCGCCCAAGTCCATTGCTAGAATAGAGAGACCGGAGAGAATCCTTTCGTTATATGCATGCACATAGGTGAGAAACAGCCGCGGAGGGATGTATACATAATAGGGTATAGAGGTATGGGTGATGTGCGCACTACATGAAAGAGAGAGCGAGAGAGAGAGAGAGAGACGGAGAGAGACATATAGGATGGTCGGGTGGACGGACGAGTGAGCCGTCCGGGAAAGAGGCCGAACCAGGCGGTTTGTGGATGAACGTGGCGTAGATCGAGGGGGTTGTCCGATATGGCTGGTGTGACTGCCACAGCAGGACCAACGGATGAAGCCCGAAGCGCATCTCTCAATGCGCTCGCATGTACTGGTACATCGTACTATAGTAGGTACGTATGGATACGTGTCTACCATTGCTCCGTAGTACGAGCGAAGCCTGGTATGGGCTACGAAGCTGGAGGAGTCGGGTAGTTCTACTCGGTCGAGTATCTACCACCCTTGCCTCTCTCGCTCTTCCCTACCCGCTACTATACACTACTTTGGCTGCGAAGCAACCCCATGAAGGACTCGATCGAGATGCGGGAAAGAGGGTTGGAGTGCGAGAGGACGAGGAGGTGGATGAGGAGGCCACACAGACGCGATGGCTCTCGGCGGTACTGCGCAATGCCGCTGTGTTGCTTTGATAGCCGCAGGGGTGGTAGATCGGTATATCGTATACGTACCAGGAGCAGCATCCCCGCGTTGGTCGCCAGATACCTATAGGAGTTCATTGCCACGTAGCCGAGCGACGGATGGACCGAGAAGGGTTTACACTCAAACGTAAAAAGGGTATATAGGCGCAGAGGAGCAGAGGCAGGGACAGGGCGGGTGCGGGAGGGTGGGGGGGGGCGCGAGAGCGGTACCGCCTAGGCACATGCAGAAGCTTGAGAGGGTTGGTGAATGCTTTTGGAACGGAAGCATGGTGGATTGTTTGCTGGAAACACGGAGGGGCCGTGGATCACCGCGGACGAAGCACCCCTTCTCGGTTCCTCACCAGCGCGATTCGCGGCTGTAACGCTGCTGCGTATCCTCTCATACCCCCGTCTGGTCAATGGCTGCTTTCAGTAACACCGAGAGGGTTGCCGACTAGAGCGAGGGTCTAACCGAGCGGTCAGTATAGTGGTTCTCTCGTGTACACTCGCGATGAAAGAGAGGCCGAGAGTTAACGTTAACGTGAAATGTTAGCCACGAAGACCGTTGTTTCGCATACATCGTCCATTGCCCGGTTGGGAGGGTGGCAATGTAGTACAAGAGACGTCGTTGAATTGGAAAAACATTTTATTGCTCGTACGTTAGTGTTGGCCTGTAACTACCCATTGGTTCACTCTAGATCGAGAGTTCTTTCATTATTTTCCCCAATGTATGTAGTAGGTGATATGGAGCAACATTCAAGTTGAATTTCGATCGGGTTGAATTTTTTGGTTGTTCGTTTCTTCGTTTAAAAATCGATGTGATCGATTTAGATTGTACAATTTAGGTTTATCGCGTACTCGTGCCGTTGCTTCCTCATCATTCGAACATATCTTAGCCAGCAAAGGGCACCCCCTTGCGAAAAAATATCCTACTAGACATCAGTAGTAACACAAGGACCACGAGCGTATCGTAATAGAGGTTCACGCGTCACACACCTGGCACGCAGTCAACACATGCCTCTTATCGCACAGCGCACTGCATGCTGTCCCTATGGGCGTTATCGTCGCTGAATAAACATGACATTATTAAGCGAGCTGCTGTCCGGCAAACACTCGCGAATTAACATACAAATTGAGCAGCGAGAGACCGTTCAGAAGGAGACATGATTGTCTCTGTGCTCTTTGCTCTTTTCCTCGCTCCCTCGCTCTGTTCTGTTATATTCGAGAGCAAAGTGTTTACCGTTCATAAACTGTGTGTACATTATCCGTTACGGCCATTAATATATTATTCGCCAATCGTTTTGATGCCAGGCAAATCCGACATCACACCTCGCCTCTCCCACATGACACAGTGTCTGCTTTGGCACAACGAATTCGAAGAAACGAGTCTTCATTGTAGTTTTATTCAAACTTTTGTACATATGTCAGCCATAACAATATCGAATACGGAATATCGCTCAGGGGGATAAAAATTCGCACCTATTGTCACGTGGTTCGATATCATCAGGTTTGATACATGATCGTATGATTTCCCGATGCGGCGACACGAGAATCGCGACATGCGTGTGTTCGCTTGTTTCTACGAATAGGGGTAGCAGCCGTAGAGAGTACGCCGGGTGATCCCATATCACGTCATCCCGTCCCGTCAGAGCCCTGCGGACCCCATCGCGCTGCATACAAATGATGAATTACGAATATCGAGCTCCAACCTCTTTCTCGTCGACGCGTTGAAAGCCCAGGCCTACCACCGCGCGGGTCTCTTCCCTCTCATATCCCAAGCTCATTCGGGGTAGCTCCCGTGATTCGAACCCAACCCCGTCTCTGTCAAGCCCATCACGCCCCCCGCCTCGTGTCGCACAAGCTTGCCGGTTTTCCAACACGGAGGGCGCACATCGGCACACGTATACGCCACCTAACTAGGTGTGACACGGCATAGGTCACTGGTGAGGAAAATTATTCATCTCACGCCGACGGAAAAAGCGATTCAACGGCGAATTTACGAATGAGACATGGGCCGCCGGGTCACCAATCCCCCATGCTGTACATACGTACATACATATCCTACTGCATAACACTAATGCTACCTTTCTCTCTCTCTCTCTCTCTGTTACGCCATGAAGAACCGTAAGTACGACCTGAGTTTACTCCACAAACCCCAACCTGATTTCGGCCAAGTTTAATTGAGTGTGGCACTTTTCCACTGGGACACGAGACCAAGAGAACAACGTAGTCTGTATCCAACGCGCTGGCGTCTGTTCCAACAAAGTTCGACGCGTGAAAAGTTAATGGTATCGTCCTACCGTTCCTGGTACAATATCGTATTTGAGACTTTCTTCTGAAAGCAATGTTTACTTTCCGGACTGTAAAAAAGAAGGTGTCGTCGATTTGACAATGTTCCAATAATTTCAATTATACACCTTGCCACGTACCGCAATTGGTGAGTCTCGCGAGAATTTATGACCACCGGAGTTTTCAGAAAGAAGACTGAGTTGGTTACGCCATTAAAGGGAGGTAAGTGGCCAACATCAGTGCTGTAACTCGGCGTAGACCTCAGCCGCGAGTTCTCTCCTCCCTCTGCCTCTTTCTCCGCTCGTGTGTCGTTCGCGCTGTAAGAATAGACTGCCCCGAGGGAAAGGTAGCGGGGGTGGTCGTTTATTCATGGAAAATGTATGAAGGTTCTCGGGGAGCCGGGATGTAGAGACGACGCGAGGGAATCGCAAACCCCTCTCTTACTGCCGCCGGCCAACGCACACACACGCAGACCGCAGTGCTTCATGCTCGGCCTTCTCCTATCTACACTCCATGCTCACCAGGCAAACGCTTGCTAATGAGGGGGATGAGAGACTCCCTTGAAATATTCAGCGAGTCGCATTTATTTGAGATTTAGGCTCCTGCGCCTAATGGACGTAGACGCCCGGAGCGCCGGCGACCCACGCACTCAACCACCTTTCACGGACTCTCGCTGTTTCTCACCCGCTCACCTCGCTGTCGCTAGACCTTTCGTGACCAAACTATTTTCGCATACTTAAACGACGGTAACTATCTTCTCGTTTTTCCTTTCACTTTCTCTCTCTTAGTCGCAAATTTTACGGTCGTATACCGCACCAAAGCTACCATCGTTAAATACGTGCTAGCTCACCAATCCCTAACGTTCACCACCAGATTGATCCTCGTTTAAGTCCGAAGAAACTTTCATCCTACGGAAGACTTATTTTTACATTGAATAGAGATGTAAGACCGTAAAATATATTGTTTTTCGTCCGATTTATTAAAAGAAAATATGAAGGTATCAAAGTGTATCTATCGGGCTGACCTTCGAGTCTATCTTCGAGTTAGCCTTAATCCACCTTCGGTCAATATCGTGAAATAGGAGATTATCAACTTTTCTACGGTGTTGCCATATATATATACATATATAGACGGGTATTAAAAACCCTATTGGACGCACCAATTTCGTGCGAAGAAAAAGAAAAGAAAAACTCTTCCTTCACGATAGCGTGTCCCTTCGAGGCTTCCACTATCTCTCTTTCTCTCGCCACTTGGGATATATCCGTCGAAGCGTTAATTAAAGTACGACTGTTAAAGCTCAAGAGCCGTGAACGACCGAGGCGGCAGAGAGAAGCTCACGCGAGCAAAGAGAGCATCTCTTCTCCTTCCTTCATTCCCGCACTCTTTCTCGCGTTCTTCGCCCATAATAAAACTCACTCTCGGAGGGCAAGATAGAATCGAGAGTCAAAAGGCTCTTCGCGTGTGGCGAGAAGAGGTTTCTCCGCAGAGAAATGGCCCCGGAGAACAGTGTGCGAGAGCGAGAGAAGGGAAAGCAGAGAGAGAAGAATGGAGCAGGTAGCGATGATGAGAGAGAGAGATGAGAGTAGAAAAAAAATCTTCGGAGATCGCGGAGATGGGTGAGTTTTTACGCGAGGACTCCGGAATGAAACTGGCTCGCGTCGTTACCCTCGAATCGTCACGGACAGCACCTATATAGTTAGTTAAGCCAGCTGCAACGAGAAAGTAGCCGTGGCAGATATCCATACAGTCACAGGGCGAATCACAGAGGACTATCTTTCGCGTAACCACCACACCGTCGAACACGCCAATATAACTTTCTCATTCCTTCACTTGGCTACCCCTTGTCTCTGTCTCTGTCTATCTCTCTCTTTCTCTCTCTCTCTCTCTCTCTCTCGTTAAGCGCATCGGATTATTTTCCATCCTCGGGTCTTCGTTTTACACGATAGAGAAAACGAGCCTTTCCCGGGGGCGCACAGTGATTTTGCGAGACGAACAGAGACACCAACCCTAGCGAATTGCACACCCCTCCTCGCGGAGGGTTCGTGTCCCTTCTCTCTCTCTCTGTCTCTCTCGCCCCGCTATCCACAGTCTCATCTGGATGCAGATTGAAGAGAAGGAATATCGAAAAGACTATTCAGAGTCTTGGTGGGAATCTGACGACGAGAACGACATCGACGAGGACAAGAACTCCATCGATTCGTTCCTCTGCATTATCTTCTTATCGCTTTCTTCTCTTCGCTCCTGCTGGCTGCTAGCTCAAATTCACCCATACCTCTCCAACCCTCTGGCGATTAAATTTTCCCAACGTTCCAACGTAGTCGTCTCTTTCCCTCTTACCCTCTCTTTCGCTCTCCTTCACTCGATCTCACGTATATTTTCCCACTTTCAGAGCTCTTTCGAGTGGCTGTCGTTATTTCGTAAAATCAATTTCGTCGAAAATTTTTGGTACGAGGGTTTTTCTATACGCTTTTTTCTCCCATAAGCACCGTGAACAGAAGCTCTCTCATATACTTTGGATTCTCTTCGCGCGTAGAGCTCTCTCTCTCTCTCTCTCTCTCTCTCTCTCTCTCTCCCTTTCCTTGCCTCACTCTCTCTCTCTTTCGTTCTCTCTTGCTGCAGACCTCCCCGTGAGAATTCTCTTGAATGTAAAGTGGTGCCCGCCTATATCGTTCTTCGCGTGCACGCCGGAGAACAAGGCGAGGTGAGCAAAAAGTGAGAAAGAGAGAGAGAGGACGAAGGAGCGACGACTACCAGTCGTTGACTCGCGTTAAGGGGGTGACGCCAGGACGCGTTGTGTGGCATGCAGATTAGGAATTTTCGCCAAACTGCGGGATCCCCTCATCACACTCGACGCTCTCGCGATCTTCTCGAATTTTGTCTCGTTCTTTTGCCTATAGGCCTTTTGTTTTTCTTTTCAGCCCCTTCTCTTATCTGCCGGGGCGTCAGCTCAATATTCAACACTGAGCAAATTAGGGAGTCTCATGGCACGTCATTATGTTACACCCTGTATCACTAGTTATCACTGATTGTAAGTTATAAAACGTAAATCGTCATAATATTTCAGTCCCTGCCAGAAATTGTGAGGATTGAAGTGAAAGAAGTTTAAGTTTAAGAACTTGAATTTAGTGAACCCTAAAACAAAAAATGGTTGGTCATGAATGTCCCATATGTGAGTCACTGAAATTTGTCATGTGCTTAGACTCGAGACATGTCTCGCGAGTCGCGAGCTTTTAATGCTTTAACGACGAATGGCATATGTACATGAGGTCGAAATGGACTCGCTGTGCCTGCTTCCTTCGATCTTTTATACGCGATCAGCTCCTCGAAGAATCGTATAGCGCAGATCTTGTACGATGAACTAGACTTTCGTTGCGTAAACGAACGACGTCACGTACGCCCGAGCTCGTAATCGCGTCCCTTGCGTTTTAACGATGCGATGTGAGAATTTATGAGATCATATATACATATGGTCAGCGTTCGAATAAGAACAGATTTTTAATCATTCTTTAGTGAAAAGTTGTGAGTAATAGTTTTTAAATATCGTAAAACGGTGTTACATTGACATTACGAGTAGCTTTGACAGTGGTTGGGGTTACTTTAACAGAGCTCGAGAATACCAGAAAAAGTGAATATTTACGTAAATTGCAATATATTGAGATTATAACGATGATATTCGTGTTATGCGGGAAATTTTTGAGTCTATAACCCCGCAACAAACTGTTTTTGTACGGAAAACAATGTTGACCCCCCCCCCCCCCGCCCCCTCAAAGTCCCGAAAGTAAATTATAAATATCGACTATCGGCACCTGCCGAGGGTCCACATTTTGTTTTCCCTCAAAAAGGTTTCAATTGGAGGTTACGGAATCGAAAATTTACCGCGCAATAGGAATATTCCCATTATAATCTCGATGTATTGCAATTTACGGAAATATTCAGTTTTTCGATCTTAACGATAATATATAAGACTGATTAATTACCTATAATAGCAGCCTAGGTACTTGATATTTTTATGTAAAATGTTTTCCAAAGATGATAATTTGATAATAAAAAATTATTGATGTTCATTTAATTCTATGTAGAATGCATGAAATATTAAATTTTGTATCAACCTGATGTCAAAAGTAATCATTACACTTTGGATCTTCGATATAAATTGCATTTTAAAGCATTGACACTTTTAAAAAAATATATAAAAAATAGTACATAGGGGAGGGGGCGGGACTTTCTTATACATTTGATAGCCCAAGAACACATTGTTCTATTGGAGCAAAAAGGTTGGATTTTAGGATGTTACGAAAAAGTTACCTACATAAAACTTCCAAAACCTGATCAAAGTAACCCCGTTTGACAATAACTATTAGCTCTTTTCGCGTATTCGCGTATACCTTATTATTATGTTACCTATTATCTTATTATTACTCTAGTAAAGAGGTCTTTTTTAGTTAACAACGAGGTCCAACGGAAATAAAAATTACAGCTGCGTTAGTAAAACGATAAATTTTGGGCCAAAAAAGTTCAATATTTTTTAATCATTGACCAAAACATTGTTGAAGTCCAGTCACACTTATTAATATTATTTCAAATTAAAATATATTTTAGAATTTTCTTATACACTTAAACTGCATTTCGGTAAGGTTTACTTGCGCTGAAAAAAAGTTCCGCCCTCTGACTCTGCCGCGTATACCGAAGGGATTCGCAGCAACTCTCGACCGGTCAATCGTATCCGATTGGAAAGCCTTTTAAATAGATTGTAAATTTGTTTTCCACTTGGGACTGTACGGGTATATATATATATATATATATCTTTTTAAACTCTTCAGTTTCACGTGATTTGGCTCATATATATTTATATATATTCTTGGATCTCTCTCGTCTGCGAGGGTAGCAAAGCGCAGAATGCAGCCCACAGAGGGGCAATGAAGCCAGAGTGTGCGCCAATAGTTTGTGAAAGAGTGAAGATCGCGTTGACGCAGAGGTCGATTTTTCGTATATACGAAAGCGAGCGAGCAAAGTCGGGTGATTAATGACCGTGTAGTCGATGGGCATAGGTCTCTTGCTTTTTCCCTCAATTCCTCTTTCTCTTTTCTGACGACATAGCCGGCATAGCTCTTCTCTCACCGTTTCCTTGACTCACACATGCGACCAAGCGGGACCTATCTCATTCTTATGACTCCGAACAATGACGAGAAAAGCACGTAAACGTTTTCACAGCAACCCTCCATTTTTGTATTAAGAACGCACGTATAATTTATTGAATCATCCAATCGATGTAAAATTCCATTTAATACGATCGAGCAAATTTAGAATTTATCCAAATAAATTTTATTAAATTCAGAAAAATCACGTTTGATTTTATCCATTTTTATCGAGCATAGAAATATCGTTCAACGAGACAGTTGGCAAGCGATTCTATGTAAGGGAAAAAAAGAAGTATTCAAAAAAGCTTTAGACTATCGATTGTACCGCTCAAGATTTAATATTATCACATCAATCGATCTATTCATCATAGCTGAGTGAAATAACACGTCGTTGCGGGCCAATATATTGGAGATATCGATGCGTGGAATAATGCCTGGATAACATCCATCATGCACGCTCGGCTAGTATATATACACGTTGTGCTCTATACCTATATAATATGGCATAAAAACCTTATACCCACCCTCTCTGCACCCGTTATCCAGCAACGTAGAGAGTTTTGTATAGCAATGTTCTATATATAATATATATATGCGCGTCCTTAGCCTGAGCTTTCTCATGGTCAGCTATGCGTTCAGACATAGAGAGAGAGAGACAGAGAAAGAGAGAGAGCGAAAGAGAGAGAAACAGGAGGAGAGTGAGAAACAACGAGAGAAAGAGCCACTCCCCTGTGGAAAAACACCCCCGCGGGATTTATATGACGACACATAGGCGTGCAACGAAAACTCCCGGCACTGACGTTTCATCGCCATTCGGATCCATAGAGCACGGAAAAGAGAGATCGTATGGTGTAACGCGGTCAGGTGCGCCGACGCTTGCACACTTATCAATCACTTAGAGGAACATTTCTGTTTTTTTTTGTTTTCTCTCTCTCTCCGCTTCGAGAGGCCTCACAGTACTACTATAACGGCATATATATCCTCTCTAACACACATTGTAACATTGCCCTTACATCATCGAGCCATCCATCTTGCCACGGTTCGACGGGCCGACATTGGGTGAAAGCTTCACCCTGCTGGTAGTCGTACGGTGTAGCGAACTACATGGTTATATATAAATATACAAAAACGACCCTCTTGCTAGAAAACGACAAAGTGCCATTTTCGAACGAAGGAGTTATTTAATGATAAAATAATTATGATAAATTATTGTGTTATTGCCAAAGTCGACATAAGATTAATCACAATTTGAAAAAAAAAGATCAAATTTCAGTCGACGAAAATTCATTATCGAGCCAATACCATTAATCGATTTATCCACCGTGAAAAATAGATCTATACATATTACATGCATTTATGTCTCGTACTCGTGGATTGGATCTGGATTTGTCGGAAAGCCGCGGTGAGAGAGCGGTATAGCGATACGGTCGGTACGTTTATTCGGAATTTGCTCCGGAGCTTCGAGCTCACGACTCTCGATTCCGGGGGACACTTTAGCGAGTCCATTATAGAGATTGTGGTCGCGACCTCGGCAGAAAACCACCACCACCATCACCGCCGCACCGCCACCACCACTAAACACGCGCACAACGCCTCGTGACGCGCTGGTAAGTTCCTCTCCCTCTCTCATCGCGTGAAAGTGCTCCATCTTTCTTTCACCCGCGAACCCTACTCATTTCTCGCGCCCTCCTTTACGGTGTGTGAGCCTTCTCTCACGGCCCATCCACCGTTACTACGTTCCATTCGAGAGCGAGAGTGAGTATTTCACCTCTCTCGGGAATATGTATATGCATCAATACAGATATATGTATATAATATGTATATAAAATTTAGTCTTTCTTTTCTTTTTCATTTTTCTCCGTCCTCCTCCTCCTACTCCTCCTCTTTTTCATCGCTCCAGCAACCCCGCAAGCTTTATTTCTCGGTGTTTGCTTCTTTACCTCGTGCGACTCTTGCGCATGCGTACAAATCTTACTTTATGGTCACCAGTGTTCCCTTCTCTCTCTTATTCTTATCCTCTCACTCGTGCGACGACGATAGTAATAGAGTAATAAAAAGACCCCTAAGGGAATGACTGCTTGGTAAAGAAGCGTAGACTCTATGAAAAGAGGAAAATAAAGAAGAGGAGTAAGAAAGAGGCGAGTATGTTTTTTGCTTCTTCGTACATTTCGAAGATATTTTTTGTGCTTGCGGCCTTTCCGTCTTTCTCTCTCTCTCACACAGTCAAATCCTGACGTTCTAGGACGTACGGCATCAGCGAAATTAGAAAGTAAAAGAGAGAGAGAGTCTAAAAAAGAGAAAAGAAAGGTATGTACGTACGGACTGGAGAATAACACACCACCCACCGATGTAAAATGGTAGGGAAAAAACCTACGGACGAAAAGCATGATGCCAGGGATAGTGGATGAAGTAAAATCGCGCGGGAGGAATGGGGATACAGGATTGGGGCGAAGATGAGAGAAAGCGTAGAAGTCGGGGAGGTGGGTGTGAACTCCGTCGGGAGTAAGACAAATTTTGCGTAATTTAAATTAGAGGCGGTCTACGGGGAGTTTTCGCGGGTGGTATGAGAGATGAAGAGTGGGGAATTGGAAGAAGGATGCTGGTGATGACGGGTGGAGGTGAGTTTCTTGCGTCTTTGCGCCATCTCGGTTTTTCCTGTGCCCCAACGCCGTCGTCGTCGTCGTCGACGTTCTTAACCTATCGTGCACCCCTACCAATTCTCCCAAACAACCATCCCTGAGAGAGAAAGAGAGAGAGAACGGGCTACTTTTGATTCACGGGAAGCGCAGTTCATTTTTCCTCGAGTGGCTGCAAAATTATTCATTACAACCGCGAGTTGTGCTTGCCTCGGTGTCGCTGCTTTTGCCTCGAGCTATATATATATATATTAATAGCGCAATAATATCGTCGATATATATACATTGTAAGTAGGATATAATGCATCTATATTCACTGTAACGCGAACATTCACGTCGAGATCAGAAAGCGAATGAGAAAAAGAGACAAGGGAGGAAACGAGGGTGAGTTGTGGAACAAAAAATAAGCGAGTTCGAGAATTTATCTTCAGTTTTCCTCTCGGCTTGAAACACCCTCCGGTCTATCTATCTCTCTCTCTCTATATATATATATATGTACGTATATGTAGATGTGTATAGGTACGTACAGGTAGCCATAATACCCGAGCCCGGTACTGTGCTATATAGGTTGGAGTAGTTGCTGCGGTTGTCGTTTATTTCCAGCGTAACCGAGACGGCCAGGGGTAAATTCCTTTTTCCTAGAGGGTGTGTTGCACATACGGTGCTTCGCGGTGCACAATGCGTGCGGGCGCACACTAACATTCGCCGGATTGCCGGTACCTAGATTTTCACTGCCACCGCCGCGCGACACGTATAACTTCCTTTCATACGATTCCATTGCCGAGAGCGTATAAGATATCGTTTTCGTAATGGTAGAAGGAGGTGCTACAGTACGTATGTGTCTGTGTTTAAAACGAAATAATAAGCTCATGGCGGTCTACGGGACTCGGCAGAGAAGCCTGGAAATAGCGGACATTCGGTCGTGCGATTGGATGCAGTAGTCCGTATAGAGTGCGAGCTCGACGGTAGTTTCAACGGCAGTTTGCCCAAACCTCTGCACCCTTTCGCGCTCGAATCGTTCCTTGCCGAGACTGTGGGAGAATAGCGAAAGTAAGTCGACAAGAGAGTCCTCTCACCAGCGTCCGGCTATTATCGCGTCTCCCAAGCCTGGGGGTCCTATGAAATGACTTCTTAATCGATATCCTCGGAGGTCTCCGTGTTTCTTCGTTTTTTTTCCTAACGCTCTTGCTACAGGACAGACTTTCAAGGGGGAGGACATGAACGTTCTCCGGGATAAATACGTGCGGAGATGAGAACGAACCGTTATCTCGCGTTGTTTCGCAAGAAAATGTGGAGGTTTATACAATTTATTGCTTCACTCTTATAGCCCCTTAAGAAAAAATGTTAAATTGATAAAAATCAACCGTAAACCGCAAACGAGAGATTTATTCCTACCGGTGAAATAATTTATCATTCTAATGGACGCTCGTTAATGTCACTGTTAGAGGAGGCGACTGCCGGATTATTTTCTCCTTCGGTCCACGTGTTAACCGCGCATGGGGCAGTTTTACACATAACGCGGTCGATAATTCGATTATTATTATAATATTTTCTTCATCCCCGGCTATGTTTCTTCGCGATACGCCCAGGGAAAAAAGGTACGGGGTAAAGCATCACCATATCGCGGAAGCGAGCGAACGTCATGATTCACTCGTTCAAGACGCGTCAACCACAATTTTTCAGCTTAACTGAGATTCTTGAAAATCGAACATAATAGGGTTGTAGCTCATGAGGAAGTTGCGTTCGTGGTATTTGCATCGGGAAGTGAAGCAAAAAGTTGCGCACCTGCCGGAGTTGCCGGGTACACTGCGAAGTGCGCGCTTGTATAAACTCTCCGAACAATGGGGACCTGACGCTATTACGCGCTAGGTTGCCTGGCGCGCCAGGATTAAATATCAAAATTAATGTCGGATTGGGCGTCGCCCTCATATTTACAAAGAGAAAGAGGGCGAGAGAGTGAGAGAGAGAGAGAGAGAGAAAGCAGGCGTCGATAAGAGGGCTCTCCTTACTTCGGTGGAAGCAGAACGCGCAACGCTCACCACCGTCGAGACTTCCCTCCACCGTCACCACCGGCACCTTTCCTGAAACGGCTCATCGCGTTTGTCCACCAAACTCTGCCAGTTGTGTACCAAGACGAAATTGGAGAGGGTTTGTTTTGCCATCTAACCTCCGTTTGAACTTAACGCGTACAGGAACTCACCATTAAAAATTATTAACCTGTATAGGACTAAAAGTTGTTTTTATGAATATAGTAAAAAAACATGAACTTTGCGCAATTTCCTGTACGATGCGAGCTAAACATCGGAGAGATTGCTTATTTGGGATGTGTTTGGGGATGTGTCCCCAACCCATTCTCCAGCGAGTCTGTACAAAAGGCTAGGAGATTCCTTCATCGCCATGGGCATTCAACATTATCCCGCTGCCCGGCGAATGCATCAGGGTGGAAGAGTGGGTGGTGTAATTCTCAATCGGTATCGAAGCATTGGAAGCTATTCGTTGTCGAAGAGCGTCATAGAGGGATATGGGTCGTAGTGAGCGTGGCCAAGGCATCGGCTATATCGAACAATAGAGCGTCAGTACACATTAATTAGGCTTAGGCTTATACCCATCGGGTGTACTATATAGGTTTAATTACTTTCGCCAGATCAGACCTCTTCCGTAACGGCTCTCTGACACTATAGCAGGCATCGAAAGCTTCGGGGTTTCGCGATCCCAGGTCGCATTAACAGGGGCAGAATATAAACGGGAACATGGGACTGAAATGATTGGGTATGAGGGATGGCATTTCGACCGGTGCGTGGTGACGAGAATGGCTGGTGGGGGGTTAGTGACCAGTACAGGAGCCGCGAAACTCAGCGAGGGATATGAATCGCATGAGCGGCTCAGCCATTGTAAACACGCGTGTTACAGGGGTCTCATCCCCGGTAAACCTCTCTTGGCCCGGAGGTGGTGTTCGCCAACCCAACGGCAGAACTGCACTGATTCTCGCTGGCTTCGACCATCGGGAATGGGCTAGTTGCGCAGTTCGTACATACATGCAGACGTATACTCCGTGTACACATCCGCCATTTCATCTGTATCCACCTTATTCGCGATTCCGGAATGCCTCCGGAGCGTTTCGAACGTATTCCGAGATACGACACGCGGCATCCAACTAAACCCTTTGGACTAGGTCTGTTTCCACTTTCCTGCCTTCCAGGTATGTTGCACATCGCCGGTAGACCATACGTACACACGGTAACGTACAAACGTGACGAGAGTATTGAACACCTCTCTCGCCCTCTCCTCCTCTCTGGACGAGAGGCAACTCGTGAACATTGTAATCGCGTCGCGTTAGTTACCTACGGTTCGGCAAACTCGGTAATTTGCGTACATTGATTGAATTGTCGAGCGGCCTTCGCACATATTGCGAGGCGAGCTCTCGTACATCGATGACGCGGAGTAGATACCACCGCACTATAGAAATAGGGCGAAGAGGACATCGAAAGGTGGCGGTATAGTTGACGTGCTTGGAGGATTTCCGAACTCAAAGTGAGGGCTTGATGTTCGTATATAAGGGTAAAAACTATTGTCAGGTCAATTGAAAGACATTTTAGTGAACCCTTGAGGGACCGAAGAACAGTCGACGAGCAATCGGATTTTTGCAGGCTCTTACTAATCGACCACATAATATTCGTGGTACTTAATGTTGTCGTGCACATCGCGTATATAAAGAAACGTTTAAAAATTCATTTTTAATTAAATCTTCCCCGTCGAAATTGGGATAAATGTAAAAATGCAATTGGGACAATCTTACTGTTCTCAACGATTAAGTAACGCATAAAATATATTTGTTACCACCATGCTCCCAGCAGAACCGTTAACGGTTAGACAAGGGTTGATAAGAATTATGAAACAGAGGCTGCAGATTCGGAGCGCAAATTAATGGAAAATGACTGCCCATGTGCGCCGTTCTTCTTTCGCATTATCATCGAAATGTATATAAACGCGTTCCGTTCTTGCGCCAATGTTACTTTTATGCTAGGATGTAAACCAGGTGCATACCATCCTTTTTTCATCTCTTTCCGCCAATCCTCACCATGAAAAAAATAAAGAAATGTGGGAAAAACAGGAAATCCGAGTGCGCAGAAAACTCGATATGTAGCAGCAAATGTCACAAAGTAGAAGCACAGAGGTTTGCGCTGTTTCTCTTCAATATTACATCTATACGCTGCAACGGTAGTACCAGCCATAAAAATGTATTTGCTCCGACAGGACATGCTTAGCACGAAGAGCCATTGCAGAGATGACTACGACGACGACGACGACATAAAATCTTGGCTACGGTCTCCTATATCTACCATCGAATCCATAATTCACACATAATTTTTATGTAGTCCGTGCGCGATGTGTGCATATCCTTACCTTCGTATACATAAATATATGTGTAGAGAGAGAGAGAGAGAGTGAGAGAGGGCCATCGAGAAGACCGCCATCAACGATACACACCCGAGCTTCTCTCATCTCGTTAAATTCAACATGCAATGCTTCACTCGATATATGCAAGCATTATGGATTATGGGTTGCATATTACAACGCGGCTAACCTCCCCCGTGTCTCTTTCAATCTGCAGATCCTTCGAAAACTTTGTTATAGCCACATAATATGCCCTCCTCTCCCTGATTATACTCCTCCCATATTACGATGGTGAGCTTTTTGCCCGTCGCAGTTTTTTCATCCATCATTATCTACACCACCAGCATTGGAATAATAAATTTCAAAAAAAACAACATTTCGATAGTTACAAGTTTGTACCTGGCGAAAAAAAAAAATTTGTTCCTCAAATTTCATCGCATTCTTCCCATTTAATTTCGTCATCTTCAGTATCGCGCGAAACGCGAGTGTGAGATTGAATCCTCTTCTGCCATGAAATTCTCACGTGTCTCTCCCGGCTTCTTCATTCCATTTCGAGACGGAAGAGAGAACTGATGAGCTTCCGCGACCCGATTTCCTGTGATAGCTCTCCGTTCCTGCCGTCGAGGACGACGATGAGACACACAACGGCTACTTCGAATCTTGGCAGAGTCGGGACACATTGGTGGTGTGGCAGAAACTCGTTGGAAACTTTGTCGAACGTTTGAGACGAGCCGAGCCTTGTTACGCTCTCTTTTTCGACAATCTTCCGGCTTTCTCTCTTTTTCTATCCATTCTCATCCATATACATATATATATAATCCTCTTTTTGGTTATATATGTATATGTATAAGGCTTATATAGATGGCGTACTACCTATATAGATTGCAACAGTGTCTTCCGTCATTCGTTTCTCTCCGCAGGGCGTAACTAAATAGAAACTGATGCTTTCGCGCCTTTCGAGCAGCCTTATATCGTCGTCTTCTCGAATACGTGAAAACTTTTCTGGCTCTCTGTCTCGATCTTCCTTCTTTCTCGGCTAGTTTCATTCTCAACTATGCCTCCGACACACGCGAGCTTCTACCTTTGCCTCTAGGTGTTTCTCTCCTCGCCCCGTACTCGAATGCCGCGAATATAAGACGATTCTTCACGTCGGCCGCGCGTGAATAGCGACCGGGAGACTGGTACCCCTGGTGAACGTACAATGAGGGGGAGGAAGAGCTTTCTCTCCGATGGCAGTGCCCTGGGGCGAAGCCCTCTCTTGCTGAGAAAAGTGGACGAGCGACGCCATTCGAATACCAACGGGGATAAGGGATGGGAGAATAGCTTCGACTACTGTCAACTTACACACACTCTCTGTCTCTCTCCTTTTCTCTCCGGATACCTCGTTCCATTGAGAAGCTGTACCTGCCTTTCTTCAGACGATCTTTCTCTGTGAAAATTTGGTTTTATTTCTTAAGCCTTGCGGATTACTTTTTTATTCGTCGATATGTCCATGAATCTGAATACCGATCCCGTTTATTTTTACTCGTGTCATTATATTTCGATATATATTTTTGTTATGTGGAAAAAGTGTATATATGTCTATATTTACATTTTTATTTATAGAATAATTGCATAAATCATGGCGGATTGAAAAATAGAACCGACCCTATTCGTGATATTGGATAATTTTATAAATATCGAACATTTGCCAGGCCTCGAGATTTTACAGCTTTTTTCATAGCTGAGGTGGTTAAACTTCGACCCCTTTTCCTCATAAAATGAGAACAAGTAAAAATAGAAACAGGAGGACGGAAAGGAATTCAGGGCTGGAGACTTTTCCGTTCAGGAGCAGCTCGCAGAGAAGCGAAACTGTTCGTTGCTTCGGCATCGCTTTCATTTTTTTTCTTCTTGTCTCTGTCTCTCTCTTTATCGCTCTCCACCCCCCCTCTTGCTCTCTCTCTCTTTCACTCCCTCTTTCTCTTCGTATCTCTGTCTCCGGGCTTTCCCGGGCCGAGCTCACAATAAATTCGCATGGACATTGGTATGCGGTTGACGATCGCCTCCAGGCTCTCACAGCCTGGATAACGGAGGCGGAGAGCGCTCGACAACCCTTCGACCCAACGGGGTGGCTATACACACCCCCGCGTCAACCCTCACTGCCGGAGGGTAAGTCTCGGAGCGCGAGCGGCCTCGACGAAAGCGAGGAAACGAGCGCGCGTGACGTTTTCACGGTAGATATAGAAAACCACCCGTCAGAGAGGGTCGCGAGCAACCCCCGAAATAAAGAAAAGAAAAACCAGGAGCGAAGGTCGATTATTGGCTCACGTTAGCTCGCCTTCCAACCCGGAATTTTCGACATTCTAATAAGTTTGCGGATGAAGAAAAAGTGGAAGAAAAAATAAATTCAGAGCCGAAGATAAAAAAGAATGAAAAAATTTCCTCCAGCATCGAAGGGTTGCTAAAAATAACCACAATCGTGAGTAGAATAGAAATTATTTAAAACAATTCTGCGATAGATCGAATGTGAATAATATTTCAATAAAAGTGATCGCATCACCTGAAATAATTTTTTACCGCAATGTACACGCAAATCATTCTACCCTTAACATTTTATTCCCGAATTACCACAACGTGTCAAAAGTAATCCCCACTACTACTTATTCGTTAATTTGTATAAGGCAAATTTTATTCATGTCCCCAATATATCCGAGTATTTCGTGTTCACGTCCACTTTGACAGTTTCCAATTACGAAGGGTAACTCGAACTGGGAGGGAAAGGTTACCTCTACGATATCGCTGCATAACCCACCAGCACTAGCGTCGATATCATCTCAAGCATAATTATATAATACAAACTCCCGTTTCAACATGCGTGCATATACTGGAGAGGGCAGCGATAGAGAGAGAGAGAGAGAGAGAGAGAGAGAGAGAGAGAGAGAGAGAACCAAGCACGCACGTATATACATATATACATACATAGTATAGAAAGCCGGCATGAGTGTGTTTGAGGTGGCGAAGCGTGCTGATGACAGACAGCGTGTGCGGACCCGATAGCGATAGAAATCCCTTGTATCGCCAGCAAATGTATATATATATATATATATGCACATTGGTCAGTTGCCTCTCGCACGCAAACACCCGTTCCTCCTGCCTAGTTCCCTCGTTCTCAACCCTTATATTAATACCGTACCGAGTCTCTGCACCATATACGTCGCCCCATTTTCTCCCCAGCTCAATATATATAGCATATCTACGCAGTACCCCGTCGATCCACACGGTACCTCTTGCTCTCTCGATTTTAGTCTTCCGCGGATCGTTGATTCTCACTCTCACGCGTATACATATACACACGCGATACGCGCCGGTGAGAACTGCCCTACTGGAGCCTTCTCTCATCCATCACGTCGACAGCTTCGTTATGACCGCACACACACCGCGTGGCCGGTTTTCTCGTATCACGCGGAACCTTTTGGACACTGCGATCTGTTATACCTCCCTTACATACTCACATGTACACCGTCCGTTGCCCAATTGTAAATATATATGTATAATTCACCATAGCTGTCGTGGAATTAAAATATTAAAGATCGTATCGCGGAATGCGAACGCTTCTATTGCAATATACGATAAAAGAGCTCACCCTACTACCGTATAATATTGCCTCGCGAAACATCTAATAGCCCTCTCTCATCCCTTAGACCACTGCTGCTGCCGCTGCACGGGGAACTCGCCCTTTCTCGCGACGGAAGAAAAATGACGCGGGTAATGAAAAAGGAATAGATGAGAATAAAAAAAGCTACGAATATATCTATATATTACATCCTTTATTCTCATATATATAAATATATATATGTATATTACATCGTTTTCCTGATACCAACACGTATATAGGCTGGATATTTCTAAACGTAGACAGTATGTCGTATACATAGCGTGAACGAGAGTGGCTTATGCTCCCGTATACCTACATCGGTTATACAAGCGAGGGTTGCTATGGGCAGGCGGTATCAAAGTTGAGGTCTCCATGGTCAGATAATAACGCTCACGACGATGGTGGAGAGTGAAAATAGTAAGATAAAAAACAGAGCGGGAAAGAAGGAAGAGTGGAATTGGACGTTGAGGATTTTCTCTCTCTCTCTCTCTCTCTCTCTCTCTCTCTCTCTCTTTCTCTTTTGGTCTCGACACAATTGGCTTCGAGGCATCCACGGTTGCTCAGTTTTCCAACTGCGTTTTCGAACGTCGAGTATATACACACACGCTGCAGGGCTGGATGTTTTCCCGGGATGCTGCGAGTGATTGCAGGTAGGGAGTTTTGGGCGCTCCTCGCTTATCCCAACCACCCTCCCTCACCCTTTTCTACCTCACCTCTCGCAGCTTTTCCACGCAGATAGACCAACAGCGGCATATCAGCCTAGAGGAGAAGAGAGCTGCTGGCCGCCGGCTCATTCGCTTTCCAGAGAATCTGAAATATTTTTCATCCGGAACTTCGCTCTCTCTCTCTCTCTCTCTCTCTCTTTCGCTATCTCTCTGTTTGTATTCAGCGAGAGTGGGAGAGTGAGAGAGAGAGAGAGAGAGAGAGAGAGAGAGATAGTCGAGGCTCAAGCAAACAAAGGGAATATCAAATTAAATTACGCTCTCGTCGGATGGTGTATTTCGATTGCCCGCTCTCTCTCTCTCTCTCTCTCTCTCTCTCTCCCTTTCACTCGCGCACCTCACTCTCTCGAGCGGTGAGGGAGTCTCTGACGCGTATCCCTCATCCCCCGTAGCTTGCAGTCAACCTGTACAGAATCCTGCAATTTACCCCCCGGGTCCTCGACTCCCTTCGCATCTCACCGACCCAGCTCACAGTCGCGCCATCCTCCGTCTATATCGCGAGGGTGTCAAATATTTGGAATTCTTTTTTACACCAATATAATGGTATAGACGTATAGGTACATTTTCATCGTACATACCTGGGTGAAAAGACGACGAGCTGTGAGCGAACGAAAAAATAAACAAATGTAATAATAATAAAAAATAATGTTTCAGCGATACGAGAATATGAATTACTACGAATAATAACAATACAGATTATAGAGCGTACAGAAAGACTGACAATTATATAAAGTTATGAGCATTTTTTAGGAATCCATTTATTGAAAAATGATTTTTCTTCAAATATGATTCAGACGATGGAATCCTTGCCTCGTGTTTTGTACGAAATGCAGAAAATCCTTTACCCTTTGTCGATCCTTGTACACTGGACCCCCCCTCCCCGATGGCGCAAACTTGCTTGCAAAATTTGATTTCACTCTACCATCCCTAATTTGCCTCGTATTCGTAAAAGAGTTAAACATAAACAAAGTCCGCACAAATAGAGCTGGTTATGTGTATATATACATGTTTGAAATAAAATACGTGGCAGGGACAATAAAGGGATAAAATACGGGTGGAAGCTTAAGTTGGCAAAAAAGCTGTACCTAGCTATCCAGCTTGTAATGTTTTTTTTTCGTTCGTGGAAAAATCTCGTATCAAGAGGATTTCGAGTTGCAACGGAAATAGTGAACTCTCTCCCCTTCCTTCCCTCTTCCACAACCCCTCTTCCTCCCACATGTAGATCCGCGAGTAGCCGTGTCGAATCGTCTCGATTTCCCATCGCGTTCCATGATAAAATCAGGACTAATATATATTCCGGGTAACTCGATTGGACCCACGGAGGGGTTTCGGGGGGTTTCCACCACCGGATAAAAAAGAGAGTGCCCCGATAAAAGAAAGATTCGTTGTCGCGCTGCCGACCGAAAAGTGTACCGTCAACGAGACCGGATATGCATGGGACGAAAAGAAACGTGATCGAAGCTCTCGCATCTATACTAGAGAGAAAAAGCAATGGATAAAGGGAGGTTGGCCGGGGGGAAGAACATTCGAGGCAAAGTCTCTTCTCGTTTACTCCGGGATATGCAGTACCTACCTCGCGTGAAGGACGGGGCCGCCGGTGTAACGCACTTATCCTTCTCGAACTACGGATTCACAAAAGTTTCCCAAAGTGGCGGAGAGGGGTGGGGAGGGAATAATATAGAACGTACCGATAGAACGAGGGATGACTTATCAATATTCATTATCCGTTACCCCGAAAAGACTTATAGCGTCTTTCACGTCGACAGCATGTGTAGTATGCGAAGAGTCTTATTTTACGTAACTTGGAACGAAAATCGAATGTCCATCTCACCATTTCAATTTCTACGAGTTATTCCGCAATAAAAAAACGACCAATGTTTTTTCATTAACCTTTGATTCGACAATTTTACAACCCGGAAACGAGTCAAACGAGGATTTTCTAAAAGTTTAATAAAATCTGTATGAAACGGAACGAACGTTTTATGTTACGAAAAAAACATATTGCACTGGGAATATGTTTGATATTAAGCTTACTGGTAATGTAATAATAAAAATTTGTAATTCACGAGAATATTTGATGAGTATACACGGGCGAAAAATATGTAATATTCGTTCGACAATATGTTTCACTCGACCATTGGGGGTGGACCGAGTTTGATAAAAAACGCGATTCTATATGCGTCTATCCACATTCCGTTTTTTTTTCTTTCCCTGTCTCTGTGTCTCGTTTCAGTATTTTTTAATTTCACATCAAAGGCCGGCGCACGAGACAGCTTCCTATCGCGTGTGCTCATTACAGCAACCTGGGCTACACAGACAGTGAATCCCCATAGTAAATTACGGACGAGCAATCTGAAATCGCTAGGCAATATTAAATCGTGCTGCAGTCGTGTCGTGTCAATACACACGAAGCATACGCTTAGCTTTTCTCTCCCCCTTCATGCCGGAATATAATTTTCTTTGAAACGCGAAGGGGAGAGCAGATTTCTGGTAAACGTATATTACACCGATAGCATTCGT
The DNA here is from genome assembly GCA_964017225.1 of Netelia inedita. Taxonomy (NCBI): domain Eukaryota; kingdom Metazoa; phylum Arthropoda; class Insecta; order Hymenoptera; family Ichneumonidae; genus Netelia; species Netelia inedita. The sequence goes on from OZ024925.1 coordinate 3,205,132, forward strand.
TCATCGTTCAATGTACATACCTGTTTTTTGTAATAAATTCTCTATTAAATTTTATAGAGCGAATATTGAAAGGATGAATGCATTGATTCGAACAACATTTTTTTCAGGGGCTTTTGATGAAAAGGTTTGAAGGAAATAACTGGACTTTATTCGCAACATTAATACGACTGTGCATAACATTCTCCACTAATTAACATCGATTCTATAGCGAAACGAATAAAATTCTAATCCGCCATAAAATTATGTAGCGTATACTATAAAATTACATAATTTTTTTCAATAATTTTTCTGGACTTTCTTTTCCTGTACTATAGATTCTCATGTCATGTTATATTAGACCGGGTTGGGCATTACACTTACGATTTCAAGGAACGAAGTCCCAATAAATCAGAAAAAGAAGAAGAAGAAGAAGAAGAAGAAGAAGAAGAAGAAGAAAATGAGAAAGGGGTCGAGAACTTAGAAAAATACTCCAAAGGAGTTTCCTCATTACCGAGGGTCTCTCATGGAGCTTTCGGTCTCATATTTCCTTTGACCGAGAGTTTTGATTCAGGAGAGATTCGAAAAAGTAGTTTGAAAATTCTTGTCCTTGTTTTCATGCCTCGCTTCGATCATTTTACTTCACCTCCTGCACAGGCATTCTTCTCTCTGCCTGACCTCCTCTCACTCTATTTCTTACTCTTAGTTTTCAACATACCAACTCAAGTTTCCAAATTGCGAGGCAAACGCTTAGTGACGTCATTGCGACCTCCACGGTAGCTACAAACGGCGCCTGTATAGAGAAGAGGGTGAGTCTCCCGGGCCTGTGTAGAGCTCTTGCTGTACGGAGAGAATGCGAGGGAGCCAGGGAGAGAGAGAGTGAGAGGGAGAGAGAGAGGCGTTACGCAACGGGTTTCGCGGTCATTATGGAAACGTTTCGCAGCGTTGCGCAACGACGCCGACGATGACAAGGGGTGAGATTTCGAAAAGCTCCGGTAGAACTTGTTCCAACTCCTCTCCGCAGCTCCCCCCTGTGCCGTACATAGCTTTCATCGAAGCGATTGCATAACCGCAAGGAGCTGGCGAATACTGGGCCTTCAAGCAAACCCCCTCTCTCTATCCCTCTCTCTCGCCCTATTTCTCTCACTCTCTCACTCTCTCTCTCTCTCTCTCTCTCTCTCTCTCGCTCTCTTTCTCTCTTTCGACCCGAGAGCGGAAAGTTATTCATACGGTTTCGCGAAGGTAGAACGCAATTAAAGTTAAACGCTGTCCGCGCCCTCTGCGTTCGTTCTCCTTCTCTCGTTCGTGAAACAACCCTCTCACTTCCAAAACCAGCCACCGCCTCCCCCGTCCTCACCTCGTGCTTATACGCTAGCTGTTTCTGGTTGAGAAGAGAGCAACGAAGAGAGTGATATAGAGAGAGAGTGTGTGTGAGATAAAGAGAGGAGAACACGTGGCTAACCAGTCTATAACCTTCGGAGTTTTGTGCTGGCTGTATCCCTAAAAGCGTCAAGGTGGCTTGGCTGCTTGGCCCCCAGGAGAGACGGCAGAGACGAAAGGAGCGTAAACGAAAGAGAGGACGGGAGTGAGAGGAGCCATAACCGTGCTCTCTCTACGCGAGATGCCAGCCTCAAAGGAGCATTAATTCCCGGAGCTTCCCGCGCACCGGATGTGAGATCAAACACTTTCGACAATTAGCGTGGGACCAATGAGAACCCACCGCTTGAACGTGGCAAGCTCTTTCTCGCTCTCTCTCTCTCTCCCGCTCTGTTTTTCTCTCCATATATATATACAGACTGATCAGAGAAACAGGGTGAAAGGGAGAGTGTTCTCCATCACATCGCCATATATTTCACAACTGCACTTGTGAGCTTCCACATCAGCTCTTCTCTCGCTCTGAAATATCTCTCTTGGCCAACCTCTCTCGTTTCCCCGTTTTCTTGCATTTTCTCCATTGTTTATTTATCGCTCTATTTACACGGAGCAAAGCTTACCACACAAACGTTTCGATATAGCGACAGACTCCTTTGGAATCAACCGAACCTGCATTATTGACTCGGTTTGGCTGACTACCGACAGTCATGTATACCTTTTGCATCATGAAAAAATATATAATTATATTGTGACGGGAATATTCCTCCTTCAACAAACCCACTCTCTCGATGTACGAACAACGTTCTTGAAAATCGAGACCGTCGCGCGAAGTATGCCTTTTTCTTAGCTGCCGACACATGTGTTGACGGGCCCATCGAATAATGTGCAAAAAGAAAATAAAGGCAGGCGAGATTGCTTTTATCGATACGGAAATCAATTACTTAATAACCTTTTAGTCAATCAGTCAATATTTAAGTCTTGTAGAAGAGAGCCTAAAATTTACTCACAGAGTCTGCTTTCAAAGGAACGATTTGAGAGTCTTAGGTACCTACCCGATAACTTTAGATGCCTATTAGTAACTCTCCGGCACATTATTTTCCGTAGATATAATTATAAATAAAGTTCAAATTTTGAAAAGAGCGTGTGTGTTGAATTCAAGTAAATTCGATAATGGGACCCTGTAAAATCAATTCCAAGTCAATCTCTCTTTACTATGAATCGCCTCGACGGTATTTTATCGAATCTCTTTTCCATTTATTGGTTCAACAACCGAACCTCCCTGATCTTTTTCTCGTCTCATAATTCTTGATTATTAAAACAATAAAGTGGCATCCAAATTTATGTCAAATAGTTAATGGAATTCAAGAGGTCTACAAGTTGAAGCACTGCGGCCGTGGTGGTGAAGAGGCATGGAATAATGACTGTCGTTGTTCGTTCAAATATTTGTCATTTCTGTGGAGCTGTGGACAAATATTTATGCATTATATCCGATGGACGTTGTCAACCCCCATCGGATGTTGAAAAATCACTGAAGCCAATAAGTTACATGGGTATATGTTTTTTTTAAGTCATCTCTATTGTAGTGAGTATAGGTACGTTCATGTCACCGTGAAGCATAGCCCGGAGCAAGATTTTCATGACGAGACAAAGAACGACGATGTAATTAGCTTCACAGGTAGATAGGACGCCAGACGGATATGGGAAGAGCCTGGGGGCTCTTCTCTTCCTCTCTACCTCGTTCTCTCTCTCTCTCTCTCTCTTTCTCTCTTCGTTTCAACGTTTGCGGAAAAGCGTTTTGAGGGGGTTGGGAATTTGAAGCGTTCCTAGTGGATGGTCCGTGTCCACAAATTCACTGAGTATATACCGCAAAGCCTTCGTACTCTTTTCCCTTTGGTTTCACTGCATGTCTACATAACGTGTACTGCGAGATGGGTAGCTTTTGCTCGAGGGAGGGAGAGACCGAGAAAATAAAATATTCATGGTAATTCGAGTTACCGACAGTCAGATACTGCGACGGACAGAAGCGTCTTCGATTTCGCCCGCCACACAGGATGAACGACTAGAACCTTTTTTCAACCCCCGAGCCTTTTTTCAAATCGTGCTTCGTTCTTCTTTTGACTTTCTTCTTTTGGACTGCGCTATACAACAAAACGTTGTAATACGTAGTCCACGAAAAGAGGGTCGAAACATTCATATTTCATGCTTCTTGTATTATCTTAGAGGGGAGAGGCGGGGTCCGTACTCACTTTCAGAATAAATACAAGCTGAATCGAGAACAATCCAACTTCCTCCGTAAAGGAGTCTGTACCGCACCAATTTCCACGATCCAGAGTTCCATCACCGCTGAAGCGTGCTATATATCCTTATCCACCTTCGTGAAACTATTCTCTTATATACAAAGTTTCCGATTCTCGATAGAGGGAAAGGCCAGAAGTCCCCGGAGAAGCCCACGAGATGGAGTAGGGGAGGGACGAGAAGAGGGACGGTGTTGGAGGAGACGACGAAACGAGAGAGGGAAACATTCGATTCCCGGCGCGCGATATACGTATCTTTGTGTCGTTGGGTACGTGTCACTGAGGGATTTTCTTCCAACAATAGTAACAAGAGGCAAAGCGCGTCAGCCAACCGAAAAATTGTCTGTCTTTTGTGCGAGAGACACGGCGACGTGATCGATGACTCGATTATTCCATCTAATTTTCATGTTTTCTCTAACGAGCACTGCAACCACGATAACGCATCGAAGTCATACATTTTTTCCAATGACATTATTATATTGATGTTTCATTTTTCAATTTTGTGCTTAGATGAGCAGTTACGCCGCTCGGATTTAATTACATGTTTATGTCTACAACACGACTGAATGAGAATAGTTACGCGAAAGCTCCGATTTCCAAAGTAATCCTTTTCTGTGTAAACGGTGTAAACTGCCGCGTCGATGCGAATACCGACGAGACAGAGCTGAGAATTGAGCCCACGCGCAGCTTGGCTGCTATCAAGTACGTGCAGCATTTCTCTGGTCCACAATGCAACGAAACCAAAAGAGGGAGAAAGAGGGAGAGAGAGAGAGAGAGAGAGAGAGAGAGAGAGAGCGAACTTGCAATGATAAACCTAAAAGTTTGCTTATGGCACTGTCGAGGTTACTCATTCTCTCTCTCGTCTTCTCGCCTCCGCTTTCCTCACCAGACTTCTCCGCAGAGATTTCGAAAGCCTTGATCAGACCAACACCACAACCTCGCCCCCGTCCCGACCCCTTCCTTTCCCGACCCATTCCTCTCTGTGGCGAATTTCACCCAGCAGTGCGCAGTTCGTTCTCCTATCTCTGGCAAAACAATCCTTTCGTTACCCCCCACCCCCCTTCTCGTTTCTTTGAGAAGAGAACTGACTCGGGGCAAAGGAGAATCCGAAATTCGCTGTATGAGAGAAGATTCCGAGTAAGCTTTCCATCATCCATGTTCCTAAATCCTCTTCAAGAATGAATAGAAACAACAAACTCAAATATGCTAACAGCTAGATCGAAAATCACAATTATCTCGAATAAATAAGAACTGCAAGGTTTATTTGAAGCCTTGCTATGTCCATTGAATAAAAATCGGGAACTCACCTGCTCCAGCTACGATTATTTGTCAATACAAGAAGTCAATTCGTATGCGCGAGGATGAAGCACCCGGGGCACGCTCGCTTACTTTCGGACAACTGTTCCAAGGACAAAGTGTCACCAAGCGTCTACCCTCCTTTGCATCGGTCATTTGCGACTTCTTTATTGCAGTTTCCTCCCGAAGCCCTCTTCAACCAACCCCCTGACATCGACCAGTGTCTTTTCCTCACGGGCGCGAGTTCTCCAAGATATAGTCACCGAGGGGGACTAATGGGGAAGGGGATGATTCAGTGCGGCCTAGATGTTACTTGGCGAATCTCCAAATCACTTTTGCTCTGCTCCGCCGCCGTTGCTTTTGCCGACGCTTCGCTATCGCGTTAGAGGGCACGGAAAACTCCGTGCCAAGAGAGAGAAAAAGAGTGCGAGTGGGGGGGGGGCACATCTAAAAGTTGCTTTGAACGCATACAGAAGGCGTCGCCTTCGAAACGCGTTGTTTGTACTAGAACGCGTTCATCTCGACTCGTAGCTGGCCCGACCACTACCACGACAGTTACCACCAGCGTCAACTGGAAAGACGACAAGGACCGGGAAAACATTCCTCGGGGCACTGGCTTGAAACAATAAACGCCCTCGCGACGCTGCTTGCCCGATGGAGCGTGGCAAGATAACGATACGAAAGATAGAAGGAAGAGAAAGAAACTGGAGGAGACAACGCAGAGAGTCAGGCCACCAAGGGTAGTAAGAAGTGGATGGGTTTGAGGGGTCTGCCCCGCTATGTACGGGGTGACGATGCGGCGTTGTTTGTTGGCTGGGTAACGATTTCACGAAATTGAACTACGAAACGTGCCACGACCATCCTCGTTTCCTCGTTTTGCGCCCTTGTTGCCCACCATTTTTCCACGGTGTTTTCCGTTTCTTTTTTTCATCGAGCTCGTTCGCTACTCCGCGTCGTTGAACGAACGATATGACAGCGTTGGGTGTCGTCCGACGCTGATTTCGCCTCATCTCTGGAAACAATCTTACTAGAAATTGTTTACCGGTGGTAAAACCTCGAAGGGATCCACAAGCGACAAACATTGAAGCACTTTGAAGCATTCAAGCGATTTGCGACCACACATTTTCGAAGTAGGTATAACGAGCATATAACTTACTACACGATGAAATTATATCTGTACACCCAACACCGGTTAACGACCAATTGTTACGAACGATTGAGAATTAACGCGTACTCCGGTATATCGTTACATTCTGGTCGGAGGGATATCAAAGAGAGGCCGTTGAGGGTGATCTTGCTTCGGGTCTCCAATGCTCAGGTGTTCGTGGTTGTATCTTGAGCGGGGATGATGTACGTCGAGGACGTCGGTTACTCGAGGAACCCCTGGAATACATACATTCTGGTTCGCTCGCTGCCACGAGCGACCTCTTGGTTCACCCTATCCGGTTTCTAGGAACAGCCATGAGCCACCGTAGCAAACCTGGACCATATAGAACCTTCTCCCGTGCTCCCTCTCTGTCTCTCTCTCTCTCTCTCTTTGGTCCCAGAGTCGGAATACGAGAGTGTTTGTGTATGTGTGTGTGTGTGTGTGTGTGTGTGTGTGTGTGTGTGTGTGTGTGTGTGTGTGTGTGTGTGTGTGTGTGTGTGTGTGTGTGAGTGTGTGTGTGTGTGTGTGTGTGTGTGTGTGTGTGTGTGTGTGTGTGTGTGTGTGTGTGTGTGTGTGTGTGTGTGTGTGTGTGTGTGTGTGTGTGTGTGTGTGTGTGTGTGTGTGTGTGTGTGTGTGTGTGTGTGTGTGTGTGTGTGTGTGTGTGTGTGTGTGTGTGTGTGTGTGTGTGTGTGTGTGTGTGTGTGAGAGAGAGAGAGAGAGAGAAGGAGAGAAGTCGAGACGCCAGTTCGCATTTGCCACGCTCCGACTAACTTGCCTTCCACCTCATCAATCTTAGGCCACTTGGATAGCACTGGCAATTACAATATCGGCTTGCTCGACGAGAGTTTGAGGTTGCGGCCAAAAGGGGGCGGGTTCTTGGCACGCTAGCCTGCTCTCCTTTCTCTCTCTCTCTCTCTCTCACACACACACACACACACCCACACTCTTGCGAATCGTTCGCCAGCGCCGCAACGTTCACTCATGTTTTCTCACTCCGCGCACTCACACTAGCAAAGCTACCCCGTTTTGTAGCATCACTTGCTAGCACAGAGGCCGACGCGAGCGCCACCTGCAGCCGGGATACGGTAAACTTCCCCTGGGCACATATCCCACCTGTTGCAAGGCGATCAGTCACTTGAGCCGCGGATTTGTTTAAATCTTGATTACGCTTGGCCGCGCTCTGCGTCTATCCCTTTCGCTTGCATCTCGCTCGTACCCTCGACTCGCGAGGCTCTCTCCTCCACACGTACCGCCGATGCGAGATCCGTCGACGCTTAATTTCAATCTCTCTCTCGGGGATATCGAGAAGCTAAATTGGAGTCCCTGCAGAAGCGACGACGACTCTCTCTCTCTCTCTCTCTCTGCGTGTACAGGCCTTGCACAATTTAGATATGTATGTATACCTGCGCGTCCATGTATGCAGTCGATCGAGCTTATACGCATCGAATATCGATTCGTGCAAATTGTCATCTGTTTAATATGGTTACTCGTCTCTCAATCTACGAGTTTTACACATGACCTACATCAACCTTCTTTTCCAATAACGGGAAAAAGCTCAAATAATATAGAATGTTGTTGGAAATCGAGTATGATCGTCCAATAAATCATTCGAACTATTATCGAAAATCTAGCTGTTGATCATACTTGAGATACGTAATTATTTTTGCGCCGCAATTATATTATGTGACACGTAAATAATGCTTTCAATCACCTCGTCATATAACTCCAGTATGAAATACGAAATTAGATTCCGAAGTAGGACACGAAACGAAAGTGAAACAGGGAGAACGAACGAGATTCGTGTATAATGAGAGCAGAGTGGTGGAGGTTACAAAAGTCTACTTGGATAACCCCAGAGATGAGGAAAAACTATTAAGTCGAAACGGGAAGACAAACCGGGGCGTCGAAGGGTTAATTGCAGGAAGCGGCGACGATGAGAGGTACGAAAAAGAAAGAGAGAGAAAGGGAGTGTGTGTGTGAGAGAGAGAGAGAGAGAGGGAGAGAGAAATCGGTTTGCGGGAGTGGCGGACGTTGCGCTCTCTCGTACTCCCCGTCTCTCTTCTCCGGCTCGTTCGTGTTTTACAAGGGCGCTTATCCGACGCTCCGAGGCGGAAGATGACCGCGGGAATTTATGGAGCCGTTAAAGCATCCCCTTTGGGGGTCGCGCTCCTCCCTCTCAACGCGCCCTCTCACTCCCCCGCCCCCGTTTCTATTCCTTCACCTCACCCACTGTCGCCATGCAGTAAGCTCTTATCCTACAATACCCCGTTTTTTTTATCACTGTCCCGTTAACACGTTCACCACCGTACACGCACGCTTTTCGAGCACGTTCAACGTTCTTTTTATCACCAACTCAGCCTGCTTGCATCCCCTATATACGGTTCCCATATACGCAAGCATGGAAGACACCAGCAGTTTCCTCCGATATACAACATGCGCCAGATTCCATCGTTCTGCATTTAACAACGAATATCCCGACCACGAAGAGAGGTAAAATAAAACCATTCATTGCCATTAGTCATTCAATATGGCAACGTTCCGTGGCAGATATTTCATTCGAACGACCGAAGCTGCGTTTTTTGTTGCTAGAATTCTGATCGTTAAAAAGAAGACCATCCCGGTGGCATTTAGATAAAATTTCGAGGATTTCTATTAATAATTTGCTTTTTCTCGTTGATGATAAAGGCTCATAACTTTTCATGGATCATCGAAAATTTCAATAAATTCAATACGATTTATACCGAGCAAATTATATTTGTTGCATTTACGTTAACTTAATTCTTAACAACTTGACTTATAAACTCTTCAATGTTCCATAAAAAACGGCCCTCGAAATATCGTAAACTCTCATTGGACGAAGCCTCTAGAAAGTGATTACGTCTTCATTGTTGGCAAGTCCTGTAGTTTCGATATGAATGAAATTAATTAACTTGCTCGACTGGAACAACCACTGGTGAACTATCAAGGTGCGACGTCGGGTAAGGAGGGGATGAAGTCCCGTCGATCGTTGCATCGAGGAGGCGCATTAACAGAGTCCCCTCCTTGAAAACTTCTGCTACAGGAGTACTCACGGAAGGGTTTTGAGAAAGAGAGATGGCGGAAGAGAGCCTAGTACTGCCTCGCTCCATGACATCGAAGTATAGAATACTCCCGAAGCTCTCTACCGAGTAGATCGAACCTCTATAAAACCGGAACCTCAAGCCCGCAATAACAAGCTCACGCTGGGAGAGTTTAGCCGTTCTCTCACTCTCTCCTTCTCTCTCAAGCGAGCCGAGTCGTTCTCCTTGTCCAATGCTTAACCACGTCGTTCTATCTACCGTTCTCTTTCTCACTCTCTCTCTCTCTCTCTCTCTCTCTTTCTCTCTCACGCTCGGTCTCTCTCTCTCTCTCCGCCTCGTCATGATCGTCGTCGCAGCTGAACTAACTGCGCGCGCTCGGTTTGGCTTATGCCCAGGGTGCCAATTAGTTACCAGCATTACCAACAGCTTCCTCCTAATTAACAAAGTTTAAACTATCGATGATGGAGCCAAGAGTGAAGAGTCCACGGATATATTGCGCTCTATAGTCAGCCCGCTAACCAGTATCGTCCTCAATCCAGCATCCTCTTCGTACCTCTCCCTTTCGTCTATCGTTTTTTCGGGTCTCATATTTTATAACCGAATTTAACTGAGTTTTTGTGATACACAAGACTTTTTTTCTCATTAAATTCGCCTTTTTTCTTGCAAACATTATGATTCTACTTCTTCTTTTTTTTAAGTTTCACAACATAAAAAAGTACATTGAATTTTAGTGTTAGTAACGTAATTACGCACTACCGGGAATTAACTGGTCCACTCGAACAACCCACTTAAGACAAACAAAATTGGTTCTGCCAATGTCAAACTCTACAACGAAAACGTTGTCTTCTTTGAGTCCATATTTGCCCGATTCGCGAGGTTTACGTAAAATAAATGGCTGTACGCGGTTCGATTGTAGACGTTCTCTCGCCCATAGTTAGTTCAAAAGCATACAACGCAAGCTTTTTGGTTAGCGGATAACAGGCTTTGAGAGCATGACGACGCGGTTGGGGGTATGCGCTACACGGTGGAAGAGGGGCAGGGGATACGTCAAGCGTAATTAGTCGGATGGGAATTCGATTAAGCTTTAATCAGCCAATTGTTGATAGGGCGGGGATCCGGACGCGAAGCCGTTTCGCTTTGTTCACGAGTACCGTTGAGCTCCGAGGTCTCTCTCTCTCTCTCTCTCTTCCCCTCTCTTCCTCTCTCTCGCCCTCCCTCCCACCCCTGACGAGTCTAATTGATGGCGCAAAACAGATTAGCACCATCAAATATTACGCGAGAGGGATCTGCACCCCCCCACTCTCATCACATAAACGAGTCTGGTACAGGACACACGATTACGTCATTTCACTGCGTGCCAAGCCGCCAGGTGGCTTTTGAAGTTCGAACCTTTAGTCGCGTTTCGACACGCGTAACGAGGAAAATGAAAAAAAAAAAAAAAAGTAGCGGACATTTTTTGTTCCGCCCGTATTTGTTAACGAACGTTTATAGTTGCATTTGCAGTTATTTACAGACGTATTTGGGCATGTCACTTATACGGGGATTTGTCGATAATGTTTTTTAACCGGTATCGTCGAGGGAGAGAAAGTGAGGCAAGGCCTTATATCATTAGGAAAGCGATTATATCCCGTCGTTATCCCATATTATATACCTATATACGTATATATGAGTGTATATTTTCAACATCACTTATACGCATTTAGTTGGCCGGCAAACGGAAAACCGTGTCTCTTGATATTACATGGGGCAACATGAGCGGTAGAGAGAGAGAGAGAGAGGGAGAGCGAGAGAGAGAGAGAGAGCAAGAGAGAGAGAGAGAGAGAAATAGAGAGAGAGAGGGAGAAAGGGAGAGAGTGCCTAGCTGGAGAGAGCTAGACCCACGTTGATATTATTAACGTTAATTTGATTTTCATCAAACTCTTGTTAAGGCTGGCCGGAGCTAAGCTCTACCCCATCAATCGCCCGCACGGGTTCCCCGGGATAATTACATTCGACGAGAGAGACAGAGGGAGAAAGCTCGCTGGTATATGTGATGCTGGAAGGGTGGAAAAGTGGATGGTCGCGGTGAAACGACTAGAGAGAGAAAGAGAGAGAGAGAGAGAGAGAGAGAGAGATTGAGAGTGAATGAGAAAGTTTTGTGCTCCGCCGCTGGGAATATAACGCACCCTTCGCATGGGCGAAAGGTCCAACCCGATTTCCAAACTCGCTACGTAACAAACCAACCCCTTCCCTGTCCTACGCTAGCCTATACATTCGCGCAGTATTCTTCCGTAAATATATGCTTCTGTCAATTCGAATGAAACATCGTTCATCCTTACATTACAAAGAAACAATCATGCGTTACAAGGGATTATCGTGAAAAAATGTAAAACAATAACTTGCGTTCTCGCATTAATTAAAAAAATACAAATATGTAGTCGTGTTCCAGTTTAACGGTGTCTTTTTCAAATTTTCTCCATGTGTACATGTTCATTTCATTCAGGCTGCTCTGTATTTGGTGTTTTCGTCGAATTTGTAAATTAGCGGCTAACCAATAATTTCAGTCACGGTATATCGTGTCGAACGAAATACCATTGATCAACGTGTAGCACAGTTATAATTACGGTAGATGGAGAGAGGTAGGAAGAGAGGTAGGGGAGAGAGGAAGAGAGAAAGAATTACGCGTCATTTGTTAAAACGGTGACATGGTGGCGAGTGTTGAAATGCCAACTGAAAATCGCGAATATTGACTACCCTGATCAAAATGGTCATTGACGCGCGAGAGCACGGTGAATACGTTCTCAAATTATAGACATCGGCGTCGATTCCATTTTGCGGACACATGCAAGCGAGCGTTTGGACCGATACACAGACTGATTGAGACAAAGTTGGACGTGGAAACGTACACGAGGTTGGAAAAAAGAGAGGGCCGGGAGGAGAATCGGGGAGGTGGGTTGTAGATCGTATAGACACATCTATCGCATTTAACTCTTTTTATGCTCATTCCTGCACGCTCCGAATAGAGTTATCCCGAACTCGGACTTTGTGCCACGGTAAACCCCCGTTGGCCACTGATGTAGCCTGAATTATTCATAAAAGCTATCGGTCATTCGGTCTTCCTTTTTCCTTTTTTTCCTCCTCGTGAAACGATCTGCCGCTCCCCCCTGGCCATCTACACTCCGTTCGATCGGCCTCGCTGAAACTTCTCATCTTGCTGCATCAACGATGAAAAACATCACAACCAAAAAAATTGCAAGGTTTCGCGCTGCAAACTTTTTCCCGACAGTTTTAATTCAGCATCCAGGGGATGACAGTTTTTTAATCGTTTTTTTGAATCAAACGTCGAATTGCTCCACCTATATACATCTGTAATACCCCACTTTTTAGGGTTCGTAATTTTTTTCAGTTCATCTCCTCGTTCGAACTCCTCTTGAGGGAGAACAATAATTTTCGCCATTCCGAGAGATCGGAGATAAAAAGCTTAAAAAGTGAACCATTAATTTTTTTTAGAATTATCACTTTAATTAACTATAATTTTTCTTATTTATTTTATGTTTTTCATTGTAATATCTGGAGATAAGAACGGACGTAAGACACTTCCTCGTGATAAACGTTTTCCTTGAGATAAACACTTCGAGAAAAAGGAGCATTGTAAAAAAATTATGGACTGCATAAAAATTGATATTGGAAAAAAAATCACACATAAAAAAGATTGATGAGAAAAATCAGATTTTCTCGCGTTCGTGTGCGGATGTTTCCGGCACCCTTGCATAAATTCCGAGAATGAAAAACCGTTGCTTCACGAATATTGTGCGAATATGTAGATACGTGCGGTAGGTGTGGGCGTACCTGTGTGCATGAGAGGTAAAACATGTTGAAGATCGGTTACTCTCTCGTATAAGAAAAGTCTCGCGCTCGAGCGCTGCCGGGAGATTGCTCTTTCACTTTAGACGACAATAAAATAATATCACGTCTAAAAGGGCAAATAAATTTATAGCCAATCTCGTCAACGTCGGTCCAGTACGGGTCTTTGCTTCTTTTCACAGTCCTTCCTCCCCTCGGCTTGTCTTTACCCTTACCAACGTTTCTCTCGTCCCATCGCTTCAGTATTTTCCGCGTACATCGGCTTCGCGTGCTTTACGCCGTTTGCTCTCACAATTCGAGCACACACAGACATGGACGAACGTTGAAGAGCCTCGGCAGGGAGGATCTCGGAACGTTCCCCGTAAGCTCAAGTTTCGTCTCCCGCACTACCACATCGTTCTACTGCGTAACGTGAAAGGAGAATTGGTGAGAGAAGCTGCGTCTTGTGTACATGAGAGAGAAAGTGAGAGAAAGACATGAGAGAGAGTGAGAGAGAGAGAGGGAGAGAGAGAGAGAGAGAGAGAGAGAGAGTGATAAAGGGTGGGAGGGAGAGCGCGCGCACGTAGCATAAAGTCGTAAAACTCGACTTACGACAAGTCGTAACATCGAAGAGACAACGTGACGGTTTTTTTCGCATCTCTCTCTACCGATATTTTCTTTTTTCCTCGTCGAAGCTCCGTAGTGCGTTCGCCCACTTTTTTTTCTCTCCAATCCGTTCGAAAGCTCGTTATAATTGGCAGGGTGCGATCCAGGACGGTACACAATGGGCGGTTGGGGCAAAACCCGAGGTTCGAAGCATTAATAAGAATCGCTGAGGGAGGTGGAGGCGTAAAATCTACGGACCGCAATCATGTTTCTCGTTAAACCCGCGCGTGTAAACCGGAAATGAAAATTAGCGCAACGGGAACACATTAAAGATAACGTTGCGAAATAATGATTGTGGCAAAATAACGATCGAACGTTTTTTTCCCCGCTGTTTATTAATAGTTCGTCACGAGCGTAAAAAGCTTAAGAAATTATTTAAAAATGAAATAATAAGAAGCTCTCATGATTTTAATAAGATAATCAATTTTTGTTATTATTCGTAAATTGTTCAATCGCCGGCGCGATTTGAGATCGCCATCCAGGCTATGGTCACGTTTCGCCCGTTTCATCCCCAGGAAAAACCGCATCAAGCTGCGTCTCGAATCTTCCATCCTCCGCGGCCACGCCGTTATATCTGCTCGCGATGCTATTAATAACACAAATTTTATTGAAAATATTCGGTACAGCTTGCCCTCTCTCTCTCTGTCTCGCGCTCTCTCTCTCTATCTCATCTCTGATGGGGCAATAAAGATCCGTGGCCGCGAGGGCCATAATGGAACCTCTCGGAAACCAAACGGGGGGTGAGCGTTCTATATATACCATTCTCTCGTATTTCGTGGATATATATTAGCCGACGTCCAGGGGATTTCTGCTTGCGAGACTGCCCGAGAAGGTGGAAGAAGAGAAGAGGGTGAGAGAGAGAGAGAGAGAGAGAGAGAGAGAGAGAGAGAGAGAGTCAGGCGGGTTCGTCTGGCTTTAACGGCACTGTAAACCGTAACGGATTAATCCCTTGGCCAAAGAGAAGGGGCGAGAGAAGTTAAGCGATTCTCTCTCTCGCACTCTCGCGTAGCTCGCCCTTGTGATTCTATATCGCATCCCTTCCTCCCATTTTCCTCCGACGCTTCACTCTTTCTCCCTCCTTTGGCGAATGAAAAATCGCGAGGATACCCAATTCCTGTTTACGATGAAAGAAGCTTTGCTCGTCGATTTCTCGTTTCACCATACACATATACATCTATGTACATAGGTATCTATCGAAAGCCGTTGGTGGGTGGAAGTTTTTCAATGACGAATGTTCGCCATTAACGATTGTTCGGTAAGAGATATCGAAGAGATAAAGCAAAAAAAGAAATCCTACATTAGTAGCAGGAAACTTTTGTCATTGATATCCGCTCATAAAATATCGTAATCTCATTCATTCGATTGTATTTATGTACCGGCGATCGTTTGTAAATCACGTTAACAGCGATCTCGACGTAATTCATGCCAGAGGAACGATAAATATTGAGACTGAAATAATTAATAATTGGTAGTGTGGCTATTATATTTTTTCTCCCTGGTCTACGACCGCGAACTGGGGTCTTTGCCGTTATCGCTAGGGGATGAAGTCATGAGATACGTTCACGTTAAATGCTTTCTGTCTCGCTCTTTCTATATATCTATATATATATTCGCATATAAGTAGAGACCGTACGGATGACACATAGCATGAAGCCGCGAGAGAAATACTATCTTCATTGTCTAAATGGCTGCCGATAAAGCAAGTTGCGAGTTTACTGCGAACAAGACTGTATTTATCATCGCCACGGCGATAGCGAAGATGGCGCGACCCCTGCTCGTTCGTCGAGACTTCCCTCGTGTTCGCGAGGATGCAACGCTCGGTTTATATTTCTTCTTTCAAAAAAAGGACAAGCAAAGAATGAAAAAACAAAAAAGAAAAGCTAAGACCAAAAGAGCGTTTCTTCCTCGCAGATAAAGTGAATTTCTTCGGGAATACGCGTTGGAAAACATTTTTACTCGACGATACGGCCAGGGGTCGTAGAGCAATGTACTAACGTAGATACATACATATATATGTTAGTAAAGTCAACCCCCTTGCTCTGTAAAACGATTGAATATAAAATATATGACCTCACGTGTATCTCCGTCAGCAAGTCGCTGATAAAAAGAATAGAAAAACGAGCTAAAATTGAATAGGCGCAACACACCCACGTGCATTTACACACACATATTTATATGTGCGTTTGCGTATGTGTGTGTGTGTGTAAACTATTTATGTATATATACTTCTAGGAAAAATGTCGAAAGAATTGTCGAAGCACGGCGACACGATGATAGCCGAAAATTTGTCCACCCGCGCGTGTTACATTTTCTCTCCTATATGTCCAAGCAAACGGAATTTTGACCCGAGGGGATGTTTGCCCGTTAGGGGATGCTGTATTTCCCCGTATACGAAGATAGTGAACTGTGTATGTGTACACATACATATATCGTATCGTGAATGTACCAAGTTGAGGAGAAAAGGGAGGGGACAGAGGGGCGGGGGGGGGGGTGGTAGCGTGAAAGCTCTCGCTCAACGGCCGAATCGAAGTTTTTTCATGCTTTATGAAATGGAAAGTATACGAGGTGATTTTCGAAGTTACCCGACACACATACATACCCGTATGGTACACAAATACACATATCGAGAGGGAGAAAGAGTCAGTGAACCAGCCTGGATCAGTCAGGTTCAATTTCGCTAAGAGGACGAGAGAGGGTCTTGCGCCTGTGTTTGTCCGTGTGTGGTTTCTCGGGTGCGAGGCCGATTATCGGTTTCCAACCCCAGCCGACACGATATTCCGGCTATATACAAACCCCGTCGATCGCTATACATCAACTATACATACTGTGTGCCGTACGTACTGTATATAGTGGTAACGTGGCGAGCGTAGGAGTCGAACAATAAAAATCGATGGCGTAAGTCGATTGCACGCGAATTTGACATATTGCAGGGGCAGGAAAGAGCCCAGACACCCCTTGTACAATCCGCTAGCACTATGGGGATGTGTATGTACACTTACATACCTATATACATGCAAGCCACCCTTCTTCCTATCGACGTCTATCTATACACACACACACACACACACACACACACACACACACATACCACGTGTTAACTTCTACACGCACGTACATAGTAATGCAAGGCACAAAACACTGTATAGAGGATAGTAGTGCTTTTATGTTTCGAGCCACGAATATATGTTCCATGTTGACAGGGAGAAAGGCGATGTATGAACCCTCGAACGTAACGCACGTGTATACTTTGAATAAAAACACGAGGTCCCCATTCTCGTTTAATTTAGACTATATGTAGGTATCTACGTGTACGTATATATTTTTTTATGTAATAAAAAAAGATTTCACCACCGCCAATGCCATGTGCAAGAATCGAGGGTGAGAAGGGTGATGGTTATATCGGGTATCCCGTTCGAAAGGGCTAAAGCATCTACCGGGTGTCTCGTTTGAAAGGAGTAACCAACACTTTGTTATAATCATTTCGATGAATACAGCTATTAATCATTATTGTTAATAATATATATGTATATGTGCGGGTGTATATGACTATATATATGTATATAAGTATGGTAGGTATTGGACTATGTATGAGCTTCAATGGTGAACAAGAGATATAATGGTTGTCTCACGGTCGCCCCTATGGAAAAAGAGGGGGTGGTTGGCCCACCACTCCGGTCGAATACGTGCAACTTTAATGCAATATTTAGAGCAAACTATAGAGCGTAAATACAGGAACATTTTCTCTCTTTATATATATTTATATATGGACGTATGTATATAGATTCGTGTATGTGAACATGCGAGAAGGGTGCTGTCACGTGCCAAGCAAAATGCCGAGCACACGCTTCCCTCCACCTGCACGAACGCGAAGAGCGAGAGAGAGAGAGAGAGGGGGTTTAAGAGAGGGAGTGAGAAACGAGAAAGAAAACGTGTGACGGGCTCGAGCCTGAGGGACCTTTCGGAAAAATAAAACCGATCCAGACCCTTTTTCGCGTCTTCTCTTGGTAAGCCGTATTAAATTGGAGCGTCGGTACTGCTACGTGATGAAAGGGAGAGAAGAAAAAGCTTACACGGAACAGAAGAGGGGCGAGTGAGTTAGTGAGTATATCTAAAGCTTTTAATACGCATGGACACGTGTTCTTTTTTGGAGGCTGCAAGCGCAGTTTGCAAATAATTGAGAGTTATACAAGATTTTATCTGCGCGCGGCATATAAAATGGTTGCATTAGATGCGGCATATAAAATAGGTTGGATTAAAATCAAAAAACCATTTCGCACTTTCTCATTACAAAATAATTAAGGATTAAACAAATTACAAAATTGCGAACCCACATTGTCACATTGCTTCCTCCCAGTGAAAGTCTAAGAGCAAGCAAAACAGATTTTGACGTAATTGATCAAACGAATAATAATTATATTTTTGATTAATGATTCTTACGTAATAGACGATATATTTATTATTCGATCTCATTATTCAGATGTCAGATGTTCTACGGGAATATTGCTTAACCACCCCTACAACGCAAAGCCATAGATATATGACGTACAAACGTGCAGGTCACCATGAAGGTTAGCGTCGTCAGAAGGGTTGCGAAAGTCGCAGCGGCACATGAACCAACGGATGTGCAATACCATCGTGACGCCTGCAGGATCTTCATTTGCTATATCTATATATTCACTTGCTCCACTGTTATAGCTATACATCTCTATATGTATGTGCGTGTAGGTATATAGAGCATTGCTGCGAGTGCCACAATCCCTTTACAGGAATTCTATCTCTGTATCCTCCAGTTCATAGCTCTCTCCCTCTCTCTCTCTCTCTCTCTCTCTCTCATGGTTTCGATCTTCCACCTCTTCGTACTCTCATGAACCATGAGAATCTCTCTGACTCACTCACCGACATCGCTCTCTCTCTCTCTCTCTCTCTCTCTCTCTCTCTCTCTCTCTCTCTCTCTCTCTATCTCCCTCTCTCGAGTCTCGACGATCGTTATATGTACGTAGCCATGTGTGCACCCAGGACTTCAGAAGAGGGGAGGGTTAAGGGTAGAAAGAGGGACTAGGGAATGAGAGAAATAGGAACGAGCGAGCACCAAGTGTAGATATAGATTAGAAAAGAGCGAGAAGGAGAGAGAGAGAGGGTGCGCAGGAGAGAGAGAGAGAGCGAGAGAGAGGAAGAGAGAAGCGAGGACCAGGCCTCCTCGTCGGCCCTGGCGCCGAGGCCAAAGAGACGGAGTCACGTCTCCAGACCGGAGTTGCTCTAATTAAATTACTTAAGCGTACGTGTATCTGAGGGTGGTTCTCAGGGTGGAATATCCAACCTGTACACTCACATTTACGCTCACATATATAAATCCACACAGGTTCATGCGGAAGACTGTGCATGCCTCTGGGTTGCCGGTGATGTCTCGAAATGGGAAACATTTCACCTGTTCTCCGAGACTGTTCCCCCTCCCCCTCTGTCTCTCTCATTCCCTCTATGTTACTCTGAATTTCTTACTCTCTTTTGTCGTTTTGCGACGATACTCATTTGAACGAAGACGATTCAATAAGGGTTTCTTTTTTATATAAATTCGATACGTGTAATATGAAATTGAAATTCTAATTTCAGTATGATGGCTCAAGAAACGAGAAATATCGGAAGGGAAACGGAAATATTGGACAGGTTTGATGTATAATTTCCGTACAATTACTAACATGAAAATCATAAATTGTAAATGTATCGTCCCCAATATTCCGTGATAATGCAACGTGATCCCCGCCATTTTATTCATCGATGAGATGGAAAAATGAGAACGTTCTTTGTGTCTCGATAAGACAAAAAAAATTGAAAAATATGAGAATCGGTGCACTGAGAGTCTACCGTCCACCTACGAGGTTATCTCGACTGAAAATATTTTATACGCATTCCACCACACATTTGAGCAGAGTCTTTTGTCGTGATACGAAAATGTAATGCGATCTCGCGAAATATATGTAACAGAGGGCAAATATATATAGACATCCGCAGATATATATACATGGTAGTCTATCGTTTCAAATAAAGACACAAAATCCACCATATCGAGATTCTCTAAAGAGGAGCAGAAGAGAGAGGGAGAGAGATGCCAAAGGGAGGAGTACATTATCCTTGATGTTACTTTAAACGCAGTGGGACGTGAGGTCCATATGATATCTCTCCTTCTCAGAGAATATCATATATACTTTGTCTCGACGAACGATGATGTTGGGTGTAGTACAGTGAGAGCGTTCGTCCGTATCCTCGGGAATATAGGAGCACCGAAGAGAAGGAGAGAGAAAGAGGGAGCAGGACAGAGAGAGAGAGAGAGAGAGAAAGGAAAAGAGTGAGTTGTTACAAAGGGAAAAGCGAACGATCTACCATCTGGCTTCTTTAACATAACATTATCCCAAGTTTTCCCGTTCTGCTGTATAGAATTTTCAAGTATCTTGTTCAAATATTGATGCAAAAAATGCTTGGACTCGCCCTTTCGTATGGATCTTTTTAAAGCTGGTAATTGAAGAATACGGTAAAACGGGACGAGCGATCATTGAAATTTCAATATCTGCTTAACATCTTCTTCACAAACGAGCAAACGGCTATCGTGAACTGTACAAAGCGTTACAAGAATATTTTCTTTTCACAAATAATATAATTGAATCAATTGAATATCAAGAAGAAAAATGAACATCATACTAAAAGTTATTAAAATAAAAAAAAACGAGACAAACGGAAATTTGAATTTCGTGTCATATTTCTCAACATTTCCAGCCAAACGTTGGAGCGGCTGCGAATGAAAGCTCGTGGTTGGTTACGAGGACAAGGGTCAATCGAAATGCGATTCCTTCGTGTCTTTATGGAACATTTCCAGATCCGGTAGTTCGGTAGAGCAATACCGCAGACCCACAAGATTCGACTCGGAGTTTCCGGCCTCGAGTCTCTCTCTCTATCTCTCTCTTTCTCTCTATCTGTATGTCCAGCACAAAGGATATAGCCCCAAGGGAGAGGTGGTAGGAGGGGGCTTGGGGGCCGAAGCGACCGGACTTTGTCGGGCTCTCTCGAGTCCGCAGAGAATGCTCGCCAGTGATGTCGAATGTAAATCAGTGATACGCGCCCAAGCGACCCTCATTCGCCCAAAGAACGTCGTTCTGGCTATGAGAGAGCCCAATCTCCCTCTCCGTCTCTCTTTCTCTCTGTTCGCGTTTACTCCGCCGCACTGCCGACTCGGTCATTTGACCGTACTGCTACGACGTCTTTTCAGCCCTTCCCTCATCCCTCTGTCACTCTCGTAGCGCCCACCCGATTGTCCCATCTCCAATATCCGCTCTTCAGCTGCCTCCCCTCAACCGCCTTCAACTTTAGCCTCGAATATCACAAGGGTGGATCTAAAGTTGGCTGACCAGCGGACGAATCTCTTCGTCCATTACGTTATATGCGCCACACAATTCGCGATATGATTTTCCCCCATAAAGTACGATCAGCCGGAAAAGAGAATATACCGAGAGCCTTTTTAGATTACGAATGTATTGGAAATGGATGAGCATGAAGATCGATGAATGGTTCGTTATTTTTCGAAATTACTATATCGTTTTTATCCGTGGGTAAAATGAATTTTGTTTCGTTTTTAGAGAAAATATATAATGATTAGAGATTTTTAATTATTGATATGCAGTAGGTACTCGTTTAACAATCATTTATTATTCCTATAATGAAATTTCATCAAATATATTATAGAAATAATAATTTTATTATAGACGTGATGAATGCTTGTTTCAATAAATATTGGGCAATTGAAATCATTGTTTGTTAACGAAGCAAGAGAGGGACCAGAGATATTTGCGATAATCTGATGCTGTGAGATATGCTGGAACGCGGAGTAACGCCAACTCTCCGTCTCCAATCCCGTAGCGTTAACACGAACACACCGATATCGATATCCCTGCAACCATCAACATCAACGTGCGGCACACGCGTAGCGTCAAGACAAACGTGTACATTAATAGACATGGACATATGGGATACAGTATACCCGACAGGGTGATCATGATAATGATGATGGGATTGGCAACGAGTGAGAGAGCGTCGTCAAAGGGATAACGTCGAGGGAGGGTTTGCGCCCATTAACGTGCGTGACAGATAGAGCCAGCTTCAACAACGTTGAAAATTTTCGGTAATATCATATACACGGGTTCGCAAGTTCGAGTATTATATTGTCACGTTATATCTTTATTATGAGAACTAGCAAGTTGTAGATCCGGCGCTATCTAATTTAAAAGCAGGATGAAGGTCCCTCAAATTTTCATATTTTTTCATTTTTGTACAAAATTATCGAGATCTTCGAATTTCAGTTTAGCGATGAGAAATGTTTCATCCTTAATATATTTCATCCAGACTTAATACGACATATTTGTTATTATTATTGTTAACATGATAAGTGCATTGTTCGCGAGTTAACGATCCGGCAATTCGGAATTATAAGGGGTAACATGAGATTGCGATAATATCATATAGATTTTATTAGCATTCGGTCGACGAAGATCGTGACGGGGCCGACTCGTCTCGTTGTATGCGACTTACCATCGTCATTCCGAACGAAACGAGAGTGACTTTGAAACGACAATGGAAAGAGCTCTATCTCTCTATTATCGGGCACCCTCGGAATAGAAAGTTCTCATTCACGGCTCACCCACTTCGACCCCTTTTGATTTACGTGTTTTGTATCGGTGATGCAATTTAACGGAATGATAAATTGTCCCGATTCTTATGCCTCGAGTTGAGTTACCATGTTCGCTCTAGATCCTCTTAAACTCATCCATATACGTTTCCCCTCGTTCTCTTGCTTGCATCCCTTTTGTTCTCTCTGCATCTTGGATAACGCGATTTTCAATTTGCCCTCTGGCTTTCCTCGCTCTTTGTTTCTTATTTGCAAAAAAATAACCAAATCTTCTCGCCCGCAAAGCTCTCCTCTTTATCTGCAAGTCTACGGAGTAGTCGTAGCCACGCGTCAATTCAACGATGTAGAGAAAACCAACTAACCCAAGAACGAAAGAGAATTTTCGACGTTTTTTCCATCTTCCCGGCGTCGTATTGCCTCCTCCTCCTCCTCCTCCTCCTCCTCCGACTCCCCAACCAACATTCTCAACAACTCGGCGCCTCTCGCTTGCCTTAACTTTCTCGTCGTTCCTCGATAACCGGGGAAACACTTAGCATTTGTTATCCCGACGTAACGACGGCCCGCGTCTGACGTTTCGCTCTAAAAGGCGACTTTACAAGGATAGAAAGAGAGAGAAAACGGGGAAAGACATCAGAGACATTATTGTCGGAAAGAGAGCACGAGAGGAAAGCTCTCGATGAGAACACTGGAAATGGGGTAGGATAGATGCGCCACACGAACGAAGAGGCAGAACTTCTCGTCTGGGAGAGCGCGACAACCACGCAACGGAATTCTAAGAGCATGCTTTCCATAAAACTCGCTCCGAGACAGCGCATACGCGAGCTCGTAGCTACGTATATATATGCGTACATATATATATACACCCATACATACCTATATAGAGAATAAAGAGAATGTTTGAATTTTCGTCACCGCGCCCTTCTCACGGTAAAAAGGACGGATCTGGGTAAGAAATAAAAAGCTAGGAAGAACGAGATGGAACGTCCCGTAAGCTTCTTATCGTAGGGCTTGGGCTTAACCCACGGATTGCCCAATATCCAAATACGCGTACGTTCAAATTTTTCTTTTTGCTTTTCTCAGACGAAGCCACGGTCGAATCACCAAAGGCCGCCCAAAAAAATATACGCAATCTTTCTCGAACGAGGACGCAAAATTTGACAAAACCCATTGGAGCACAGGCCAATCTAGTTATCATATATTCGAGCTTTACGAGGTACCTACGTCCGGTTCTAATTTTTTAGCGATTTTCGAGTTTGTAATTCTTTCCGTTTTTTCCGATGCTCGACGCAAGCGAGAACGGAGCTTTGGTGGTTAGGGGTGGAGGGGATGAAAAAAAGAAAATTATTCTGGTCGGAAGTAGCCATTAACCTCGTGACTGAGAAATTGGCTCGAGCAACATCATAATGTCTCTCTGGTGGAGGCCAGAAAGCAGCTTCTCGTTCTTGGTTGCTCGGGAATGGTTAGTTCGCGAGAGAGCTGGTTTGTAGGGTTGGCTCTCTCTCTCTCTCTCGGTGATGTTCTCTGGTCCGTGTACCTCGAGAGCCGCCAACGCGAGCAGCCAATTACCGGTGCCCGGGCATGAAATAACTGAATTATCTCGATGGAAGCGGTTGCTGCCACCGCCCTTCGAATATCTCTCTCTCTCTCTCTCTCGCTCGCTCGCTCTCTCTTACACATATACATGTATGTGTATATTATGTATATATGCTGCCAGTCTGCCCACCACTACCCTTCACCGCCCCGCTCTCCATTTCAACCCCTTCGTGTTCGCGTACATGCCGAGAGGGCTCCTCTCTGTGAAGCAACACACAACTGTCGTCCCTGTCTCCCTCTTTCCCTTTCAACGCGTTCGCCACCAAGCTTCGCGAGAGACTCTCGGCTTGAAATTATGTTGCACTGAAATTTCGATGAAATGGATTCCGTGCACAACGCTCCGGTGCACAGCGTGCCGGCCGCCATTATACTCGATTTTCTGAGTTATCACGGGATTCTCTGTATCTGACTGCTCACAGGAAGAATCGAGACAATAAAGAGAAACTAAGCATTTCCAAGCGTGTGAACGCATCCATTGTAGACGTATTTTTATGTGCAAACAAGTTTGATGTGATTACGTTTTTATAATCATTTTGCTGGAAAATCGCTTTATATTCTGCTATTTTCTTTTTTCTATTTTTTCAAAACATTGTCATATCGCTGATACAGAGGGGACCTGAAGAGAATCTCTGTGTCTCATGGCGAAGTGGGTTCGTACCGACTATCGACTCACTCTTTCTTTTCTCTCCGGGGATTCGAGAAAGGACGCGTACACGGACCGTTCCCTGAGGTCGAGAATGAAGTTCGAAGTATGGAGAGAAGTGGAACGAAAAAAGTCGTGGAAAAGAGAAAACGAACAGGGGTGGCACAAAAAGAGTACTTTTGCGAACGTCCCTGAAGAGAGAGCGAGACGTCTGGAAGTTCGGTAAGTTCTCGTTCTGTGCAGACATCCACCGGCGCGGACCAACGATCGAAGAAACGTGAGCTACGAAAGTTCGTCAGTACGAAAGAAGGAACGAGAGAGAGAGAGAGAGCGAGAGAGAGAGAGAGAGAGCAACAGAGAGAGAGAGAGAGAGAGAGAGGGAAGGGCGCGAGGAAAAGTATGCTATTCGTTAAGGGTTTCGTTGCTCGAGAGCGTGATTTTTCCTCCGTTTCGTGTCCAGAGAAAAGAGAAATTAAGGGTCGACAGAATTTCTCGTTTCGGTCAAGTTTATTTTTCTACGAAAGGAATCATATTCGTAATTCAATATACAGCAGTCTCTTTTCCACGTCGACGGGCACTATTTGATTAAAAACCTATTCAAACATTTATCGAATTTCAATCTGATCGAGAGTCTAATTAGATTTTTATTAAAACTTGACCAAGCCGTCGAAAAAAATGGCAGTTTTTTATATTTTCAAATTACTCTGTAATACAATATAAACTGGCCCAATATAAGCAAAGTCGTTGAAAGAGAACATTTTTATTGGGGCGGATCTTTCGTTTTCCATTATTCTCGCCGAACTCGTGTCATTGTCAAAGCTCGTGTCTCTGAATTCTTCCGTTACACGGGCCAGCAGCTAAAAGTTGATATGGATCATTCGACTATAGACATCGTCACTTCGGGATGTTCTGGTTGGCGAGTGTTTAAAGCACTTTGAGCGGTAAGCGATGTCAAATAACTTTCAAGCGAGTGGGTAGAAGATATATACGACAGAGCCAGCGGGAGGGAGAGAGAGAGGGTGAGAGAGAGAGAGAGATCGAGAGAGTATCCCCGAACAGTTCGAGCGAAGGAAAGTAAATAAAAGGCCGTTCCGATTGGGCGATCAATTACATCGGTACCTGCATTATTCATGAGGGCCCGGGGTTGCAGGCCGCAGAAAGCTCCCATCCATTCGTGAATCAAACGGTGAGCTCTCTCGCGCGCCCGATCGCGCTCGAGACCTCTGTGCAGCGCAGAGGTATGAGAAGGCGGGAGAGCGAGCGAGAGAAAACGATAGTAGAGTTTAGAGTAAGGGGTGTATTTGCATCGGCAATCACTGCGAAGCCGCGCGCGTACGCGCTGGGACCACCGCCGACTGTTATCTCTCGGCGTCTCTCTCGCTCTTTCTCCTTCTCGCTTGCTCTCGCTCTTTGCCCTATGCCATGCCCCCTTTCTGCGCCGATAGCAGCCCCAACCCAGTTACTCGCGGTCTTGGTTCGAATAATTCCACAAGAATTAACCATCAGGGGACGAGAATGACCTAATCGAATGGTGAATGTAACGAACGTGCATACAAAAGATGTGAGAGAAAAGTCTATGGGCATAATAATTCTCAAATCGGAGAGGCAGATGCAAGTCTATCATGGACCAGATGAAGTTACCGAAAACAAAAAATATTGAATATTATTTGCCGAGGAATAATTCCTCGAAGTACTTTTGACACAATTCTATAATTCTCGTTCTATATTTTCGGCGATATCATTCTATAATGATTGTGTAGGTAAATAGAAATCTGATGTTTTTGATAGTTCAAATGATTTTTATTCTTAATCCTGAGCTTCCAAGTGAAGGCGCATATTTCGCTGTAACTGCTGTTGTCGAGGGTGCGATCATCGTGCGTGTGTCTTGCTGCGGTGGTGACGGAGGCGTCAGGTGGTCAGACAAGAACGGAATAGGGAGTGACAGGGGATCGCTGCTTGCATGGCATTGTGGCCTGTCGACGCAAGTGATCACGGTCTACACATAGTCAGACAATAATTCAGAACAGAGCACCCGGAGTGTTGGTCGTTGGTGTGCAAATTCTAACTCCTCAAATAGTCACGGAGCTTGGACACTCGGCCATCGAGTAGGGGCGAGTTTGTATCTGCGTGTATTTGTATGTGTGCGTGTGTGCGTCTGAGGGAGGGAGAGAGAGAGAGAGAGCGAGAGAAAGCGAAAGAGAGGGTGTGAGGGAGGGAGGAAGAGAGAGAGAGAGAGAGAGAGAGAGACCGAGAAAGAGACCGAGATAGGGCGGGAGGGAGGGAGGGAGAGAGAGAGATAGAGAGTGCCAGAGCTCAGCGATAGAGTCAAATATATGCCTTAGCGTTCGGTTTACGTTGCATAGAGTGCAGTGTTTCGATAAGGGAGATCGATTCGATTTGCTACGAGCGATTCCATCGGCTCTTCTCAACGTCGCACGAGACTTCCAAGTACAGGTATACAACAGAGATTGGCAAACATATTGGACACTATGACCGTTGGTAACTTTGTCGTTGAAGGGCTTGTGTCGACGGGAAACGAGAGGAGATGTGGTGGCAAACGTTCAGTCAACCGGAAATGCAATGGACTTGGAGTGAAATTGTCGTGTCAGCGAGGAAAACGACCGAAAACCACGGGAAGAGAGGAAGCGGCAACAGAAGGGCGACGCGGCTGAAACGCATTGCTAGATCCGCGTACGGCTCTTTCTACGTTAGGTGTGTGTCTGGGTGTGAATGCATGTTTTGGATGAAATAGTAGTATAGCATATGCGAAGGGTTGCTGGTAGCAACATCGAACGAGTCGAGAGTAACGTGTAGATGGAAGATTCGCAGGAAGGTAAAGGGAAAACGTGGCACGTTCCAACACGACGGGGCTGGGGTTCGTGCTCTCGGTCTGGTGAATCGGCGCCGGGCGACGACAAGTATTCGAAGCTCTGGGTGCGCCGTTACCGAGGAGAAGTAGCAACGGGCTGAACGGAAGAGGCCAGAAAAACAGCAGAAGGAGGCGGAGGCAAAAGAGAGACATTGCCAGAGAGAAAGAGAGGGCGCTCTCTCGCTGCGTCATCCAAAGTAATCAAAGTGGACTCGACCTCTCCCATCTAGCATCCATACCATGATGCCCGTACCACCGTCGTCACATTCGCCGCTCTTGTATCTATGTCTCTCTCTCCCTCTTTCTCTCGCTCTCTCTCACTTACCAGTTTTCTCCAACGGTAGTATATACCGAGAGCGTAACCGTAGTTACCGTTATATAAGTATATCAAAGAGACTACGTCCCTACCCCCTTTGCCCCTGACGCTGCTGCTCGGACCAGGGAGGGTTGGTTACCGGTAACCGTTTCTCTACGTTATTACGTCTTTGAGGGTGCTGTCGAGCAGAAATTATGAGTTCCCGTGTATAGTACACTATACGACCACTCACCCACCTACTTTCTACTCGAATTACGCGACCGCCTAACTCTCCTACCATACTCGGCTCTCTTTCTATTCACCACTCTGTCTCTCCGCTTCCCGGAGACTTTGCTCACAGTGGTAGCTGGACTCCCAGCCAGCTCGACCCCCTCGTATATCATGTGCCTATAAAACTTTATCACTCGTTGCCAGAAAACACCGCAAGTGTTCCGTGATGAGAGAGAAAGAGAGCCCTCGAGACTCTTCGGGGTATAAAAGAGGTGAGTCCTTCCCAGGCAGCGCTTCTGATGTTGTTCTTACAAGATTCTTGACAATATATATTGCGTGCAAACATACTAGGTAAAAATTCAATTTTTTTAGGAAGAATATCTTTGCGAGATACTTGTCGATGATCGATAATTTTCCGCCATGCTCGTCGATAATTCGAGGTATGGAAACCGCCGCGTATCCTGCGATAGTTCCGTCTTTCACTTCCTTGGGGAAATTTCTGACCCGGTTAGGGAACTCCATGGGGAACGAGACCGAGTTTACGTCTATATGTGTGTGTGTGTGAGAGAGAGACAGAGACTGAGAGTCTCTAAGCTTTGCTTACCAGTGTGTCGTTGGATCAGTGAGGCGTGGCAGGGTTAGCTTGGTTGGCAACACGCCTGGACGAGCATGGTAAACATGCGAGCGGGCGATTGACACTGGAGGGACTCGTGAAGGTACCATCGTCCGGGCCGATGCTGCCATAGCACAGAACCGAGAGCATGCATATATGGAGGATCAAGCAAGAGAGATGCGAATGAAGAGACGCACTAGGAGAAACTCACGCTGGAGGAGGGAACGGATCTATCTGCAGAGGCCCGACATGGACAAACAGACGTGTCGGCGTCCGCGGGGACTCGGAAAACACGAGGACGAGAGATTTACCCTTGAAGAGGACGGAGGAACCGGCTAACAGTCGGGGGGAACAGCAGCAGCGGTTCCTACAACTATCACTGGAGACCCCATGTTAAACCCTTGCCCGCCCACGCTCGAGTGGTCGACCGTCTCGATCCTGCGAATTTCGACCGTCGGTCACGTTCTATCGGACCGGAATCAGTCTACCCTTCGGTTACAATCGATTATGAAGATAACGCAGTTGGCATATCGCTAGCTGTCTGCGGCTGTTTCTGCGCATGCGCTTAGCGAATATCCTATAAAACTATGTATTGTAACAATCTTACACGGCGATCAAAAAAGTGCGTTTCATGGGGTCTGGTCTCGAGACCCTTCGGAGTTTCCGATATAAAGCCGACGAGGAGAAACGATAAAACGAAGTGAAGCGTTTATCGGCGCATTACACCGATCATGCTCTATTGCGCTAGTGGGGGTTTGATACCATGGGATATCGAGCCAACGAGGTCGTTTTTGTATCCTGTATACGTATAGTATATATATATACGTATATATCGGCGTCCATAGCAAAAATAGCAATAATAATTCAGACCTATAAACTGTGACATCGTATAACCCAATTGGAATACGATTTCGTCGGTCTAATATGACCGGGAGGCGCGAAAAGCCCGAAGGAGTTTTGGTACCAAGTCGTGTACGAATGCGGCCTTGCCTTGCATGTGAAATATACTTCGGAAAGCTCAACCACGAAGTAAAGAGAGAGAGCCAGAGAGAGAGAGAGAGAGAGAGAGAGAGAGAGAGAGAGAAATACAGTGGATCCTTCGAAGCTGAGTAGTGTGCTGGATTAAGCCCAGAGGTTCCAAGTTTACGAGCCCGGTCCTACATCCACTTGTTCGTGGGTACCAGTCCTCTGCCAACCTCTTATACCGGGGCTAAATTATTTAGTACCTCAGGTTCGCAGGCTGGGAGGGATGATGGTATAAAGGGTAGTCCCACGGGCTTCAAGCCTTTCCAAATTAAACGTTTTGCTTGACGGTCTTGTGGCGAGCTTAAATTTGCAATCGGGGCTAAACTGTCTAACGTTAAAGAGAATAATTGGTCGATGACGTCGACAAGAGGTCTCCTAGAAGTAACCTTTAAATGGAGGTGTCGTTGTTGGTAATGTGATTCTGGTGAGTCATGAACAAAACATTCACTCGCGCTTTATTCTTATGAATTCCCTAAGCCTAAAGAAATGTATACTACACAGCGCAGAAAGACCTTGTTGTAACTTTTAGTAATGGTGACCAGAGAACATCTTTAATGGCCGGTAGTACGCAGTTCTGCGAAACTGCTTGATCGAATGACCAAGGGTTAATAGCATAAGCTCTCTCCTTTCGATATATTTCTCCATTCTTACAATATATATAGACCTATTGTTACATGTATACATATATACATTGATCGATTTCTTCAGTTGACCAGTGGCACAGTCGTTCACTTTCATCAGCGAATAAAAGAAAAACGGAAAGCTTACGTCTTCCACAGCGTCCATGAAAAAAAATATATATCCTACTATGTGGACTAGTTGGTTTAATTAAATCCGTGAGCGACCTCCCAGCCAACAAAAGCACCAAGCATTAAATCTCAGCGACGACTAGAACCGACATTTCGTTCATTTTCCGAGGCAATAAAAAAATCGTTCGTCCAATATACATATAAGGAACAATACCTGGCGAAAATAATACATATGTTAGTGATGGAACCATAAAGTATTTCAATATGCGAGGCTATATGGATCGACCTATGTGCCGTTTATAACAATTAGTCGCAACTTGCATCGCTTTGCCGATCCGCGGAACGTGCTTTTAAGCACAGAGATCCGACAGAGATTTCGGTCCAAAAGTAAAGGCCCTTAGCACCACAGGCTCGAATAGAGTTAGTTGTGCGGCCGTACTGTGAGGAAGGAGAGAGAGAGAGAGAGAGAGAGAGAGAGAGAGAGAGATTGATTGATTGATGATCGTTTATTATGCCAAGGGTATAAAACCCGAATGGCAAAGGTACAAAGCATTTTCGAGGAACGTGTAATTATAAATATCATTATCACTATAAATCGAATATAAATAGCGTATAAATTAGAGTAACAAAGTAGGGATGTATAGGTAGAATGAAGTAGAATGAGGTAGATAGAGATGTACATCGTAACAGTTCAGGAGGTTTTTTACGTGCTCTTAGAGGACTATACTATGCATACGGAACATAAGCTTAGGCAATATACGCATAGGTAGCGCAGCCAAGCGTAATGAGGTTGCACGGTAAAGAATTAAATCTAAGAATCTAGAGAAGAAATAAAAATAAAAATAAAATAAAAACAAAAATAAAAATCTAACATACGGTGTAGGAACCTAGGCTCATAAGTAAGAAAGTAAAGAAAAGAAAAGAAAAGAAAAGAAAATAAAAATAAAAGCCTCAGTCAGCTCAGCCCAAGCCGGCCCGAAGGAAGTTGTAGAATTTGGCCTTGAACGTTTCAGTGGAGCCCAGTGCTCGCAACTCAGCAGGTAAGGACGTCCACAGATCGAGTCCAGCGATCACAACTGAGCACTTCATTGCTTCCGTTCTGCACGGAGGGGCGACAGAACTGGTAACTGCTAGCCGCAACGAGAGAGAGAGAGAGAGAGAGAGAGAGAGAGAGAGAGAGAGAGAGAGAGAGAGAGAGAGAGAGAGAGAGAGAGAGAGAGAGAGAGAGAGAGAGAGAGAGAGAGAGAGAGAGAGAGAGAGAGAGAGAGAGAGAGAGAGAGAGAGAGAGAGAGAGAGAGAGAGAGAGAGTCGGAGACACTCTTGAATGTGTAACGCTAAAATCTTAGATACACGTTGACTGTCGGGGTTGGTCTCGTGGTGGTGAGCCTGTGTAATGTTTGCCAGATGAACGGGCTTCTACCGGCATCTGTTTACCGGACCAACGAGTTTCTTCCTTCAGTCCTCACTCTCACTCGCTCTTCCTCTCTCCCTTTCTCGCTAGCTCAACTCACTCTCTGGCGACTCATCCTTAACCACGATCATCCCTCTCCTTCAGCTATATAGTTAAACGTACACAACCCTCTACTTCCCTGCACATCCGAAACGGCCAAAACTTTGCCCAGTGGTTGATCACGAAAGAGAGAGAGAGAGTGAGACAGAGAGAGGTTGGGGCGGGAGGGAGAGACCGGGACCGAAAGAGAGAGAGAGAGAGAGAGGCGGAACTAACGTTAGCTACGTTCCTTTCGGGCCGATCGAGCGAGTGCAAGGCTTCCTCTCGGGCTGAACATCTCGAAAGCCTCAGAATTCAAGTACTTTGCCACAAGACTTGGTGTTGGCGCCTAAAAAATCAATGCCGATAAGAGAGACTTCCACGACGTAAATACAGGTTTGCAATATTATTATTATAACATAAAATTGTATCATCGAAATCATTATTATGAGAAAGCTTTTGTCAAGAACTTCAAAGGTCTTGACTTTTATTTGTATTCGATAACCCTACCGTGCGATGTTGCATTCGCTGTTATTCGTGCCACGGCACATGGGACATGTGCGATAAGATATGCGAGCTTCGATCGTGTGAACGAAAGGTAGTGCCTGCGGCCTTGAACGAGCGGAGAGCTTTATAAAAAAGGAGGAAGACGAGCTAAGATGAAGAAGCAGCAGCATCAGCGTCGGTGGTGGCGAACGGTCTCCGTAGGAGATCGTACGATGTGACTGAGCAAACACAGTCCGACGAGGTGAAAATTGGAATATGGAAATCGGGTATGAGGGTTGAATTTGCCTATGGCATCGTCTTTCTCCCGTCTAGCATCTTCCCAACCTGGGAGAGGGTGCGCTGACGTATGGGCAATGTTAGTGTGCTGTATCCGTGTGGAAGCAAATGTCCGATCGACCTTCAATTTTGCTTCAAGTGTATTATCGTCTATACAAGTACATGTATACACGAAATATTTGGGAACAATTTTGGCGTTATCACGGTTTTCCATATCCCAGGTTGTTCAATGTCAAAAGAAAACTGGTATTTTTTTAACATAAACGGCCCAAGAAAATTTATATCTACTTGTCTCTTGTAAAAGAAGTTAATCATTTTAGTTTGTTCTTGATAAGCATGTATTATTATATTGTTATAGATAATTGAGAACAAGTTTGGCATTAGCCAGGAGTTTTTTTATCCCGTATATACATAACGCTATAGCATAAGAACGCGAAAGAACAGACGCGGGAAGGATGGATTCTAGGATATAAGGGACAGGCGCACGTTTCGCTTTAAAAAATTACTCGCGATATTTCAGTGACGGTAATACGCGGAGTTTAACTACAGCCACCAAATAACGAGAGCAAGATGAATGAAGTACTTTGCCTTACATAATTCATTCTCGAGTTCCAACGGTTTGGAACGGTAGGGAGGGACATGTTGGGTAGGTCGGTGGAGGCAGAGAGCGAGAGCACGCGGTCGTGGCTGTGGCGTATTCGCTATGCACCGCCAGACCGTCTAATCATACGCGCTGAATGTTAAATGTCCACAATTTCCCGCATCGACCTCTCTCTCGCTCTCTCACCCTCCGTCGTTCTCTCTCTTCCTTGCTCTTTCACCGTGATGGCACTGGGTGTTTCACGAAGTGAGGGTGGATATGGCTGAAGCAAAGCCAGGCAAAAGCTAGAAGCAGAGCGAGTTGGTAAGGACGTGCCTTCGAAAATCCAGGAATAATTCGTGCTCACACAGCTCGATTCACCACGGGCTTTCACCTTCTCCCACCACTATTCCAACTCCTTCCTTCTCATCGTCTACGAGTATTGAGGGGCTTGATTGTTGGCGCGTTTTACGCCTCTACGATATTGCGCAAAATTGACACTCTCAGTTCTGTTCGCTTTCAGATTTGAATCCATTGAATTACAAAGTGTTCTTGTCGATTTCTTTAAATTAAGCGTGGAAGCGATATCAATTCGTACGCATGATCTGAAAGAGCTCTACCGAGTGATTGGCCCGATATATATAAGCTGAGAAGAATCGAATCGACTTTCTTTCATGACATACGCTCGAGAACATTCGAGCCCGCAATCTGCGATGGTAGCTCGAGAGATTCATGAATTCCGAGAGGGGTGGCTTGTAAATTGGAATCCGGTGTGGATGTGTGCGCGAGCCGGCATTCGGCCCGTGAAAATAATTCAAACGTGAAAATCCGTACTCAGTGCTTTGGCGAACCCCTCCGTTCTCGTTGCATCACCACTCTCTCCTCCTTCTTCAATTCAACCCCCCCCCCCTCCCTGCCCCTCGCTATATACCGTGTATAGACCCCGCAGGAGTA
The DNA here is from genome assembly GCA_964017225.1 of Netelia inedita. Classification (NCBI taxonomy): domain Eukaryota; kingdom Metazoa; phylum Arthropoda; class Insecta; order Hymenoptera; family Ichneumonidae; genus Netelia; species Netelia inedita. The sequence goes on from OZ024925.1 coordinate 3,239,259, forward strand.
AGTAATGGCTCCTGTCGTGGCTGTTTAGGCGGCCGTGGTCCACCCCAAGATTGGAGATGGCTTCCCCTCCGCCAGATACAAACTATTGCATCGCATCCGCTCACCTCCGCATGTCCGATCCAGTTAGCGTATCCTACTCCCCTCCGCCACTGCTTCACGCTTCTCTGCCGTTACTCCACATAGGCTTAAAGCCGGGCTGAGGCACTGGTGCGCAAACGAACCCTACCCCACTATCTTGAAAAGCATTGCTTCTGCTAACGCATCGCTCTCGATTTCGCTACGCTCGACCCGTTTTTCCTTTTATTACCACGCTCACCGTAAGACCTATTGAAATAATTTTTACGTTGTTCCTGTTCGCATTCGTTAAAGTTTCCGCTGATGAAGAGTAGTTAGCCGCGCTCAGAGCTATTTTTTCGACAGTGATAATACGAGTCAAGATCGAAAATTCTTAATTTTATCTATATGTACCTACTCACGTTGTATTATCCGCCCTTCAACATCGACTCGCGTAATGAGATTTATGGAAACTTACCTGAAACAAATAAAAACAGAAATAATTACTAGTTTCATAGTATATTCGTTATATACACGGCAATTTTCATTCAACAGCGTGAAATTAACATTATGAGACTACTGTACGTTTTCGTGCTTACAGAACGAGGCCAGAAGAGCACGTGGGTTCATTAAAGCTCGCCGGCTCTCGTTTAATCCTCGTGAACCTACCGAAGGCATGTTCGATAAACAGTACCCGGGTAATGCCGCTACGGGGGTGGATTTTCAGCGGGTGTTCGAGTACTGGTGTACGCAAGTTCAGCTCCGTTGGCTCGGTTAAGATCAAGGGGATTTCCTTCATAAATACCTAACTCGAAAAGACTGCACGCCCTTGCCTACGACTTACGCATACGCGATAGAGCTACAGCCGCGTATTAACCCAAGTCGCGTCAAGATCTTGAGAGGATACAGTCCCCGCTGGTTTATTTTAAAGTGAAAACAGCGAATTATGGGTAAGACAATATTAATATTTCCGCGCTTTTCAAATTGCAATGTATTCGTACTGAGGCAATCGCTTTTGCTTACGGTAGCGAAATACATACTGATTGCCCTGATCAATTTAATAGAATGCAGCGCAACTTGTGCATATTGATGAAAACATATCGACGCTGCTTACGAAAAGTAGCACGATTCAAATTTCTTACGAAACATTCTAACATGTTTCTAATTTCACCGCGAAAACCAACACGTTTCGAAAACTAGCATGATTCGGCTTCTGCCGCGATAACTGGTACGTCCGAAATATGCTAGTTTTCGTGGCAAAAGCCGAAACATGCTAGTTTTCGTGTCAAAAGTCGAAACATGCTAGTTTTCGCGCTGATATCAAACGTGCTTCTCTTCGTAAGAAATCTGAAACATGCTAGTTTTCGTAAGCAGCGTCGATATATATCCACGCTTGCATTAAACCATTAGTAATTAGAAGATTGTAATTAGAGTAATTATCGAAAAATTCAGGAAGCATCGTGTGATAAATTCGTAATGGCAGGATTCCAAATGTAACCTACAGTCAACCTCCTATGGGCTGCCGAAGTAATACCAAACTATGTAAGACCCTCTTTTCACAATCGCCTCCCGTCCATATACATAACCCTATGTTTCCCGCTAATTTTTTCCCGTTACTTTCGCCGAAATCAGTTGGTCCGCCCCCCAAAGATCGCCAGTAGTACGCTGTTGTTCGTGGATGGTCGGAGCTTTAACAGGGAAAGCTGTTAGGGATAGAGGGAGTCTAGGGGGTTTTAATGCCTGTTCCCGCCCGCCGCGAATTTCCCCGCAGAGATTTATTAAAACCGTAAAGCAGAAGAAACGACTTTGCCCGGCCAAAATGGGAGAGGGAGTGAGGACGGGAGCAACCACCGGCGCAACCTCTTGCCACGCCGGAAGGCATAAGGGTAAGAGTAGCATAACCTCGAAAAGGGAGAGGTGGGCACGGTTGCTTTCGTTATCGTATTCCCCTCTCCCTCGAAAAACGCTGGGTCTGACGTTAGTGACCACCGGGCATTCTTATTGCCGGTACGGAACAAGCTTAATCAGCTTCTATGCCACGCACCAAGGTTAGCTACACGCCTTGCAAAGGATTTCTTCTGTTTTCCTAGCGGAGGACACAGTAGCTTACAAAGGCTATTATCTCGAATAGGCAAGTAACATTGACCGCGACGAGTGCAAAGAATGTGTGTTTGCTGGGCCAAAGAATAATCGATCCATTTTCGTCTACCTCTCGCTATTTACCGCTTTCTCTCCAACTAGGCAAAAGATAGAATAGTCGGAAGACTTCGCGCAGAGAAAATTTCGCTTCTGTTTGCCAGACGTCGTATATGAGAGCGGCTCCTAGACGACAACGACGGAGACGACAACGACGACGACGATGGAGACGACGACGGAGAAGAGCGAACGAAAAGTTATCCGCGGGAGCGAGTCTGCGAGTTATGTAGGATATTCGGTGACGCGACAACTTTTTCGAACGAACATCGATATATATTTGTCTCCCTGCATGTATATGTGTAGAGTAGAAGAAAGCTCTAGCCTTCCTTATCCTCAATACTCTTTCCTTCTTGAGCCAGCAGCTCTTTCGTACTACGGCCTTATCCCCGAGGGCAGCCGGCGGCAAAAGCAGCGGACTCAAGTAAAGTAAAGCAAAGGTTGGCTGCCGGCCAAGCCCAAATTCCTCCATACACAAAGAGAGAGGGAGAGAGAGAACCACGCGAAAGCGTTACGGCCCATTGCACACGCCGAATCGTCTCTGGTCCCCCTACTCGTGCTACGTTCGAGACAGGTCCAAACCTACCTAGCCTTTAATGTCGCGTGTACGGTCATAGCTACCAAAGGCAAAGAGCGACGGAGATAGATAGATAGATAGAGAGAGAGAGAGAGAAAAAGAGAGAGGCAGAGCGAGAGAGAGAGAGAGAGCGAGACAAAGAGGGAAAGAGAGACGATGACTCTTGCTGCCGAGGTGAAGAACGGGAGAGGGTTTCAGGTTGTAGTTTGTGCCAGAGATGTGGTTTGTCGGACGATAATTATCCCTAGACGGGGGAGAAATCGTATTGGCGTCCTTCGAAATAAATATCCGCAACCCGCACACACATTCTCTAATTCTCCCGCTCTCTCTCGTACACCTCTCTTTCTCTCTCTCTCTCTCTCTCACTCTCTCTCTCTCTTTCTTTCTCCCTCTCCATCTCTCTGGTAAGCCCACACAGTCCGTTTAGAAAAATTCTCTCGTTCTCGCCATTAATCCAACTGGTCCATTGGTAGAATCGAAAAGGATTTCACGGTACACGTCCCCGTCTGGCCGAGCAGTTAGAGCACAGTTCACAGTTCGAAGAGGAGTTCTTTGTCTCTTCATTCGACCCCCGATTCCCTCGGGTGTCTTGAAACATCCGAATCACCTGCATAAATATATTTGAATTTAACAACGTATTCTCTCGGCAAAGGGTTGTAAATTGCGTAATAATTATACTCCGCGCTTTTGGATCGTACATTTGGCTAGTGGGACGACGTGAAAGTGAGACAACACGGATTCAACGAATTGTGCTCAGCGCAACCATTCCCTTCTCGGCTGGCAAAGAGATTAAAGTTTTTTTAGTTTGACTTAGGTTACATCGAAAGCACCGACGTAGAATATCTTCCAAACTTTGTGATATACATTTTTCAAGTTGAAACGAGTAGAGAGGGAGGCACAGAAGGAGTAGAGCCCGGGGAGAGATGGAAGAGAGAAAGAGAGAGAGAGAGAGAGAGGGAGAGCAAGGCAGAAGCTCTCCCTGCCCACGGAAAGAGATAGAGCTCCATCGTGGTAGCATAAGGTCTGCCGCTTTCGCTCCGTGAGCCCGCGTGCACTACCTTTCAATTTGCGAGGCAATATTTTTGGTCGAGCCCGGAGAACGCCACGAGTTTGCTGTTTCATAAGGTCGTTACCCAGGAGGGCGGGGAGGTTTCGCTAATCTTCACCATGCCGCAAACTCTTGGCAAAGTGCCCGAGCAGGAAAATATTGTTCTGCCAGCGTTATCCGAGCGTGTATCTCTCTATCTCGTGTGACCTAACGGCAGGCACGCGACGTGGCGCCTATACCTTGATACGTAAGTGGAGGTATGAGGAATTTCATATTCACAAAGTGAGCAATTTACTGTATGTACCCTGCCGAAGGTTCACGTTTGCTGCTTTTGAGAGCGTGTATGGAAGCACTTTTGCGCGAAGAAATCATACTTGCGAATATACACGGTTATCTGACGAAGCTGTTACCGTTTTCACCTGACTTCATCCGCTTTTAACCTGATAGCCCTACTTGTTACTAAATTGTTCCAAGGCTACGAAATATTGCCGGAAAACAAGAGATGGTGCAGCATATTAATGGGGTGTTCTTGGGATATCGGGACATACGAAGGATAGTAATGGATGTTTATGGGCCATCAGTATTGGGTGAGTTACCCGGACGTAAATGAGATTATCATAACGGATATTATCATTATTTGTGTTTGTACGATACGGCGGACGAGACGGTTTATCCGAAAGTTTAATCATTGAACAAGATAGCCAGTTCTGGCAAACATCACGTGCCCGAAAATACCCGTACGTGACCGCAACACCAATGCCTGCGCGAGAACCCACCAACCGTTGGTAGGTTGTAACAGAGGCACCCGCTGTTCTCGGAAAATACTCTTTTCCTTTACTCAACCGGTGGACGGATCGTGAGGCTGTAGAGTGAGAATATAAACGTAGGAAAAAGGCAAAGGTGTAGAAAAGCCAAAAGGATGCAAGGCTTTCACGATGCTCGGGGGGTAGCTTACACGTGGCTCGAAGGACCCAAATAAATATAAAACAGAAGGAGAGCCATCGCGGCGAAAGAGCTGGGCGAAAAGTGGCTAGGTTTCAAACATCTGGCTACTTGCTAAGCCCCCCGCGCGCAAACCACTCGCCGGTTTCCATACTTTATACGCCAACTTTAGCCAACTTAGATACGTAACTGCTTGAGGGACTGATATGTCGATTCTCGAGTGGGGCCAGGGGAAATAGTCTTCTGCGGAGGAAAAAGGGCGTACAGCCCAAATCTCACAAGATTCTCGAGTGATGTCGTTCGCCGAACCATCAGGATTTACGGACGAAGTAAGGAATTTATCGAGGATCTCTCTCGCTCTCTACCTCTCTTTCTCCCTTCTTTTTGGTGTGCATCGCCAAACTCGTGAAGGAGACTTTTCCCCATCGCCCTGCTACACCAGTTACGTCACTTTTTATTTTCATCGATTCAAGGGGGCCAGCAATTCTGGAGAATACGTTGGGGATTGACGAGCAAAAGGAGAAGGTATTACCTATTTCTTGAAGCGGCGAACTCTAAACCACCAATTTTTGTCGTGAAATCCCTTCGAGTTGGATACTCTCCTAAGTTATATGCGAGCTTCCAGAACGTATAACCTCAACATAGTATCTAATGGAGAAAACGTATGAGCGAGAGGGGGGGGGGGTCTCTTGAACGGAAATTCTAGCACGCTGAAAGAAGCGCCCGTGTAACAATAAATGCCATTTCTTTCTTTCTCCCTCTCTCTCTCTCGTTATCTCTCTTTTTCTCCCTCTGTGATCAACATCGAAAAGCGATTGGGCGGAGTCGACGAACTTGGCTGGATGGTATGTTCCTCTGCGGACAACTTTTTGCACGGCTGTCGCAACAGTTGGTCTCTTTAAAGCTCTAGGATTCATAGACACGAGAATAAAAGGAACGGAAATGCAGAGTTACATCATGAGATCATTTCTCCATCTTGAACACCTTTCATAGGCTGGTTGCAATTCTTAATAAAGCTAGTCAGCACCCTGCTAGTGCGTCGCAAAGAAAGTTCAAGCCAAGACGCTGTCAGCGATATAGAAGAAAGTACCGAGAGGGGTGAAGATACGACGGAGGAAAGAGACCCTTTAGGAAAGCTGGACGTGTCCAGGGGCAGAAAATGAATCGATGGCAGGACCCTCAAGCTTGCCTGCTCGAGCGGGAAGGTGGTATATATATCCCATACCTCAGAAGTACTACACTTCCAAAGATCCCTTTTTCCCCTTCTTTCGCTGAAATACTGCTGGTTACCAATGGAATTTCAATGACGGTCCAAGGAGCCGCAAAAAGCGATTAGCCCCCTTTGGAAATTCAGAGCGCGTATTTTTCTCCTTCGTCTCGCATAAAATAAGGGGGCATGATACTCTTATGTAAAACTGTCTCTCGTAAAACTCTGTATGGAAACAATGTCCTGTTAAATTAACCGTGTTGTAATTGGTAAAGACTTTTATTCGAAATTTGCACGGGACATACACAAATCTGAATCTCATGTCTGTGGCGAATCCAAAGCCTCTCTACGATTATTGGAGAACATCTGATCGAATTTTCGGTAGAAACCGGTTGACAGGGATTCGTCGAAAATCCCTCCCACGGAATATGTTAGACCCGGACGTTGGAACGCACTTCCTAAAACTGATACGTTCGGTATTTGAACTGAAGTAGTGCTCTGCTTTTGGAGCGCAGCCGCAGTGTACTAGGTCACGGTTTCCTTCACAGTCTGACAATGCCGCCTATCACCTCTGACACTTTTAAATGTATGTATACTCGTTCTTCCAGTCCAACGTCTGCTCTGTGCAAGATGTTCCGCTAAAACTCGCTTGTGGCTCTCTCTGTCTGGCTTTCTCCAGTCTCTCTCCAATTGCAACGAAAAGAAAAACGACACTGAACGTGGCTTGGATGTAGCGATTGCTCGCGCACGGAAGGACTTTTTATCCGTAACTCCTCGACGACGCAATAAAGTCCGTATAATAATACAGTTTGAGGATCTGAGATGCCGATAACCCGCATCAAGCTACTGCAGACTTCTCAGCGTGCACTAGCAGTAAACCGCAGTAACCCTCCCGGCATCGGCTTGGTTTAAAATTCGAGATCTCTTCCAACTACTATTTCTCTCGCTCCCTACACTACCGCAACCATGACGTGCCCATGCACGTACATACCCTACCTACTCGTTATTACAATTGGGTATATCCCGGGCATTTCTCTCTCTCCTTTGTCTTCCGTGTCACTTCGAGACGAATCACGAGAGCTCTCGGCCACAACTGCTACGGCGGAGACTTTATATCGTGATAGAGAGTATCCAAACTATATAGCTTGGAGTCTAGTCAGTTTGTATCGCGATCCTAAATTTAGGCTATAAGTTAGAGATATAGGGTATCATCCGCGACACAAATACCTCTCTAACCGAAGTAATTCGGCGTCGATGCCTAGCCGGGACGAGGAACAACGTTAAGCAGACAAACAGAGAGGCTGGGGGAAGTGGGAAGTTAGATAGGCAGGAAGATTCTGCTAGTCATATACTCACTCTCGCTCTCTCGGACAGACTATGGCACTAACATCTAGCACATGCAGGGTCCTGTTCTCTCTCTCTCTCTCTCCCTTTCTCTCTCTTTCTCTCTCTCTCTCTCTCTCTCTCTCTCTCTCTCGTGCCCCGATTCTATGTGTTATACATCCGCGATGCAACTCTGCGAAACAGCTCGCAGTGAGTGCCCTATCCTATTACCATCGTTCTCCTGTATAGTGCATGGTGTATATGTAGAACATATATAGATCGGTATACTGCCATACGAAACTGGTATACCTTGGGGGATTTTGGGATCGTAAAGTTGCCCGATATCGAGCAGCAGCCGTACACGCAACGTGCGCGCCCATCGCGTACCGGCGACCGGCGATCTCGTAGTTTCAACCCACCATCACGTACACAACGCTTTTCTCGTCGACTACGTATACGTCGCGAAACCTGTACATCCCGTACTTTCCTCGGCGGAGGACTCGTGCACAGGACTACTACTGGCGCGATGTGCTGTTCGTATATATAATACAAGGTATACATCCAAATAGCATATACATCCAAATAGCCAAACCACAATTACTTACCGGTGTTACTCCACCGACGTTACGCGGACACACCAAGCCTGTGCCGATGCTCGAGTGTCACGCGCTCTCGTAAAACCGTGTATAGCTATTGTGCAGGATTTTAGCCGGTTAACGCGATTTCTAGACGTTTAATTTGTACTCACTCTTGTCTCTCCCTCGCTCTCGCAAACTCAAAGTGGAACGACAGACAGTAAAGCCAAACTGACTGTACCACTTCGAACACGCACGACGTCTCTGATAAAGTTCACCTATCAACCCTCCGGGGCTATTTTCCTCGATTACGGCAAATCGCCGTTCAAACGATGAACAATTTAAGCGAGATTTCAAATGCCGAAGCTGCTCGTTGTAATAACCACCAATGCGGATAGGAGAGATACATGCGGGATGTGAAATGTGCGAGACGTATTTTTATTACCGAATGATCTAACCGAGCGAATGTGTACACATGAATATCTCTTTGCCTCTTTCTCTTGGTATACATACGGATGGGGTTAAGGCGATCGGGAGAGTTGCCGAGTAAAGAGGATGAGGTCTATGGGCGAGAACCTTGAGGCGGGGCCCGGAAACTCGCGGGAGAAAAAGAGAGGGAGAGAGACCCGACAAGGACTAACCAACTCATTCATTGCCTAGTTTAGCGACGCTTTGCCCTGAATATTCATAGCTAGACCGGTTCCGGTCCCCGGGGCAAATATCACTCGAAAAGTTCACCGGCTGGCTTTTACTGCTCCGCACTGAAAGTCCACGATGAGGGTGTAAGAGAGAACGAGGCAGAATATAGTTGGCGTTGGATGAAAGCTTTCGTCCTCGTGTTCTCTTCCACGCTACTCCATACGAGGAACTCTACGAGCCTTCTCTCTCTCTCTCTCTTTCTCTCGCTCTCTCTCTTATACGTCCAGCACCAAAAACGGACGGACGAGCCTATCTCTATAGCCAGTTTATGTACTCATGCAGACATATATATATATATACGTCCCCATGTATTTGGGTAACTGCGGGTCGTAGTTCACATCGTGAATATTCTTCATCAAGATCAAAATAGACGAATGAAATACAATTAAATTTTCCTTAAAACCCTCAACAATGACATTATTCGATAAAAAACTGACCATCTATTTTCCAAGATCGAGCCATGTCTATGGCAGTCAATAAATATCCTAAATTCCTCGTGAGCCTGAAACCTCGTTTATTCATACTTCTTTGACACTAGTGGAAAATTTAATGTTAATCCTAACGTATGGCCGGAAATATCGCAACTGAATCCTTATCTAAATCAGTCATATTACCCTGAAGACCGATTATGCTGAAAGAATGACGAACGAAAGTGGGTCCTACAGAACGGCGGTGCTTGTTACTTATCTTGAGATAAAAATTCTAGCATACAAATCATGAAAGTCACGGAAAATAGTAATCACCTTCCAAATACCGAAGTAAAAATTATGCTGCAATTCTTCAACGTAAAATCTGCGCTCATTTGGTACAAATTAAATCAACATCTAAAGAACGATTTGCTATAATTATATGGACACGAACAACTAAATAATGACTTCATATTTGCGTAACCAGAACAACCCCTCGAATTTAAGGATCTTTCTCCTTCACTCTGAAGTCAAAAATGAAGTAAAATTATATTTAACGATGATTAAACGCATTTTTAAGCAAGACAATAAAATTACATTCCGGGTTTAATTAAAAACCGCACAATTTACGTATATTTGTACACGTATAATGTATTATTTGATGGATCCCAGCAACGTGTAGTTGCTGTACTGATATTATGAATTACTTCGCGTTTATCTCGTCTCGCTGAGAGAATGTCTAACGTCGTGGTGGCGCCTGTTTCGGGAATTCGAGAGTCTCGTAAAGGCTCCGCCACTGCCGCGTTCTCGCGTGGAAGGCAATCGACCTCGAGCCTCCATCCTTTGCTATATCCGTTCGTCTCTTTTTCGTTGCCGTTTTCTCACACCGCTCATCCTGTTTATCCCTTATGCGTATAACTATATAATATATACATATATACATATGTACGCTTACAGACACCCAAGGCTAGCTTGTCTCGCACCCCGTCATTCGAGATGCCAATGCGAATCCAATATTGGAAAACAATTTTTCTCGTCGTTCCCTTCCAGCACGGAAGACGAGAAGCATGGGAATGGTGGGATGTAGAATTTTAGCTCTCGCGACTTCACCCAGTGCAGTATCAACCCTCGCTTTTCGTAGTTCTCTCGTGGTGCAGTTTTGTTCCCCACTGCCTCTGTCTCTCGCCATCGAAGTTACGGACAATCCTGCCGATTTTGCGAGAGATGTTTCGTATTACCGTATCCGCGAAAGATTCACCGTTTCGCGTGGTGTATATATGTCCTCTTGTGAAAAGGCAAAGAATCGGGAGATACCAAGAAAGATTCAATCATATAAAATTTCGATTTGAGCTTGGCACTGCGACGATATTCCGAAGAGTTAAACGATAGATAGCCGTGATTAATATTATTATTACGTGTACGTAGGTTTTCAATTGTTATCGGAAATACCAATGTCAAATTAGTGAATTGTTTACATCAGTTACGTGTGAAGCTACCCATGCAATTTGTTTATTTCATTTTTCATTATCATGGCAACATTGCAGCGAGGAACAGTGTACCACAAGAATTCAAGCCGAGATTGTGAATTAATTTCATCATAAAATGCCATTCTATTTCCAAAGCGAGACATGTCGAGGGGTAGTTACGAAAGTTAGGCACCATCATCTCTCTCCCTTCCTCGCAACATTCTCACTACATTGAATTAAAGCAGCAAGTTGACAGCTCGGATATTGAAATACCGAAATAACGAAGGCATATTAAAATATAATTAGGTCCATTGACCGGTGCGCCTGGTATTGTCGCACACCAAATGCTTTACAAAGTTTCCTGGAAACCACACACGAATATATTATTCTCTATCCTTTTGTTATGTAAGGAAAACATCGATGGTCAAACTCTGAATTCTTAAGTTATAATATTAAATAATAATTGTACGTATTGTACACAATTTTAATGCATACTGTCGTTCCATCCTTAATAACATATTCGCAGCAGACGCAATGAAGTATCTATTCCTACAAACGTGTAATAATTATCATACTTGTGTTGTAAGTGTGCAAGACATTACTGCGATCAAAAGCATCGTTAAACAACGTATATATGTATCTTTAGTGTCTCCGTAATACTCGGTTTGCCCTCCTCAGCGTTGCATCCGTTAAGGGTCGCTTGAGCATGCATGATTAAGACTTTGACCAAGACAATATCATGATCGGAGGTTTTGCGACGGTCTTTCTGTACTTATTACGTCGCCGACGAAATTACATAGGAAGCTCGCACCGCGCAATATGTAATTTTGTAGATGGGCATGTCGCGTATAGTCGAAAGTTCCCTGTTGCGATGATTAATTAAATTTAGAAGTCTCAATGTTCGCCCTCGGTTTTAACAGAGACTCGAGAGCGGAACACTCGCAATATAACGCGCCTCGGAAAGCATCTGAAAGTTAATATTATATTTATCGAGTCCTCCTCTCCTCCATATTGAGCCCTCCTCTTCTAGTCTACAATTTCTCATTAAAAACGAGAGAAAATAGAGTAAAAAAGATACGTCCGGTCCTGGTGTAACGAGTAAAATTACAAATTACGCGAATGCAGCAATAGAGAACGCACACTCTCTTTATCTCCTTTCTTCTTCTCATTCGCTATACCTTTGTGTGCAGAGAGAAGAATGGAATGGCAATGAATACGCAAGTGACCGTTCGCGTGAACGGGACAAAGAACTCAGAGGGTTAAACTGAAAAGCGGAAACAATAAGAAAGCGCGAAAGCACCACCCTTCGAAACAGAAGAGGGCGTAGTTTTGACTTTTGCTGTACCGTCTAGCAGGGGAAGGGATAGCTTTTAAAGAGGAACGGAAGAAGAGGAAAATGGTTGTCGAGTACAGTGAGAGGAAAAACTCAGCACTTAGGCGCAGAGTTAACTAGAATGCAGGAAGACCTGGACAATATATGCAGAAAAATGCGCTCACGAGTCTCGCATCACCCTCTGTAGTGAGTAACGGAAAACTGACACGAGGATAAAATAAGGAAGATGCGAGAAAAGTAGCGAGTGTAGGGAAAATCTCAGCTTGTGTACCCGAAACGGTAAAAGGATGCTGGTAGAACAGAGGGCAGAAATGTGAGAGGGTAATAGAGGGTGTGCAACGTTTGACTCACGAGAATGGCGAGTACAGAGTTTTCGAGATGATTTCGCAAACGACAGAGTATTAATGAAACATTCGGTTATGTTTTAAGGTCTGTCACACCGAATCGTCCCCTTCTCGTCGGCCACACGATAAACTCTCCCCCTTCCCATAACGCCCGCGCTTCAGACTGGTTCTTCAGTCGCATTCTCCCTTCTTCTTAGCGTATCGTATGATGCGAGAGTACCAACGACCGAAAGTTTTGGCCTAACTTTCCGCTTCCCAGTAACAAAATACGCGGAGAGTGGCATCCTCCACCCGCGACGCTGAGCCGTCAACGCGAAGAACTTATGATCGCGAAATTGCAGAAAGGACGATCTTCCCTTGTTTTCTCTCTTTCTCTCTCTGTCTATCCCTCTTCCCCGCTTTCATTTTCTTCACCGTGGCTATTCCAGGGCATAGAAAGATACTAATAATGTGCAGGCAAGAACTATGGAATAGGGACGAGAACAGTAAGAGAAGGAAATGAAAGGCGTTACTATAGTTGAATTACGAGATGTCGAACAAAACAGGGGTAAATATCCAAACGCATTAAAATTACGACATTTAAATATTTTTGGCTGACCCGAATTACCCCGCACTTCATTTTATACACTCCGGATTCCCATTGCAACCTCTTGCGACGTTATGTTATCCTGGTAAAAAGTGCTTTCTATTTTACTTCTTACGTTTCGCTATCTCCGAAAAAACTCTGCTCAATAAAAAACCAAAGCATGACCCACCTTATAACTTCGGGTAGTTTGATCTCTTTATTTGCCCATATTTTCCAATTTATACACAAAAGCCCCCGTCCATTCCATAAGTGTTTATATCGAGTGCAACCACGGAGAGAGCTTAAAAGTTTCGCGATAAATGAGATGTCGTGGCTGAGCACAGGCACGCGAAGCTTAATCGGGGCTATGAGATAGTGGACACTAAGATATTTAGTTTACCAACATTAAGATAGTCCCTGGGGTTTTAAGGACTGTGCACTGGGAAAGGAGAGCGAACATACACGCCTTGTCGAATAGACTCTATCGTATGCCTTACCATCAGGACACGTTGGCTATAAGAGGTAGGTACTGGAACATAGAGAGGAGAAGGGCTGTATATGCTGCGATGGTGCGCCGTGGTCTAAGAGACTTAGGAGCTGGCGGTCACCCCTTGAGTGCATTCTCCTGTTCGTGAAGAGGCGTGGCGGCGTCTGCTGCTTCTAGTACTTGTTTCAGCTCCCTCCACCCTCTCTATCTCTCTCTTTCTATACCGCCTCAGCGCTTAGGCTTTCGAGATCATTAATTTAAAGCGCGGTCGCCGCCGCAAGCTTCAGGAGGAAGGACGCACACGCGGCCACCGATGCAATTTGAATGAGTTTTCGTGGATAATCACTTTGCCGTAGCTGTGAAAAATTTGTGCTCGCACGAAAGCATCTAATAGTCGAGAGAGAGAGAGAGAGAGAGAGAGAGAGAGAGAGAGAGAGAGAGAGAGAGAGAGAGAGAGAGACAGAGAGAGAGAGAGAGAGACAGACAGAGAGAGAGAGAGAGAGAGAGAGAGAGAGAGAGAGAGAGGGGTTGTGCGAATAACAAATTGTAAAAATAAGCAAATAAATAGGAGAGGGAGAAAAAAGAATATTCATATTCTCGAGGGAACGTCACCGACATAAAAGATAAAAAACGAAGGAGCTACAACTTGCATGAAGTTATCGATCGTAATGGTGGGATTTTGCTTAGAGTCTCAAGAACGACATGACTAGCGTTGAATTTGTTGTCTCGCTCTCTCTTCGGCTCTCAATGTGCTACCATATATATACGTGCAGGTTTAGGAAAAATAAGATTCCCACGACAAAGAAAGAACGAGCCAGGGGAATGGAGAAATTGAGATAGTGATAGAAGAGACGGAAACGGGGATTGTTCCACCTAATTGTATAGAAAGTGTTGAGGAAAAGGAATAGTCCAGCACTCATGAAGGACCCGGATAAGAAAAAAGGGAAGTGAGAACGTAGCATATTCATGACAGAGTACGAGATTCCCACGCTGTACATATATACGCTTATATATTAAATACAGAGTGCATGCAATGTGTAAATGCCACGTGAGCTTTTCTATCGTTAGGCTTCACCGATGCATTTTTCGACGATTTTTACACGCAAATACAACAGCCTCAGAGAGGGAAATTAATATACGGTTCATCCGTCAGAGTAAGTGAGATAGAGTAAGATAGCCCTCTTAAGTTTTTCTATGCGTGAAAACACATTTCATTGAAGCGAGAGGAGTTTAATCGAATCACGCGGAAAAGAATGGCCGGCGTTAAGAACATTTGTGAGAATCACATACGGCGTAAAACGAATGGAGAAAGGGAACGAGCGACGGCTAAGAGAAAAAGCACGGAGGGAGAAAGGAGGTTGAGTAGTAAAGGTACTGGGGAAGGGATGCCATGCGGTTTCCAAGGCAAGATTGATCGATCGAGTAGCCGTGCAGAGATCTCATCGGGGAAATGTCTGCAGGACCAACATCGGCCTATAAATATATAATATATATGTGTATATATGTATACAGAGATAGACCGAGAGGCAAGGCCATTCATCGAGATACACTCAGCATTCATGATATTCCGCACGATTGCGGGAAATCGCGAGGTGATGCTGGGAGAAAGGAGAGAATGCTTGGGCAATACCCGTTTTCAAAGTGAAGTGGAGCCATAAGGCAGGAAGAGTGGAGGGGAAGGAGGAACGAAGAGAAATCGTTGGTGCTGTCGGAGGGGATGAAAACGACAAGGACGACGAGTATGCTCTGGTACCCAATACTGGGAGGGTGGAATTAGCATCTCCATTAGTCGTGCGACATAATGCGATATTACCGGTGGGCTACGTCGGTGGTAAAAGGGCGAGGTGGAGATGCGGGATGTATGGGCACAAGCGAAGTGAGACAATGGGCTCTGGAATACCAGCTCTTACTTAATTCCACCTCTCGGTCCGTTTCCCTCTCTCTCTCTCTCTCTCTCTTTCAATTCTGTACGCTAATACCACTATCTATCACAAAACCTTAGAATTCTCCAATGCTAAGTTCTTGGGAAATGATATATAGATTAATATATGTAGATGTATTCACACGCACATATATACATATATATCATAAAGAATTAATTGTATGATGTAAGCCCACGTCCGCCCAAATCCCATGATTGATTCGTCATCGACCGACATTCGGAGTGCCAAACACTTCCAAACAATTATTTATGCTCGGATGGATCTTGAATAACTATTATACATTGAAAGCTCGGCGTGGCATAAGCCCTCGTTATTACATATCAATGGGTCGATGGAGGAGAAGTAAGATCCGGATAAGAATGAGTTTTCCGTTTGGCGATTTATTCATATCGGAAGGTTCCACAGTTGGAAAGTAAATTCACCTTCGCGCGTCGGATGGTGTGCCATCACGGATGCTCTATGTAATATCGTCGTCGAGATTCTAACATCGAGGAAAACGAAATTAAGATAATGACCAGTTACCCGTCGAAGTTGCCATCTAGCGAGAGCTAGCGGGAAGGAAAAGTACGTAGCGGACATTCAGGAAAATTTTTAATTCCCTCCAACGACGAGACGCGTGCCTCGGAGTAATTGAGCGAAAGTTTGCGAGTGTTTTATGCGGTGAACGACGGACAGATGACGTGAGAGCAAGAGAGAAAGAGAGAGAGAAAGGGGGGATTGAAGGTGGCTCACTTGCAGCTGTGGGTACGACGACAGCGAGAAAGACAAGAAAGAGGAATGAGAAAGGAGATAGGGAGTGGGAGAGGTTGGAAAACTTTATACAGGACGATGAGACGATGCGATAGACACCAAACTCTCCGCACTCCCGTCTACGTCGATGGAGCTTCGAATTTCTACCAAAGTATCATTAATCCTACCTCTCTCAAAGTCGTACCCGAAGCTTGATATCGCGCGACAGGATGTTTTGGCTCAAGTAATAAGGTTTATCTTGGCTGTGCAACAGACACTAAAACTACCACTATATCATATTACTGCTGTAAATACATTTTCGAAAGCAGTTTGATTATTTTTTAATTATTCACCCCGCCGCTAGGTCCTTTCACAGCCAATCCCCTGTACAAAGTTTGGTTCCGAAATAGTTGACTGAAAATAATGTAGTCTCGGCATGATGAACTCAATAATTATTCAAAATCGTTTGATCTGCCCAGCGGTAAATACTGCCTAACTATCGAATTTTATATCAATATTATAACCAACATTTTTGTTAACGAAAATGATACCTATATGTAGTTGCACGTGAACATTCTTTGTCACTGACCGACTGGGCGAAAATGTAGGTGCAATTTGTGGAAGAGAAATAAACGAGCGACGCGGTAAAATCTTTGGGTGAAAAGCGCTGACGCTGCTAGACTTTCCTTGAACTCCCTCGCGACCATAGGGCTCTTGCGAGCATTCTCCTTCCATGGCCCGTAATTCTGGCAAAGCGACAGAGCACGGAGAGCCATTGACGGAGCGCTCGAAGACTGCATGAAAACTTGAAAATAGTTTCGAGATCTTTCGTGGCAGTCGTTTTCCAAAAGGGCCGAACGAATGGAAGGCTAAGAGAAGAAGATAGAAGGAGAGAGGAAGAAGTGGTATATATATACACATGGTATATATAATATAGGAGCAGTGAGAGAGGTAGAGAGAGAGAAAGAGAGAGAGAGAAAGAGCTATAGAGAATTTACTCCTTTTCTCTCTCTATGCAGGGGTTCGTCGTTTCGGGATTGGCAGTAGGAGTGCGAGCTCCGGATTCCAAGAGCTGACTGCAAAGTTTTTAACTAAGTTTTCGGTTGGTACCAGTGGATATGTATACGTATATATGTATTCAGTACGATCGTCGTGCGCGCCTCCTGTACGGCAGTGAGCGAAACTCAAGACTTTTCATGCCGGTCCCACGCGCTCTTTCATGTTCTCTCATTCTTTCGCGAATGAGACTTTGGTCCGTCACTCTTTCTCGTATCCGCCCATTTATATACCGTGACTGAACACCGTGAGACGAGAGTTACAAGCCGTAAAAAGAGAGCAAGAGTAAGAGATAGTAGAAAGAGGGGATATAATTCGCGAATGGGATGATCGAGATTCATCCCCCGTCGAACTTTTTTTTCTCCTTTTACTCACTGTGGGAATAGTGTGTTACTTTCTGAGCAATTTTATAAGCAGAACGTTCGCAGAGATTCAAGTATTCCCGAGACAAATTCAGTTTTTTCATCAACATTTTACAAAACAATCAATTTTTGATCAACTTCAATCTTTGATATTTGAATCGAATGCATTTAAATACATCGGCTGTATCGAAACGGGAAGAAATGATCTTCAAGACGTAAATCCGTTAACAGACACCACAAAATAGGCAAATTGTCAGCTAACATTTTCTTCTCTATCAATACATCGGCGTGATTGATTTTCTTTTTTTTCTCTTATTCTGCATCTTCCGTAGTGTTCGAATTCATTGCAACTTGGTGAGGGAAGCAGAACAGAAATACGCGTGAGTCGACGAAACAAGGCGCGATTAGCATTTTTAATATTTTGCATTGTATTAAGGTGCTGTAGAATTTTCAAAGGCGAATGTATAATACACACATACTCTACACCCTTAAGTCAAAAGTACGCGCGTGTGGCTGGCCCCCGATCTAACAAAAATATTCGACAATAACATTGTTTCGTGCTGTATATATATGCTGATGAATTAATAAAATGTCGAATATGAACAAATGATAATTTTCCTTTAACAATTTATAAAAACAATAAATCGCACCACTGCGCGTCATATCCACGCTATACGTTCGGCAATACCGTCCGCCTACACTTTTTTTCAATATCAGGGATTTGCGACATACGCCGAACGGTAGGTAATAATTCGAAATCTTGTATTTTAATACAATTTCACCAGCGCCACCCGCCCCCCTCTGGTCCACGATTGTTGTCCGACGAACCGACCTTCGTACAGTGTAAGGTTTAATTAAGGTTTTATGGCGATTTCTGTTGTACTACTGAGCGTAAACAAATGATGCACAAAAAAAGTGTTATGGGTTCCCGGTCCAATGGAAACGCGAAAGTTACGTGGGGACAAAAATGGAAATAATAGAAGGTATTGAAAGGTTCTCTAACGCCACTAGCAGAATTGACAGCAAGGGTACGCTGTGATCTTTCTGCAATGCAGTCGAAAATGAACCCGATGAGAGCTGGGTCGTGGAGAGAGTAAGAGAGAGGGAGAAAAAGAGAAGGGATGGAATGGTCGTTCAGCAGAGGGTAGGTCAACTCCCTCTCGGTGCCAATGGATCGGTTTGGCTCCCGTTCTCTAATAGTGCCTCGTAAGCAACATCAAAATTTCGAAGAGTCGGCGTTTTTGTTTGTTTCGTTATTTTTTCCGTTTATTGCACTTCGCGCCAAATCACGGATATTCCAGGCGAACAAGGTGGCCGAATGTGTGAGTATAGCATATGAGCTATGAGAGAAAAGCCTTCGCATCTCGCTTTCGTTTCTTTCTACGCTTTGTCCTTCCGTCTCTCTCTCTCTTCTTTCGTTTCACTTTTATGTGTATATGTGTACGCACGTAGGTATTTTTACTTTTTTTTATTGTACATCGTACACACGCTCTTGGGCACCGGGGCTCAAAAACTTTTAGTACCACACGGGGGTACCGTAATTAAACCGCTGTTCCGCTGTTTCTCTGTCTGTCCGTCTATCCCTTTTCGCGGTTGAGGCCTCCAGGAACGAGAGAGTTAACGCGGGAAAGCTTGTGTGCTGAGAGGGCACACAGAGACACACAGGGAGAGAAAGAAATAGTAGGGAAGAGAGAAAACAGAACTCGGGGGAAAGGTAGGTTGACAAGAGGGTAGAACGGTAGAGTGTGTGTGTGTGAGAGAGAGAGAGAGAGAGAGCTAGAGCGAGAGAGACCAGAGATAAAAAGACGAGAGAAACATACAGCGCAAGAGAGATGGGAACAAAAAAAAGAATGTCAGTGGACCGTCCGGATTTGCAAAAACGACGAAAGCGTGGTGTGTGGCGACAGCCCGCCACCCGAGTTTCACCGACAATGAGGATTCGTAATTCGACGCGTGAGCTTACTGGGGTTGAAATCTCTGGAGGTTTTCTCTCTTTCTCTTTTTTGCATCCTCCACACCTTTGCCTGTCGGGACACTCGTTATTTTTTTTTCGTTTATTTCTCGTGTTCGAGATCACATGGGTTTATAGCAACGCTCTTTGCCCGTGTAACGTGAAACCGAATCGACACGACGCATCGACATAAACATACACATGTAAATATGGGCATTTGTGCATAGTCGTTGTACATTTAGATTCTCGAGAGTTACAATCCCAGTGGTACTTTAACCCAATTGCAAAGGTTCTAGGAAATACAAGCCCGTGCGAGAAGTGTCGCTCCGATCAGGTATTTCGCCAATTATTCGTCACCCGATTCGTTGTCACCGTCTGTGGAAGCCTTTTGTGAGTGATCTCTGAGCACCGAAGCGCTGTGTGTATCACGGAACGCTTTTATTAAATCGCGCGCTTCCTCTCTCTCACCTTCTCTCTTTCTCTCTTTGTCTAGTAACCTATAGCGCGAAATTTCGCACTCTCGTTGAACGAAGTTATTCAGGTCTCGAGAGAGAATCGAAATGAAAAATTGAAGAGTATACTCAAAAGAGGCGGCGTGCATGACGCCCGGCGAAAGAGCGCACAGGAGAGTTATGGTTATATCGGGTCAACCACGCGCGAGCTTTTGGTATAAGCCAGAAATTGTATAAAGCACGCTTTGGTGTGCACATTTGTGTATTCGTATGATTATAGCAGGGATACACGTCAGGGCGAGAAGAAGGGTTGGAAATTACGTATCCAACCGATAAATTAACACCCATCGCTCTTGGAAGCGTGAAATCTGTGTTTATAGCGACCGACGCGATTTCATATTACTAGGTAGCTAGAGGGTTGAATACATGTATGGATCACTGGTAACAACGGCCCACCCTCTTTTCTACACGGCTGTTCGGCAAGTTGAATAATTATTCAACATCGTACTCCGCCAGTGGGAGCGCAATTATTGTTGTGGATTGTATTTATTACTTAGCGGTAGCTCGCGTACGAACAACGAATGACAAATTATACTCCCGTGGGTATTCGTATAATTATAAACGCACCTCGTGTAAAAATGCATTTGATAATTATTCTTTGTTGGAGGCCCAGCAATTTTAAATATACCAAATAAAAATAAAGTATATTACATTTAAAAAAAAGCACCTGACAGGAAAATTATTTCTTGAAAATATAAAAATAATTACCCATTAATTGAGCCAGAAGAGCGAGAGAAAAATAATGATTCCATTTATCTTATTAAAAAAAAACTATTATTAATATTAAAAATATTGTACAATAATATTTGTTCATGCTTCATCCCACGCATCTCTTAAAAAAATGTCCACCAAACCAGTAATGATGTAGTGATTATCAGTTGCACCCATTGGCCTAAGCCGCTAGATCCGTTGGGTTCGTCTATTCGTGGGAGAGTGGCCCGAGATCTGCCGAAAACTTTTCATCGTAACATCTCGAGCATAAAGCGACACAATTAATCTTGAAATACAGAGAGAGCTAAGCTCTTCGGGGGTCTCTCTCTCTCTCTCTCTGTCGTTCTCTATCTGTCCCCGTCTCTGTTGATGATACAGAACGGACCTGACCTCGTAACTCGGGTTCCGTTGACTCCGGAAGGCAATGGTCGCCCTGCACTCCCCTTGGGTTAGTTGGAACGGGTTATACATGTTGCTAGGGGATATAGAACGAGAGATGCAAGGGGCAAGCTTCGGCGCCAGCGACAGAGAGATAGAGTAAAAGAGAGAGGACGTCCGGCGTTACAGTGGATTCAGCCTGTCTCGCAAACGAAGCGAAGCGACTCTCGCTCGTTATTATGTAACGAGAGGCTCGTTATAACGACGGAGACAAATTCTAAAGCCACCCCAACCAGCTCCGTGAGCATCCGAGCTCGTCTACTCAAGCCTCGCTATGCGACTCGGGCCGTGTTCCATTGCAGCCCTCTCACCACCATAGTGTTACTCACCACTGTATACTATTAAAGCAACCGCTACTCACTAGTCACAAAAAAGAAGTGTCATTCATTGTTTCCCGATGCATGGAAATCCTATTGGCACGATATTGTCCACGGTAAATGCCCGTAGCCAATCAAATGCGTGGATTAAATTACTGACATAATTCCCGAATCAATTATTCACCCGACTATCTGCGAATTAATTATTTTACGAAATAGTATCATTAAATCGAGGACCGTTATCGCTGAAAAATAGAATGAATTAATACATTGTTTCACTATACAATCTGTAAAAAATTCCTGGATCCGCAGCTACTGAATGATTCTGGACCAAAGACGACCAACGTCAACCCTGTTATAGTGTACGCGACGTAATACACAGGAGGGAGAGAGAGAGGATGTATGGGTTGGTCAATCGAGAGGACGACCGAGATCAATTTGCGATTCGTGCACGTGACAGTGCTTCCAGCGAGGCAATCCACACGGGCAAGCGAGATATGCGACGTGCCGCCCACTTCCTTCTCTTCCACCTCATACTGTTCCCCGTCCCCTGCTGTACCGCGTCAGTCCGTCAGCAAGGGGGCTATAGTAATTAAACTGCGGTTTCCCGTGGCTGGAGCACCTGCCGTTACCAAATTGCAAGTTATGCTGCGCGTCACCCAGCGGTCGTGCTGGCGACGCGTAGACCCTATAACCTCTCCTAACCCCTGGTACAACCCACCTCGTTGTTCGTACTCTCTCGCTTGCTCTCTCTCTCTCTCTCTCTTTCTCCCTCTGTCTCTCTCTCTCTCTCTCACTCACTTCCTCTCTCTTGTCATGTAATCCGAACCACTGACAAAGTTTGAAGTCGCGCTTAAAACTTCCCGAAACATTAAGTATATAGGAGACATACACACCGGGGAAATTTCCAGTATGGCAACGAGCGCGTCTCCTGCAAATTTAATGGCTATTTGTGCACAAGAATTGGCTATTTTACGATGGTGTCATCCGTGTAGTTATAATTAAACGATGAGACAACTTTTATGATTTTAGTGTGAATGCGTCTACGGGATGGAATTCGCAGGGTATATATACTAGGTGATCAAAATATTGATCAACTATCTCGAAGATTCTATGCGATGATGTTGAGCATTTTTGCAATATGAAATCAAGCACGCCATAGACAGATATTTATAAAACAAGGAGCTCCTTTTATTCTCCGGTCATCACACTCTACGCTTTCTCATACACCCCCGAGAAATTCTTCGATCGATTGATTGAACGAGTCTTAACGGTCGACAGCGCACCTGGTGCTTCTTTATTGCAGACCCCCTCTTCGATTCTCATAACCTTTCTCCTCTGACCTCTCGTTCACCCCATAGTACACGTATACACTCCCTATTTATGCACGTGAACGGTAGAAAAGTTTTCCTTCTCTCTCAACGCCTTCAACGTTGAGACGTAGGGTAGGAGCTTGATAAAGCTTCCACCCTACGGGCCACAAGGGTGGGCAGTGTTGAACCGAAGGGGGACTAGCGCTGTATGGAGACTTTCTTGAGAAGCTCCGATCTCCAGCCTTTTCTCGACTCTTCGTACGGACGCCTTCGGTAATAATCGATTATGAAGGATGACTGTTTCCGGTATCGACTTTATATACTCGCGGCGTAAAGTGCACCGAGAGCGAGATAGATGACTACTAACTTATTGTTCCGAGAAGGGAAAAGTTGAAATTTATCGGAAACTTTTATCGTGCGAGCGAGTGCAACATATCGGTGTGGTCTCGGAGACGTATGCTAGGAGCGTGCGGGCACCATCCCCGCTGAAAATAATCCCTCGTTCATCATCTCCCACGCTATATGGCCTTCGCTCTCATAATACATACTCTCTCTTAGCGGTATGAGTCTCCCCCGTATAACGCGCCGCGGTAGGTATATATACTTCGTCAGTGGCAGTGGTGGTGGTCATAGTGGTGGTCGTGGCGGCGGTGTTCTAGGTATCCTCACGCTAAGCCGTGATTAGTTGTTGCGTCTGCGAAAGGGTAATCTGTTGTACGTACATTTTTATTACTCTTCGTTAAGACCCCGTGCTTTCCTGCCGGCACCAAGCTTATACACTGTCTACATATATCCATAATATACTATGAAAAAACGCAAAACTACATTACGCCGTTACAAGTCCGGTTCACGACCGGCACTGAATCTGCCGTCTATGGAAACTCATTTGCTCGAAGCAATGATCGCTACAGCTGCACGAGGCAGGAGGAATATCTGCTAAGTCTGAAAAATCTAAAGAAAGTCTTGTTGTGGCCGTCTGCGGTAAGAGATGGAGGAAGAGGCCGGCACGTTGATGGAGTGTAGTAACATAATATACCGGGGGAGTCTAGGAGGCAGAGAGGTTGCAGTAAATCGAGGAATAAGTGGGTGAGAAGGATCGTGGAAGCTAGGTGCTTCCTCCAACTGGTAAACCCCTCCACTCTCTTACGCCGGCACAGCTGGAGTTATGTATAGCATATATGGTTATGGTTTAGCTAGTTATGTATAGCTATATGGTTTGATACTACAAGTAGTCGAGTGTATATACGTTCTAGATAGAAGAAGGGGTTGGTCAAAGGAGAAAGAGATGGAGAGAGGGAACGAGCGTGCAGGGAGGTTATCGTCACTATATCACCGTAGGGTCGTCCAACGATACCTAAGCTAGCCACTGGAACACTTTATTGCGGGCCCGAGCCAATTATAGGTTCGCGAACACGATGTATCGAGTACTTTCGGGTGCGAGAGTTCGCCTCACTCGTCTCCTCCATGTTTTTGCTCGTATCCCTATCTACTTCATGTTCTTGCAGAGAATAGCCGGCGCCGATCGGGATAATAAAAAAACGTTGAGAATTTATCGCGAATTACGTGGAATCGCCGTCGGTCATGATCACTTCGTAAATCTTTGTTTCCGCTGATGTCGCTTTAGAATCTTAATCTTTTCCTTGATTATTCTTTCATTGCAAGAAAATGAAGAACTGATAAACACGAGAGTCAGTTGTTATTGCGTTAATAATTCGAGTTCTCGCCTATACGACGATTCATCAGGCAGAGTTATCTATCCTAGGCAACTCATCGCCGCCTTATAAATCTCAAGATTGTAACAGACTGCCACTTCCCACGGCGACGACGTGAGCGGCCATTACGTGACGCTCGTTCCTGACGACGATTTTCATGAAAAATAGTAAAGGCCGATGAGAGAAGGTGCTCTCGCGCGTTTGTAGATACGGCACCTTCCATTCCCTTCTCTCACAGTCCTAAGGAGGAAGTTCATTCCGTAACCTGTCCACTTTCGGGAATTCATCTCCGGACTTTCTACTCCCTCTGCCCTGCTCTTAGCTGCCGCAGAGAACGTTTTGCGCACTAGACCCATCTCCGTTGAGCCGTCCCTTGGTTATACACAGTGCGAACGTGTGCACGTTAAGGGAGAAACGTTGGAAGCCGGCCGGGTGTGCGGTGGCAACGCGCCGCAAGAGGCAGCAATAAACGTCAGGGCTGCTCGGTAATTAAAACTAAAGATCGGGGGGTGCATGGCGTGGCTTGCGGTGAAAGCGAAAAACAACAGACGCCGTCCGAGAAAACGCTGGAGTGGCGTGAAAGACCCGCTCTGCCCCGGAATAACGGACTCCGACGAGAAGATGAGATCGAGGTAAAAGGTGAACTTGTGTCCGTGTGATCTTTCCGCGTAGCACGTAACGCCACCGTATTCACCTTGAAGTTTTCCAACGAAAACTTAAAGTTCAATTTCGCGACTGCGGGCAAACTACTCACTCGAATGTCTCCAGTTCGCTCGTTCTTTATGTATATAGCACGTATACGCGGTACACACGGTACGGACCAAAAGCCAAAGGAGTTCGAAGGGCGGACTATAGGCCACGAAAGGTAGGTGTGGGTTTTGGCAAGAGGATTGAAGATGAAGGAGGAGGAGGATATGGGGAGGATAGCAGCTATGTGGAGGAAGTCTGTTGGATACAAAATCAAGTCTCCGAAGGGAACATGTCATTCGCCGTGCGCTAATCTGCATGCCGAGTCGAGAACGTGACGTCATTGAATATTTAAGACGGTCTCCAGGATGAGAGAGAGAGAGAGAGAGGCTACATCGAGGCTATGCCAGCCTAGTTCGCCTACGAACATCCAAGCTAGCCTAGACTCTTGCTCCTTCGGGTTTTCGTAAGAGGCGAGCCCCGAGACTTCCTGGTTTTCATATGCAAATGTAACCAACCCGCACTGCTGCTGCTGCTCCTGCCTGGATGACTGCAGGTCGCTACTACGGCAATGCCATGCCATGTGCTGCGTGCGTGTTCACCACTCTCTCGCTGCTCTGATATGACTAGTCTAGCGCTCACGTACCTTCATCCTCTACTCGTCGTTTCTCTGCTCTCTATTTCTCTAACCCTTACCCCCTACGAGTTCTTGCTGTATGAGCTACTGTTTCTGCTTCTCTAAAAGATACCACACTCTCGAAGCTGTTACACGCCGAAGGTTGATGTACCTTCCGCGGAACCTCTGGATACAACCCTCCCTGACTACTTCGGTGACTCATCCAATCTTTCACTCTTCTCGGAAAGGCTTCAACTTTCATAGAAAACTTTGACGACATGTACCCCAGTCTGGATGAGCTGGTCTCTATGAAATAACAGGAAGTTTGTTTCAGGATTATTCCTGCGAGCTTTGCGGATTTCAATATGATCCTGTATTTATAATTTTACAAACATCGTCATATTGCCTAATATACAGTGAGCGTGAATTCGTTCTTAAGAGTCGCCGTACATAGCATCCAAGTGTTATTGTCAAAGTGTTGCCCAATACATACCACCTATGGGGAACCCGTCGAATCCATGATCCTTCTGCCTACACGAAACGAATGAAAGTTTTCTGAAATCGGTGGCGAGAACTACCCTTTTTTTTCATCATCGACGAAACTAGATGCGGGCATAGGGGTGTTTGAACTTAGACTCTCGAAGTTATGGTCCAATAGACAGTATCGTTGCGAACACTTTTCATGGCAATCTACTCTGAATTCGGATGATAAGAAATTGATCGCGCATGTTACTTTTTCGTCATCTGGGAGAGCCGACGAGATACTTTCGATGAAAAGTCTTCTAGCTCGTATATTTCTCACTCGGTGGATTCGTTTGCAGCAAGTATTTGGCACTATAGCTTTCGCACGACGTTGTTAAACTCTACGACAGAAAACGGGTTCCTCGGACCGAAGAAAAGACGTATATATAGAAGCTGTAGGAATGAGAAGGTGAAAATTTCAATCGACGCAGAATGGCACTTCGTCGCTTGTGTGTACTCTCTTCAACCCGGCTTTTCTCGGCTCTTTCACAAACGACGGCGACGAAGCGGACGACGTCGGCGACGACGACGACAGGAAAATGGCCTTGACACGAAAAGGGAAAATCTGAAAATTCCTCAACTATTCTGGCGCCGAGTGGAATTTCCGTGCTTTCAACGCAAAACAGCAGCAGGCGGGAAAGTACAGGGAAAATCGGGAGGATCCTGTTCTCTCCCTACGGAAGTGCGTACATTCTTAAGAAGCGAAGGACTTGGACCAGCACAGAGAACGACGAGGGCCGTCGTTGCTTTCGTAAGAAAGAGGAAAGGAAAATACAAAGATGCCGAGGCGGGCTGCCGGAGACGGGCGGCCGCTCTCGGGTGTTTAATTTACGTTTAGAATTCTCTGAAGGAGAATTCGCTAAAGACGCTGGCATGGATGCCAGGAAGAAAGAGAGCAAGTGAGAAAGAGCACGAGAACCTCGCATTGGACTCGGGCAGCGGAAACTTATTAAATATTTCCTACGCATTTCATTTCATTAAGGATCCGTCCTTGCGTGCGGATCTCGCATTCTTTGGTGCCTCGTTAAATAGGTGAAATATAAGGTTTATCCGCGATGCCCAAGCGGACGGAAACAGAACGGCAGGAGACAAAGCTGCTCTTGTACACTTTTATTCTGAAGGGCCCCAAGTGAAGCTATATTTCTAAATCTACTCGCATACCCGAGCTGACGGCGAATCCAACTGAATTAGAGATACAGAGACCTGACGTTTTTCTGTGAATAATAATACGTAGAAAGAAAATAAAACAAAATAAGAAGATTGCTAAAAAAAAACAAGTTTCTCCATGTTCTGTAGGATGAGCCAAAGTTGTCTATTTGGGTGAAATAATGGTTCGTTACGTTAAAGTAATGGCGAGTAAGTCTCAGGTTTTTTCTCGACGAATTGGGGCGACTCTTACCGGGTGGAGAATGACATATATGGATATTTGCTTCCCTTGGTCCGTGCAACTCACTGGCGAAATGAAACTTCGTGAAAGCCTGGGCCGGATTTATACGATGGCTAAATATGAACCAGCAGTGTGCCGCCATTCCTACCTTTCGCCTATGCCCTCACTCGAATGAGGAAGACTGTTACAGAAGGCAAAGGACCGCCCCGCAGAGGAGATGACGGAGTATTCTGTGAGTAAATGGGTACGTGGTATACAGCGACATATACGTATATATTGCCATATATATATATATATATATATATATATATATAGGCGGACCAGTCACTTTGGTATGGCGCGAAGGGGATAATTTGTGAACGGGGCTTGAATTGCTGGGAAATAGGAGACGAGAGACTACTAGTCACATTCGTCGTGTGTGCATGTCCCGTACGTGTGCGATTGTATGTTTCCGTGC
Source organism: Netelia inedita (assembly GCA_964017225.1). Classification (NCBI taxonomy): domain Eukaryota; kingdom Metazoa; phylum Arthropoda; class Insecta; order Hymenoptera; family Ichneumonidae; genus Netelia; species Netelia inedita. The sequence goes on from OZ024925.1 coordinate 3,267,192, forward strand.
GTCTGTTCGCGTCCGTAGGGGTTGAAGTGGTCGTGCCGAGTCTAAGGGGTGCCCTATTTGGTTCAGCTCGAAACCGAGGACATAGGATGAGAGCCGAGCGATGAAGGTTTCCGTGAACTGAGAGCGATGCAGGAGACGCAGGGGTAGTTCGTATCACGTCAATGTCGTTGTCTCGCGATTTACATCCGATATGCGCCAGTGTAGTGCCGTTCCCATTCGTGTACGGAGAAAACACAACTCCGCCTATTTCGTTACCCTTCGCTATTTCGACTACGAGAGAGGAAATAGAACAAACAACAAGATAGAAAAAAAGCAAGACAGATGAGTATGGCGGAATAAGTCCGTATGGGTACGTCGTACATCAAACGTACGGCAAGGTATAAAAATTAACAAAAAGAACAGAAGGTTGAGCACTCGAAGGGTACAAATGATAATTCGATCACGGAAAAATCTCCCGGTTCGCATTAATATTCCCCAATGAAAAGATTTCGTATTCACCCCCTCGTTTCAACCCCCCTGCATATATTCGACATGCATAATTCTCTTTTTTCAGTACCTTGTTCGATAGGGCACGCGTGTGCGGGTACTATGGCTGACTTCATTACGATCGATCCGCTTGAATGTCTCAACTAATCGGACGAGATAGTCATCACCACTTTTGCAGGGACCTACGACCAGCTGAAGTTGTGATTAAAGTCTCGCTGTATTCTTAAGTTCTTCCAACTTTGAATACCTATCAATGAAAACAGCGTCACTGTTATGAACTCACAATCAACATACGCATATTCGACGCGTTTTGTTCACATCAATGCATTTCAAACTCTCTAGGGATTATAATCCTATAATTTCACGAGTCGTGATTTTTATCCGCCCTTAAATTATGTTGTTCGGTACAAGCACTTGATACACGAAACTATCGAAAATTTGGAATTTCCGCAAATAATCGGGATGTTTCTCTAATCCAGTAAACGGACATGATTGTTTCCCTTTCGAATCGGAAAACACTTGACTCTGGCTAACAAGGTACTTCGTTCATTGCTCGTAGATGGTACATGATTGTACCATGAGAGAAATACCGGAGAAAAGTTAGGATTGAATCTCGATCAACAAAACGAATGCGAGATTAGGAGGAAAACTGTGTGCAGAGTACATGAGGGCATACGATTCTGCGAAGATCACATTGTCGCTCCTGACATGTCTATACTTCACTATACTTCCTGCCTGGGTATCCTGACAGGGAGCTCTCTCTCCCTCTCTCTCTCGCTCTCTTTCTCTCTCTGTCTATATCATCTCTAATTCCATCTCTCTCTAATTTATCATCCAATATTTGGGTGCGGAGCTTCTCAATCAAAGGACGAAGTTTACACGCTGGTCCGTGGCTGGCTTTCACGATCATGATGCCCACGTCGAGTTCTCTCGATTTCAAAAAGCTCCTGGTCCGGAGACGCCCCGAAGCTCGATGTAGACGATAGCAGAGATAACCAATTTTCTTTGCTCGTTCTCTTCGGCCATTGAGAGACTTCGTTTCTTTTTCCCCGCGCGATCCTGAATGGGGGAAAGAATATTTGTATCACTGGTATCGTCACGTTATATTATACCCAAGTTAACGAATTCAATGATAAATTCATCGAATTATCACAGGAGCATTCGTCACAGATCGTCGTGAGAAAATTCGAATTCTAGTCACGCAATGCATGCTTAATGAACAGTAGTGCGTAAGTTAATTACCCGTTTTCTACTCCTATCTTTCCGATACCACGCGCAACTACCCTCGGTATATATTGGTTTACTCTCGAGTTATATACCATGCGGCAGTATTACGAATCGATCCCCCACCCGATAGAGCGAATGAAAAGGCGGCTTACTTCGTGTATGAATTCAAGAAAACTTATGGGTCAGTATAATAGTCACGCTCAAACCGTCCAACCATCACAAACACACAGAGAGGTCTCATAGCGGAAGGGTAGATTTATTATATGTTGGGTTGATTTACTCGGGGTTTGAATAGGTTCGGAAACAGGTATGTATACGGGAGTATATATTATCAAGGAAAAAGGTAGAAACGAAAGCAAATATCTCGCCCCTGGCGTTTCTTTTTTTTTACTTCCGTTCTTCCGAGCGTGATCGAAGTTGGTAAACCAGCCAAAAGAACGTTAACTGGAGGGAGAGGGTGCTAAATTAATTATGTAGGTTAGTGGAGAACACGCGAGGTGAATGGCAGTTGAATATCCGAGGTTGGCACATTCGCGCACATAGCAGGAACGTGCAGCGTGCGGGGATGGCTCTTCCACCAGTAGCACCAACGAGAAGCATTCTTTGCTGTATATATACAGAGAGGCCCGGGCCCGTAAAGCCCCCCGCCCACCTCCCATATACCTAATACTCGTTTCGCAAAGTAAACACACAATTCACGTTTAGCTTGTTCGTTCCACTCCCCAACCGGCAAAGTGGATATCGAGTGTGGGTTTCTCCGACTCGCGAGATGGCGCTTGGGAGATAGGAACGGAGGGTAGTGCAGAAGGGCCGGGGGGCAGAGTAGCAGGCGATAGAGAAACAGAACGGGAAGTGAGCGGGAGAAAACTTTCGCCAAAGTAAATTCGAGTCTGGAAAGAATGCTTCATTACGCAAGTAAGAAGGGGGTGGCTAGAGTAGGAAGGAGGGAATCGGTGGGCACACAGACGACGTCGTTGCAAAAGGACGTCCAACCGTCACACATATATCCACACGTAAAAACTCTTCAACCGTTCACGCAACGACGACGGGGAGGGAGATCTCTTCCCTCGTTTTGCAATAAGGCTAATCGATCGGTTGTTGTTCCACTTCCCCCTCGGGTGTTGAGCGGAAAAACTTGCTGAACCAACCGTGGAAATATACACATACTCACTCACACACACACATACACACCCATACACGCGCGCGCACGCGGAAACCTATAGAACTGCGCGTAATGGGAGAAACTAGCGTACCATTAGTTTTCGGTATCTTGTTTTATCGCACTCGGATTCTCGGGAATCTCTCTTTTTCTCTCTCTCTCTCTCTCTCTCTCTTTCTCATTATAGGATAATGCAGCAAGATTTACCTTCTGATTACTTGAATGCGTAAGCTCAATTTTGACACATTTGAGGTATCGGCGAGCACTCAAGGTAGAGGGGTAGATTTATACGATTTTACAATATTTTGTTATTGTTAAGCTCGCTTTTTTTATTCTGGCGATATGTTCAATAGCATACATCGGCAAATATATTTAAGGATTTTAGACGATGTCGACAGGGTAATTATAGTTGCATGTCGCAACATTGAATGACGCGCGCATGAACGTCGTCATTTTTGACTGTTGAAGTGACGCAAACTTGGATGGAAGCGAAAGGATATTTCGGTGATGAAAAGTAAAAACCTTCGGTATGCGTGTGTCCTATGTATCAGAGGCCCACGCATCGGTAGACGTACGCAGAATTTGCGGTTACGCGAGACGTCTTTAACGCATTTTTCACACTGTGCAAGGATGATCTCTCGACAATAATGTGCCACCTCGATGACGAGAGCACCGGGTGTGCCTCGGTACACAGAGATGCGATATCACGCAATACGTGGTACCGTCAGCGTTGGAGTGCAAAAGCATCGGTTTGGAGCGCGGAACGATAGAGGACGACAGAAAGCTGATAGCGAGTACTGGACGCGTTTTCCTATGGGGATGTGCTTGTGTATGGATGAGTTCGTGTTACACTGCCACATGCTATTACACTGTGCGAGAATTGAACTAGCCGGATGGATGGAATGTTCGGCGGAGCTACTGGGCAATAGGGCCGTCAAAATATACGGCGAAACTCTCGGGAAAGCGACATAGATGATGAAAAAGAGAACGATAAGAGGTGACATAGGATAGTTGTATAGGCAGAAATATTTCGCGGTCGTGAATAAAATGGAAATATGAGAGGAAAGGATAAAGAGGGAAGAGAAAACGAGGTGAATGGGTGCAAGTGCGGAAAGACGATTTTACAGAGGGCAATGTTTGATCGTGAAATAGTTACGTACTATAAAATTTTTCGGAATTTCTATAATACCTGTGACAACGAGTTTCTCTCGTAAAAAGAAAAATCAAAAAACTCGAAAATTCATGTCCTTCATTTTCGCGATTCGTATAAATGAATGATAGCAATTTAATATAAAATTACGTATAATCGGTATGTTTTCTGATTCACTAACAGTTATAAGATACTTATCTCTATTTCGGTGCTAAACGTTACTAGCCATACCATTTATATTTCGAGTATTTCAAGTAGAGCCAATAGTTGAACAACCGATTGTAACCATATGAGATAACGCTGTGTCATTAACGCTGCATTTCAAGTTTCATAATAGATTCGAATGGAATCCCTGTCGTACGATGGCGATCTATCGAAACCTCTGTAACGACTATAACAGCCAGGATATTACCGCCGTTATGGTTATTTTCGAGCTTTCGAAGGATCATCGGTGAATCTTTTTTCCGATGCGGATGTCGAGACTCTCTTGACTTCGTAAATGCTCCCGTCTACCTAGCATACATCACATGGCGTTGAGGCATCGCCGGAGAGACGAAAGCACGCGCCGTCGAATCTCCAACGCGCAAAAGCCGTTCTCGGCTTCGATCGAACCCATCAACGCCACTCCCGTGTACATATATGTATAAATATACATATCTATAGATATATATCAATATGGCAGGGAATTTTATTTTCCCGATCGTAAATTATTTTTCAGTAATATTGCGCCACGGCCAGACCGTTGACGGGCAAAACGCCGCGCTCCACGTTATTATCAATCGACGGTGTCACTCATACATCGTGACGAGGAGAGAGATTATATAGAGCGAGTGAGATAGACATGCGCGATATATAGATATAAGAATACCCACATGTGTATATGGGTGAAAGGGAAGCGCGTTATCCCCACCGAGTTCTCTCATCGATGAGTGCTTGTTCGTACTAACATTTTTTTTCATCGCATTGGCTCATCGGACCGACCTCGTACTCGTAAAAAAAATCATGAAGAGGGTGGATATATACACTACTCCGTCATGTGCCTGATGCGCGTTGGTGGAAAAATGTTTCTAGTTTTTGTTTCTCTCTCCAGGCGTAGTGAACGGGGAAAAAAGCACGAGCGAGACTTTTGCCATTAGGCGAGGTTCAGGCATGGTGGCACGACGTATCGTTTTATAGTTATGGAAGTGACGGCGAGGTGGTTTTCTCTCGTCGACTGCGGTTGTTCGAGAACTGCGGTATAGCGAGGAGAATAGTCGTCCATGCTATATACACGTTGCGCGAGGTTACGTGTTGGGGTGGTAGCGGGAGGGTGGGACCCAGTGTTTGTTGCCGAGACGACGACTTGGCCGTCATGGCGAGAGACGCACGGCGTATAGCCGGTATAACCGCCGTGGATCCCCTGCTTAAAAGTACAAAGGTTGACACAGAAACACTCTTAGCCGAGCGTTCGGTACGAGAGAGAGGGCGAGAGAGGGTGAACGTGGAAGGAGGAGGGGGTGAGGGAGTGTGAGAGAGGGAGAAAATTCTGAGATAAAGGGCCTCTCTGCCCTTTTAATAACGGTCTAGCGCGGTGGCGTGTTACCATCCAAGGGGCCTCTGGGCTGCGCACCTAGTACTTTCTTAAGGCAGTAAAGAGAGAGTTAGAGAGAGACAGAGAGTGGGAGAGAGACAGAGAGAGGGAAAGAGAGAGAGAGAGAGAGAGAGAGAGAGAGAGAGAGAGAGAGAGAGAGAGAGAGAGAGAGAGAGAGAGAGAGAGAGAGAGAAAGAGAGAGAGAGAGAGATGAAGAGAAAGTGAAGGCGGCGGCCGGGTAAAGTGCCGTTGGTACAGTGCTCCCGGCAATATCTTCCGATTACGGCTAAGTAAAGCCTCTCTCGCTCTCTCGCTCACCCTCATGCCCTCGGTCTCGGGCCAACCTTAACTTTATACCTTAACCAAGGAAACCCGTGGTATACCCGAACCTCCTCCAGACTCTCCAGCTCCCGTTCCCTCCCTCCTCTCCCTTCCTCTTTCGTACTACCACACACTTGTACTACAACGTATTACCTATACCCACGACCGACGATTTCACCATCCACCGGAAAATCCGATAAGACGCCGCTCGGGTTGCCTCGTACACCAGCGTCTCTTGGTCAAAATTGCAATCAAGCTGCAATCGTAAACGAAGCTGTACGAGAAACTCCCCTAGGTATATATATGTATATATATATTAGGGGATAAAAGTAAGAGGGATGGAGGGTGAATTGCGCTCGGCGTGTTGTGTCAATTGATTCCAAAAGATCGTAAATATAAGAAGCCAAACTGTTAAATCTCTTCATGGTGCCTCGGCACATTGTATACATATCTTTTTGGATGGAATTATGTGGGAGGCTAGAAGAAAGGATACCCGGAAGGGTGCATCGGAAAAGCGCCTGAGCCGTTATATATACAGAAAAAGAACGGTTTGAACCGAACGCCTTCCAACACTGGGAATGAATAGCGGTAATTTATTCTAATTGGCTAAAGCGCGCGGTCATTAATAAGCAATCCACGATGCGGCCTGCGAGAGCTTTGCCTGCCTCTCGTGGAAAGGAGAGTCGAGTTTTGGTACGGAAAGAAGGATACAGCATCATGCGGAACGAGGAGAAAAAGGGAGATGGAGGAAAAGGGTGCATAAGAGAGAGGTGTAGTGACAAAGGGGAGAGAGACAGGCCCGCGAAAGCATCGAAGAAAGGAGGCTTTCGCGAAAGAGGGCGCTGCTGGATCTTAATGGCGCTTATTACTCTCCCCGAAGGCAGCCGTTTCCTCTCGCTACCTCCCGCTTCTCTTTCTCTCTCTTTCCCGAACTCTAGCATCTGATATATTTCCTCTATTTTTCGCCCCGCGGGGAAATCAAGAGCGTAATAGGACATAATTAGTTACAGCCTCCTACTATTCGTAACTTAGACGTACATTATGCGCAATCAAGGTGACGAAGTGGTGCCAGAGGTATTACTGTGTGTGTCTTTCTGGCTCACTGTCTCACGGCTCGTCTTCTTATTCTCTCGCGAGTGGAATATATACACTCCGATGGATACGGAGATATGCACGGTGGTATAACGAGTACTCTCGAGGGCGAGACTCGGCAGCCCTTACCAGCATACAATTATTTCTCCCACAATATTTCTCCGTCTGTCTCGTGTATCTCACCTCGATCACTGTCGAGTACCATCAGAGAGAGGGAGAGACAGAGAAGCAGGAGAAACAAATGAAGTGATTTGAAAATAAAAAATATAAAAACATCGATTAAACGTTTCAGATCCTCAACAACCTTGAACACAAAGTAATTTAACTTTAACAATTTCTTGTCTAATTTGCACGTAGTTGATTCAATCAATTTTTCATTAACGATCGACTGGAATTTTTATCAAATTGAGATAATTTATTAGGTAAGGGAAAGTCTGTACTTCCTTCAGCAAACTTTCCGAGAACTGTTAATAAATTCGAAATTTGAGATCCACTGGACTCCGTGTTCCAGGATAACTATCCTCAACTGATGCTTGAGTAGTAAATCCAAGGAAATCCAGCTCAAACTACGCATCGCGCGAACTTATGTAGGACTATAGAATATCATGACTGGTGTGTTTGTCGATGCGGTGGGTAAATCTATAAGGGATAGTTTTCGTATTTAAACGAGCAAGCACTAGGGTTACGAGGTTATCCGCCGGACGTTGGCAGGGTTGGCGACATTGGTATAAGCGTCGGATATCTTATCAGGGTGGGCAAAGTCGGGAGAAGGGATTTTTAAGGTAGAGGACACCGCAAAGATGATTATTTGTATGTAGACGGCGGGGTGGGAAGGATTGGTCCACAATCTATATATATACAGTTTTGGTATACAGCGTGTAATAGAAGGACAGTATACCGCGGGAAGAGACGACGTTCCCTTGGGGCCCTCTCAATTGCCCTTGTCCCGCAATTATACGTTTGAGCGGAGCCACTATCTTCGTTAATGCACGCCGGACTGAACCTAAGTGTGTGAAACGAGAGAGGGCGAACCAAGACGGCGTCCTCTCCACCATGGTGGAAGCGGATAGAGAGAGACGCGTGACACGGCTATAATGCAGCCAAATCGGGAGAACCTCGACCCGGAGGAGACTCTCGGGCACTGCCTACGTCCTCTAAGCTCCCGTACCATCCCTCGTATAGACTATGAAATATCGTTACCCGCCTAATACATGAGGGAAACTCCGTCCCAGTATAATATATTTATCTATATGTAGGTACCTTCTAATACATTGAATATAGTATTAAATCCATATTTGCGTTGACCATAATACGATTTGAAAATCGGTTTTGTTCTACTACCAGAGGTTATCGAACCCGACAAAATCGATGATATCCTTCTGTTTTTCTCGACCGTGTTGTACCTTCTCGCTAAGAGTCCATAATCCGTTGATACCTACAGGCAAATCGTCGTTTCTCCTCAACATGCATTATGCAACATTCTAGCCCAGCATATAACCAACCGCTACATATATGAACATATACATAACGGCAGAGATAGCAATGTGTGTATATGTATTCTCATCGCGCTTTCGCCGATCGCCAACTCACATGCCCGAACTGAAAACAGTTTTAGCGATCGATGGAGAGATGAATAAAGAGGTGAGAGAGGTTACGAGAGAGACAGAGACAGAGACAAAGACAGAGACAGAGACAGAGAGTAGGAAAGAGGGTTTACGTATGTGGGTGTGAGAGGGAGGGAGAGAGCGCCAGAAAGAGAGAAAAGGAGCAGGAAAAAACGATATGGGAGGTCTGTGTTCCCAAGGGTCACGTATAGCATCGAAAGATCGCGATTTTCATAATCGAGAAATGCTGAACTATACATCGCATCATGGATATAGCTATACATGATACATGGCTGCTCTTTTCAACCGCAAACTCTAGATAACTGCGACTGTATATATCGACCTGTACGAATTTTCACTCAGCGCTTGCTGTGCTTTTGCTTGAAACATAATTTTGCTTTACCCCGACAGAGAATAAGATAATTAGTATCTGATTATCCCGCGGCGCTTTGCTAACTGGAGCAGGGAGATCTTAAATTCGGTGTACCTATATTGAGGAAAAACTCATCCGATATAGATAAAGGGAGAAAAGGAGATCGCGAGCGGAAAAGGGCTGGCGACAGAACGAGAGAGGGGAAGAGAGGAAGGAAAAAACACCGGAGACTCCTGGAACTATGGCAATTGCGTCGTTCGTGGAAACGGAAAGGAGAAAGAAAGGGAGGAATCGCATGGAAAGGGATATTGTTCGAGGGTGGGGTTTGGTGAACGTGAGAGAAAAATTGAGAACTCCCGCAGAGCCTCTCACGGGTATCTTTCTGCCGGATTCAGATAGCATAATGACAGCATTTACGGGAAGACTTATCCACGATACCGGCACACCGACCGACCAAGTTCTCCGCCAAAAGGGAGGTCTCCTGCTTCTGCTTTCTCTGCCGCAAAATGTGTGGCGTATAGGACTGTCCGCGTGCTCCTCGAGCTCAATACGTAAGGGCTTCGCCTAAAGCTAATTTAGACTCGTATGTGTGTATAGATAGGGTATTTTCTTTCACGCGTATGTGTATGTTGGAATGCAAAGCCGGTGGAAAATAAAGAGCCATAGAAAGCAGCTCTTGGTCACGGGGATCCGCTGAAATCAGGGAGTATAAATGTGAAGAGGAAAATAAAAAAAGCACCGATTATACCGTTTATACTTTGACGAGTAAGCTCGCGAGCTCAGGAATTTTTCGAAAATACTTTTCAGCAATTCTCCACCCGAATTTCATGACGTGCAGGTAGATTTTATTTTCCCTCGTCAAAAAATCTTGGGTTTGGAACTCATTTAACGAGCTTATTCGACGTTCTTGCCCTGAGCTTTGGAACCAACCCCTTTTTTTACTGTTCCACCATGCGGTTTGTACGGCTTGCTGTAATTGTTGGACGATAGTTCGAATGATATATACATAATTCATGTAGCAAACGCGGTTGAAATCCAACATAAAGAGGTTTCTGTCTTATGTTTGCCATACATTTCTTGTAGTCATTGTTCGCCTCTTTCTCCCACGTTTTCGATATATAATATTGTCGCTTTTTCCCGGCATTTGTTATCTACCAGTACGATCTCCTGAATCGTTCGAATAGGATAGTGGTTAACACAGCTAGACGAAAAAAAATCAATTTCCTTTAAATTCGATCCTCGTCGCCATTACTTCCAGATCATCGTTATACCTTGTCGACGTTAGCTCACACACATGATAGATATGATATACTCGATACCAAATACGAATATACGTCGAAGCGAAAGAGGACAAGCTCTCGAAGCCGTTACCAAGGGGCGCTGACGGTCTTCCCTTAGGTGTGTGTTCGTTCAAGAAGAGAGAGCTTTCAGAAACGAGAGACTCGCGGCAGCAGCAACGAGCATCGGGACGAGCTACCGTGCGGCAGTGAGTACACACCAATATCTATACTAGATCTACTGCGACGAAGCTCTCGAGAAAGCGAGAGAGAGCGAGTCCTGAGAGCGTCAACAGCAGCATGTGTACGTCACACGATCGTTTCGTACAATTTACCAACACCAGTAGCCATAATGGGGGGGGGGGGGGCAGGTGGGGGACGAAATGCAAACATCTCTCTTGCGGTTCTCGAGTGAATCGACGAGGGGGTTTCCGGGATATATAATGTATATATATATATATATCATACGGTTAGGTTAGAGCTGCAGTGCACGAGAGTATGGTTGCGTGAGTGCGCGCCGAGTTCGGCCGAGAGCAGATCTGTATAGATGGTTTCCATTGTGTTCGCGGGGGTGGAGGAGAGGTGGGCCAAACTTGTGGAACATTGGGCGTCTCGTGGAAGAAAGGCAGCAGTCAGCAGAGAGCCTCTACGGAAAAGCCCTGGTGCGCACGGTTAAGAGAGCCTCCAGAACGAGGAGAACTGAGCCGAGAGGAAATCGCATATATGTACGGGTATATATATAAGGTTTTATACGCATAGGATGTAAAATGCATTCGCCGAGGTCTGATCTGTGGCCAGTAGGGACGTACTTTTGGAAACACGCGGACGGAGAATTTTAACCTAAAATTTCCTACGTAGTGAGCTTATGGGAGGACAAAGAAACTATAATCCGTAAAATGTGATGTTTTTGCGGATTTCGCCAGAATTTATTGAGTTTTGACCAACAGGCTGGGCTTATACGCGATCGAGGAAAACTTCTTAATCGTACCGGTTCTGAAAACGTGGTGAAAAAAATAAAAATTATGCATTCGCTAATTGGAAAACCTCGCATCTAATAGCTTTTAGTATTTCGACAGTAACCTTGATATTATTGATGGAATTTTCAGCCAACAAATTTGTCGAGCAAAAAAAAAGCTGTGAGCGGCCTTGGGGCTCGAGCCATCGACAATTTGTCTCGAATGACGAGTTCTGAACTATTACACACCGGGATACACACGATAAGTGTGCGTAATCATGCAAATTGAATTACCAGCCCGTGCCCGTTTGCAAAATGCCCTCTCTGTTGTCCATCATACCACGATCGAATCGATCTAATGGGCTCTCACTCCTTCTCTTCCTCTCTCCCGAGCTACAAACCCCTCATCCCACCCCCTGTTCCATCCCCTGTGTCTCTCGGCAACAGAATTTGTATATTTAAATGTGTGTAGCGCACCGGTGCGTGCTAGAGTCAAACGTATGCATTCCGTCAATCATTACGAGTAATGGATATCGGAATTGATACCGGAACTCGAAAGCTTTAGGAATAAAAAAAGTAGGAGTGAGCCCCTCACACGGTCGATCTCGTGGATCGCGGTGAGAGTTCCAGAGAGTGGTGGTCCTGATATCGCTCGCTGCATGGAAAACCATCAGCCACCCAATACTCTCCGTCCATCTCTCTGTCTGTTCCTCTCTCTCTGATTCTCTCTCTCTCGCTTGCTCTTGCTCTCCCTCCCTCCTTCTCTCTCTCTCTCTCTCTCTCTCCCTCTCTCGCATCACGTCGCTCCCCGTAAACTCCACGAGCTCTCCTGCATTCATCCAACGACCGGCGCATCCCCCGCATTCCGAGGCCGAATGCCAGGGGCTCGAGCATTATGGCAGGTAGATTTTCATGCACCCACTCGTTCTCTCGCTTGTTCGATACCGCTGCATTTATCTCGCACGTCCAAGCGTGCGACGATTCAAACTAAATCTCGCTGTACATCCTCTACTTCGCCATTACGGCGAAATGCACTTTCCCTTCAATCCACTGGTACCCCTTGCAACCTGTGCCTCTACCGCGAAATTATTCCAATACGTACCAGCATGGATCAAAAGAAATTATAACGGAAGTTCAAATAACTGGGAAAAAATAGAAATTACAGAGGTTAATTTTCCTGTGCTGAAATAAATAGAATATCTATATATATATAATATCGTAAAGCTTCAGAGGCACGGCACAAGAAGCATAAAACAGGGGTCACCGTAAACGTCGTGTGGCGAGGATTGGCGCCGACCCCTTTGCGGCTGCTACCGGCCGCTGTATGTTCGCTATTATTCTTTTCGTAGCCTTCAAAAAGCATATAATTATTTCACCGATATGTTTTTTACCGTCGGATTAGCTCAAAGCGAGAACATGTTATACCGACTGTGCTGTTTCTAACAGCGAACATACATGCGAATGTCCGCTGTCTCTAAGTCTTCTGCTTTCTATGAGTCCAAAAGCGTCCGGAATGATATCGGCCTCGGTAACAACAACAAAAACAACAAAACGTATCAAACATTTTATATGCGACCTGATCAACAAATTTTCTAGCTTACTTACCGACGATGATAGTGACAGGGTAAAGTTAAGAAACTTGAAGAGCGACAATGATCATCCTATTGTGAAATCATGCAAACTCACCTGTAACAAAAATAAATATTGTTTATAAGAATCAGTTGTATAGTCCAACCAATTTATAAGTAGTATATAATTATTCGTAAGAATCAGCACATTTATCTCAATAATATGATCGCATCCTAACCCACAGCTCAAACTTCATTTTCCAACAAAAGAAAAGAAGTGAGAACATACCTCTGAGTCATAATTATTCAAAAGTCTGAAAGCGCCCGGTATATTCTATACATACATTTTATAGATTATTTTTTTCTTTTCATAGGGTGGATCAATTTTTTTGTTAATTCGCGAAAATGTCAAAAAAACCAAACTCGGGAAAGATATTTTTCGGGAACGTGTCAAGAAGTTTTTCGCTCGAGTCATAGTACTCTCCTTCTCTGTCTCTGGTATATGATGGAAACGCACACGGTGGGATCTACGTAATCTTCGGCCTCATTTGCGATTCATGAATTTGGCAAAGCACCTACCGTGGCCTCGTTTCGATTTTCCTTCAGCTTCAAGTCTCTCGTCTTCTGTACCACATATATAAAAGTGTATATGCACGTCTCTCACCGCTGTGCATGGAACGCCCCTCTACACGTAATACCCACAAAGTGAAGATGGCGATGACGAATGAATTCAAGGGAGACTCATCGAGAGAAAACTGATAATAATAATATTAATAATAGCAACCAATTCGAGTACACAAAAACGCGGATAATCGGTGGAAAGATAATCTCTCTCGCGAAGTTCGCTGGGACAGGAGGGTAGCAGTATGATAACAGGTAACGATGTGAGATAAGAGTTGCTAGAAATATCCGAGCTCCAGAATCTCTCAGAGAAATTCCCTCGGCTGTCCCAATAATACCGTTGCTAAAAGAAGGAAATCGATTCGTCAGAAGCATCTTATTTAAAAGTTCCTATCAAGAGGGATGGAAAAGTACAGTGGTGGAGAGTAAGAGAGGTTGGTAGGCAACTCGAATTGTGCAAGCAGACAAAAAAGGAGTATGATAGTAGCTAAATTGTCCATGAAGGGTGCGCGAGGAGGCTGGAGAGAGTAAACCATGACAGGAGAATGTCGATCATCCAATAATTTATGTCGGCGCAAGACACTCGGATAGACTCCAGTAAGAGTGCGAAAAAATATTAGAAGAAAAAAACAACGAGAAAGAAGCAGAGCGAATGAATCAGGCTTTAATGAAAACCCATTCACAAATTTATCGGTGAGGTTGCTTTGGGAATCTTTAGGTATCTTTGAAACGACGATGCGATCAGAAACCTCCACAAATCTGCTGAAGGAGCAGAGGCAGTCGCGGTGTTGGGATGAGAAACGGATAGAAAGGTACAGAGACACTTTTTTTCTGCAGCCTTATCCATCCCCCGATGAGACGCTGTCCTTCGAATCACTCGAGGCTCTTTCAACAGGAGCCCCTCACGAATCTCAAGCGACACTTTTTCAATAGCCGACACTTACTTTCCTACAAGTGTGTGCCGAGGAACGAGGAAACTCTACTTAATTCCAGTCGTGGAATTAAACTTTTCGAGAATCTCAAGAGAATTGACCAAAATAACAAAAGAAGTGGAGATAACGGGGTATAATCGATAAATGCGATGCCATCAAACAAACCTTTGCTCATGGGCCAATTACTCCTTGCAACAAATCCCGTTCGATATCTTTTTGAAAATCAACATCTAAACGCTACCGCGTAAGAACAAAGATGTTATAGTAAAACAACAAAATTGCCGTACGATATTAGACGTTTCAACGTCTAATTCGACGAATTAGAATGAATTTCCATTCGCGAGCGACCATCGATCGAAGACGATTTGGACCGCATGACAAGACGGGTTCTGCCCACTGAAGAGAGGCAATCAGGATCATGACCCATGTGGCTATCACGAACGTCGACGGAAGGACGAAAGAGAGAGGGTGACGGAGATTTCCCAAAACATCCAGAGAACCCATCGGCGTCTCCAGGTCCATCTCCCTTCGGGATAATAGCATTATCCAATTGACCAGCACCCACTGGTTGCAAGTCCCAAGAAAGCTTGTTCGCCCTAAACGAGTTTTCGTCACTAATGTACAACAGCACCATTTCAAACTTCCAGCAAGTCCCCTTTTTCTCGCGCAAAAGAAATACGGTGGAAAGAGATAGCGAAGTTGATGTATTTTAGAGATCAGGTTCGAAGCCGCCGAGTAAAAACTGCGTGGCGTGTGTACGATTCACGAAGGTCTTTTAAGGGGGATTGGGCATGCCGGGGTCACTTGTGCGGAAGAGCGTGAGAGGATTCCAGCCCCCTCGAATACGTATATATACATAAACACTACGGAGGCCGGAGAGAGGCACCCGAGAGTAACGAGAAGCCCGATGTTCATTTAGCGTGTTTGTTCTTGCTGGCGATGCCCCACGGGCAGGAGAGAACATCGATGTTGTGACTTGATTATACGCCATTCAGGAGGGGGCACCGTGTCTCTTGCATAAACCACCGGTGGCTACGCGACGACACAGATAGGACACACCGAACGCGGCCGCCAGCCCAGACAGCTGTGTAGTTGACCAGACTCCGAGGACTCCACCAACTACTCCGTTCGAATATCTCTCGCCGTCGGTCCAGCTTTTCGGTCTCTCCCTCCCGCACTAACTCCTGTGGGAATGATGTGGCTCGCGCGTGAATTATTCAAAATGTTCGTCGCCCCGCATCTAGAGAACCCTGAAGAGAGTGGCACTTTCTCCACGATGCCCCTGGTGCTCATCGATGTGCGGGCGAACGGATAATACAATTGGGGGATGCGAGACAAGATGAACCATAATTCCTGATCGGAGTTTCCGAGACCAAAAAGATCTGACCGAAGAAACCACATGACTACGCGAATTTCAAGGAGACATGAGGCACTACTGCCTCAAGGTGGAAAATTATAAACCAATTCTGCAAAACCGATTTTGCAAACCTCCTTGCCTCGTTTTCTCTATCGATAACAATAAGTATTTCGTTACCACCGGGAGTTACAACCAATTGATACGAGATCAAGGCGGTACTGAGGGGCGTTAGGGATAGTTGGCTCGTGCCGCGACCCCTCGAGTTGTGTTATAACCATGATAATGACTTTCGAAGAGGGCGTCTTCTCCCGGATGGTTATGAGTGTGCTATTATATCTATTGCCATCGTAACGTCCGCCTTGTACGTTAGCTCACGAGAACACCTCTTCGTTGGGATATGGAAAGTTTCACTTTGAGATTCCAATTTGATTACTATCCGAACATGATTATTATCCGTTTGTGTGTTTCTGTAAAAATACGGTCTTTTCAAGTTATACCACTGGCCGTGACGGTGATTGGATGTGCAGGTCCGTAAAATAGCCACGATGTGAAACTTTCATGCGCGTGGGTAGTGCGGTAAAAAGAGACGAGGTTTTCTAGAGAACACTTCGGAAGACATTGGAGGAAGGAAAGAGGGAGAGGGAGAGAGAGAGAGAGAGGGAAAAAACGAGGAGAATTGAACGGACAGACCGAGTGATAGTAAAGAGGAATCGAAGCATTGAGGCTAGAGATAGAGTGGATATCGGAGCGAATTGAATTTCGGTCAGTTCCTTTTATTTTGCCTGGCTCTCTTTATTCTCAGTGCTCTTGTTCTTTCTGTCGTTCTCTCTCTTTCTTTCCTATTCCAACTGTCTATACCGCAGCTATATAAGGAGGGTCTTGCCAAGCATCACGTTTTACCTCGTCCGGCTCTGCGTGCTTTCTTCAAAACTCACCCTTCCGTCGTAGTTGGCTTTTTTTTCTTCTTCTTGTAAGAGGTCTCTCGTCAATTAGCTAATTCCTTTGGCGAGACGGTACTACACCCGCACATCTCAGCCCTACACTTCTCGCGCCATCCCGTTCTCGTTTCCAACCCACGGAATTACGACGCACCTTTTATTCGTTGCAACCTTTCGAACCTAGACAATGTCGACCCTACTGCTGTACCCCCTTCTTCCATCTCACCCTTCTCTCTTGGCCCCGTTAAACCTCTACGTATATAACGGAGGTTCGCCTCTGGGCTTGCAGAAGCACCAGAGCCAATGGGAGGTGCAGAGCGCTTGCTTCCGCCGTTTTCGCCTTGCTCGGTCGTTGTCGTCGGTGACGTTGAGCACACGGCAGGCATGGTGAACGCTCACGTAGAGAATCGTGGCAGACAGCGGTGGGAGAGCTCACACAATAGCTCCGTAGCTTCCTTTGATGTATCTCCATCCGAAAACCGAAACAACGACGAAGGGAGAAGGCGGGCGCGCGAGGGTTCCGCACGTGCCTCCTGCAGGCGAACTAACATACACGAGCACGTCAAAGCCGTATCCTTGGTTTAATAGAATAAAACACTGACGACGACGACGATGCTGCTGCTGCTGCTTCTGCCGCTACCGCTGCTGTTACCGCCGCTGCAGGAGGAGGTAGCGAGCAGCGGAGAAAGACGAGAACAGAAGAACAAGAAAGGCCGAGCGTCGTGGAAAAATGAGGGAGATGAGGACGAGAGTTCCGCGGAAATTAGGTGCTCCGAGACTTGATTCTGTAAGATCTAGCGCAGCCAGCTGAATAAGATAAAAGGATATCTGAGAGAAAGAGACACCTTTCCATGTATCTCGTTTTATCTTCCGCCGGGAAGATTGCAATCTGAGATATCGAGAACCTTTAGGAGTCAAACCAGCTGAGTAGGGAACTGTTTGGACTAGGAAGACCAGCGTGGTGAACTATGACTTTCCGGATTAGAGGCGGTTCGCATGGTAGTGGTGTATTCTTAATGAAACCGGATCGCGGCATTTCTTTCCGAAATGTCTAAGCAAATGGCGACAAACAAGGCATACACTCTACACTAAAAGAAATGGATTGTCCTTTAGTTAATAATTAGAAAACAAACCGATGACCATGGTTTGACGAAAGAGTAACTGCTGTCTCGAGCTATGCTTCATCCACCTATGTATCTGGAGTAGAAGGGTCGTCCGGTCACGAGAGTGAGGATGAGAGTTCTCGATGATCGTGGAACGTCCGAACAGTATTACGCTGGAAATAGCAGCGCCGGTCCCGGCTTGACGACAGATTCTGAAACGGGTAAGTGGAAGTGGCCTGCTAGGATCTGGTTCTCGCAGAAACGTGCGCATGTGCGAGCGTGTCTCCAGCCATCTCGCGTGCTACCGCTAAGAGGGACAACGGTTCAAGGGGCGGGGGTGGAACGGTGCTAACGGCTAACACAACCACATCACTACGGTGAAGTTCCATCGGCGAGAGGATGAGAATCCACCATGGCAAGTACCCAATAAAATCGCCCAAAGTAGTATGAAATGGAAATATATATATATATATATATATATATATACATTCATATATATACACAAGTCAGGCCAGACGAAGGAAAGTGTGCAACCGTTGACATGTGCGCCAAGATGCTAGAAGGGCGAGAGGGAAGTAGATGAAGGCAAAGCCACAAATCCGACATCAGGAATATAGGGATCCGCGAGCAAACGTGTACTACCGGTGCACTGGCTAGCTGCGCCGGAGTATCGTCGTGGGTTTGCTTTACGCCCAAGTTTACTTGGTGAATCGAAAATGAAGATAGTAGAGAAAGAGATGAGAAACTCTTTGCGATATAGAACATACCACCTTACAACCGGAGCAAACGACGAGGAAGTAGTTGGACGATTTCCGCCGATATCCGTTGCCAAGAGACGCGGGCGAGTTGGGAGAGAATTTTCTTCCCACACTTTCTCTCTATCCTCTTTTTCCGCGGATTCAATTTCTCGGAAACTCCAGCGAGTTAGTTGTGATTATTTGCAAGCACTAGGTGAGAGATGGAAAAGGAGAAGTGGAGACCATACACCGCAATCGATTTTCTCCCTGGGCATATGTGTGTGTGTGTGTGTCACAACAGGGCTCTGTGCGATATTGCTGTCATTCCGATGTACAACGGGCATGTTGCGTAGAAAGGTTTTCTGCTGACGATGTCGGTGCAATTTCCAAGTTTGTGGTAACGTCAGCGCTGGCTGTGTAAACCCCACCTAGCATCTTCCTTGTATTAACAAATAAATAAATCACCTTCTGCCTCGGCTGATTTACACCCAGGAATTTCACTTCACCCCCGTGACATGGTAATATTCAATCATGTTCTCGCTTGTTGTTACTCCACTCTCCGAGTCCGACAGTCCATTGGTATACTGCGTGCGAACTCAGTTGCCATGGTAAAATGCTGGATTCTACGAGAGAAAGAGACGAAGCAATGGTGGGTGAAACAGCCAGAGGAGGAGGAGGAGGAGAGAGAGAGAGAGAGAGGGAGAGAGAGCCCAAGCGTTGATACACGGCAAATTGAGACATATCGCTCGTACGTCCTGCTTCGAAGTGTGCACGACTATGAGCCCCAGGGCTCGTTTATTCCGTCGACTACTACTTCTTCTTGGCACTCACACTATAATGCTATTGGAGCCAACGTACAGCCATGATGGAAACGCTTTGGCAACGACCACCACGATGTTGCTTTCACTGTATGCATGTCCGTACGCGTGCGCATATGCATGTCGGACGTCAGAGTGAGATGGGAGAAAAAAGTTCCCTCTTTTTAATCAAGTTATCATCGCATAGAAGCGAGAAAGTGGAGTATTGTATATTTTTCCATTCCATAGAGAACTCGTTTGCCCTTTTTGAGCGCATGCGCACCATAACCAATTCGCCGATGCGACGAACCGCTGCCTTTTCGACTTTCCGCAACAGGTATACCACGAAATGTTGCTATTGCCACAGTGACTATTGGTGTTTCTTAAACCACCCTTTTGCGCGTGCGGCTGATAAAATGGTTAGAGAAATGGGAAAATTCTCTCACCGCATGTGGGCTAGGGATACTTATCGAATATGCGTTCGATATAAGCGGCCGACAATGTGAAAAAGGATTTTTTATCTCACGTGTGCCCACATACCGGAAAAAAGCTCAGGAGCGCATACGGCAAAACGGTCTGTCGATATCTATAGGAACTGGAACGGAAAGTTTCCTTTGTGCACAACAGGAGTGAGCGAAGCCAGGAGGCGTGGAATAGTTTCTGACAGACCCACAGCACCGCATATAGCCAAGCGGTAGTTCTCTGCCTCTTGGCTGGTACTAAGGCCTGCGCGCGGCAAGTCTTGGAGTACGGTATGCACGGTGTGCTTCTCACTTCGCCGGCTTACCTCGTGCCCCGGCATGGAACTCTCTCGGCTCAAAGCGAGTGGAGAAGTGGGCAAAAAAATAGAGGCGACTAGTCCAGTCCAAAGGACCGATTTGCCTGCCCTTATTTGATTGGATAAGAAATACCTCTCAGGAAAAACGCGTGTGCCAAAAGAAGACCAGGGTGGTAAGAAAAGATCTTGAACCTGAGTGTTCATACATCCGTGTTGCTGATGGGGAGAAAGATTCGAAGCTGCGACAGCATGCTAAAAAGTAACTCATGAGAGATGTAATACATCAATGCGGCGTCCTATACGGGAATTTATGTGAACACCTATGCGCATGCCTTCCCTAGTCCCTCCATCGTGATGACGAGAATAGATTCGAGGGATTCAGATGATTATCGATTAGCGCGTTTATAGAAACGGCTCTTGCAACGTTTTGAAATATTTTCAGTTGCCGAAAACGTCGACGCTAATGACGTTTCTATCGTAAATGGATAAACACAATTTTTAAAACAGTCATCATCATATTTAGAAATATTACAGTTCAAATTAAAAGCAAGCTTAAGCCCTCAATCGAATGGAATAGGGACACGTTTTTCAAGAAGAAAATAGTTAACATTTTTATAATTTTTAGGCCTTCTAGTACTTTTGTTACCATCACTACAGTCGATAATATTGCAATATTTTATTCACGTGAATGCGGACCTCGCAATTTTCTCCAAGTTTTTATTTACGAATGTCAGTAGTCGCCATATTATACTGTGTATAACAAAATGAAACTGTAGTTCGCGATACAGTAAAAACTCGTGAGTACACTTTTTTTACAAACCGACGATTTCGAAAAAAAATCTTGAAAATGGTTGGGTGGCCGCCGGTGTTTAGAAAAAGCTTCTTTTCCGCTGGGCAAGCTCTTACGCGGACTGTTTTTCATGTGAGCGAAAGAAGCGGCTGGTAAAAATGTTCCGACGATTAATGCGCGTGAAAACATAAAATCAGTGGTCATGTAGCGTGAAAAGCTCTGGTCAACCGCGTGGTCAGCGGTTGGCTCGAAATAAAAGGGAGGCTAGCACGAGTACGTCCACGACATTTTCTCGGAACGCGGTAACTCGTTGCGATATTTTATTTTTTCATCCAAACGTTAAGCTCTTTTTGTCCACCAACTATTAGCTTCGTTCGTCGGATTTTAACGAGATCTCGGTGTATGCAAAGCGGACAGGAAAAAGCTTCTGTGTTCGGTCGCACGAGAATATTCATGAGACATAAAACTTCTGGAGCATGCGATTTTTGTTGCGTTGACCTTCGCTGTATAAAATAGTAATAGAGTGTAGCATCTGAGTAATACCTGACCTATCGTATAGGAGGAAAGATCGCAATGCGCGTGTGGTTGAGTGTAAGACGAATTTTCCCGAATAACAGAAAGGACAAAAATCTGCATGTATGCAAACGCCCCAAGATACCACTTAAAGAATCCTAGTAGAAATTAGCAACAAGAGCGAGAACTAAACCCCGACTCTGCCACCTTTACTTTTGATGAAAATTTATAAGGACATTATGCGTGCGCGAAAGAGAAACTCCGAGGGGTGGAAATGCTAGGCTGAAAACTGGAAATGTAGAATGAAAATCCTGTGGCTTAACAACACGCCCGCCGCATGTCCTCATACTCTCTCTCTCTCTCTCTCTCTCTCTCTCTCTCTCTATCTCTCTCTATCTATCTATCTATCTATCTATCTATCTATCTCTCGCTGTTTTTCTCTGCCTGGAAGAACGCGGTGAAAACATAGCCACATAAACCCTGTGAGAATTAGAGTGCTTGACCCGTGTTTTCGTGATCCTCATCAAGTACTCATCCGTCCATCATGTCCATTACTATTATCGCCTTAACGAACCGCTTTTAATGTTTCAGACCGTTGAGAGCAACAGATTATGTGAAAATCACAGTCTGGATTGGTGTCAACAAACACGCGTGCACGATACTTAATTATACGAGCAAACAATTATAGTGGGCTTCTACCGAGTTGATTACATCGAAATATTTCTACAATTAAACAATTTCACTCGAAATTATCGGGTGCCCCTCTCCGGATAAATCCACATTCGTTCGTCAATTTTGGCCGGAGAGCGCTACGGATCGAAAATTCTACGGAACGGCAAGCATGTCGCTGCGTCAAGGTGTCGCTTCTCTTTCTTTCTTGCTCCATATAAATTAGGGTCTGCCTGCTTCTTAGAGCCTCTTTGAAACTCCCCGAGGCGTTGATTTTGTTATGGTGGTAACGCGGGAGTCCAAGAGGGCGAGGAAGAGGGCGTGAGGGGGAGTGAGCAAGATAGTTTCAGCGACGTCGGTACGAGCTAGTATGAAGTCCTCGAGGCATACAATCCATCCCCCATCTCAGTAGAGCTTCGATGTTGCAGCCAAAGCCTGTTTCTCTCTCTCTCTCTCTCGCTCTCTCTCACCTACTTCTGCCGGTTGTTCCGCACGACAATGCTTGTGAATTCCACAGTAACGAGTAGGCAAAAGCATTTCGTAAACTTCGCGAACAACGCAACCAATGGAGGGAGAGACGAGCGGTTGGGGAGTACGGAAGCTTTCCTGCTCTCCAGTGGTATGCTACTCTATGTTCCGCCTCGCGGAGAAGAGGTTCTCTGAATCGACGAGCTTTTCTCGAAGCTCAGACGCGCGCAAGGGGGCTGAACACGTAGAAGCTGGTAGGCACAAATTCGAAAGAAGTAAATTGAGCACAGAGCCCTTCGGCATTGAAGAACAAAAACCTCCACCCTTCGTTGACGGCGCTAAGCGCGTTACGAATGTTTTTCAGACTATGCTACCGTGGTCTTTACACTGTCTTCCTCTATCTCTCTTTACTAACGCACAAAAGTATATGCCCTCAAGGACAAGAAAAAAAATAATGCAAGAAAGCTGGAAAAGTTATACCGGAAATCTGATAGCAAATACTTACTAGGGGATGATAGTTGAGAATACGCGCCCTGGCGAATAATAAATCGGTAGGTGGAAAATTGGTCGCGAGGTTCTTATCCGTGTCTCGAGTGAGAATTTCCTAGACTCGAGAATTTGCGAAGTATGGGAAAGTGCCGCGACGAAGTGCTTCTGTAGCGAGAGCCGAAAGGAAGAGAGAGAGAGAGAGAGAGAGTAAAGAGAGTAAAGAGAGTAAAGAGAAAACAGAGTGAAGATCTGGTCCGATAGAAGTTGGAAGAGTGTGCCTTTAGTTCCTAGTCCCACTGAGAGAAATCAAGAGAGAGGGACAGAGAGAGAGAGAATGGGGGAGGAAAGGGTGTTTCAGGAACGTGCAATGGACGAAGTGTTCAGAGGCTAGAGGCCAACCGGAAAAGCGCTCATTCCCCGCAGTCCAATTTCAAGGGAGCTTTAAGCGCCCGTTTATAACCTTCTCGGAGAGTTGGGGTGGGAGGAGGTAGGTGAATGGTGCGGAGACGAGGAAGGGATAGGAAAAGAGGCAGGGGCGCGGCGCGTATACTTCTGAGCCAGAAATGTGCAAGTCAAACAGCTTGACTCAGCGGTTTATCTGCCGGCACACACGCGGCCTTCCTCGCCTCCTTCCTTCCTTCCTTTCCCACCGTGCGCCAACCGAACGAGTGCATGCATTTGCCAGAGGGGTTGCCTCACCCGAGCGTACGTGTACGCGAGATCTACACCCCGCTCTTAGAGTTCTCTGTGCTTTGAACGATCCTAATACCGCGGGGCCAAGGTTTTAAACCCTTTCGCACGATGGTGAGAGTGCTCCCGGGGCCCTCGTAGACGTAGACATATATGAGTGTGTACCTATATACATACGCTGCATTGAGCACATATACACCAAAGAGCGCCACTCTCGCGTATATCTCATTTCGTCCACCCTCCGCGTTTCTCGGTGTTACTTGCGCTGATCTTGCCTTCAGCCTCTCACACGTATGCGCATATATATTCGAATACGGTGCACATGCAAAATAAATTGTCGGGAAGGAACGAGGGAATAGTGTTCCTGGGGAAAAAGACGAGAGAAAGAAAGAGCAAGATTCAGAATACGCGCTTATCTCTATCTCTCAAAAAGAGTAGCCTCGCTGTCTAACACGTAGTTGCTCCTGCTCGTTGAACAACGCTAACGGAGAAGGCCACGGCGCTACACAGCTCTCTCACGCCCTCCGTGCACCGTCAACATCCCTGGATGTATCTACTCGAAAGAGAGAGAATGAGAATAAAAAAGGGAACGTTTCAGCCGCTCACCTTGCTCCGTCGACGCCTCCGCCTGAAATCTATTATTAAGCTGCGCTAGAGAGGCGCGAAGAGATGTATGTCTGTGTATGTGTGTACATACAGCAAGAGAGAGAAAAGAGCTCCAACTTTACGAGGTGCGGTGTAAAGTATACGAGATTCGCAATCATAAAGGGCAGGTGACAAAAAAACGTGAGGAAAGGAGGCGGCGTCAACGGCGACAGAGAAAGAGAGAGGAAGAGCTTGGGTGCATACCCTTTTGTTTCCTTTGAAACGTTGTCGTGGAAAAAGAGAGACTCTGCGTGAAAGCTGCAGGCAAGTATACTTACACTACGGTGTGTATTTTCCTTTTTTTTCGTCTCTTTCAAATTTTTTTATTTTATAAAACGTTAGCTTTTCGCGCTCGGTCTCACCATCCTTCATCTTTTTATTCACTCCCCCTCTCACGATATATACGGAACTCCACAAGAATAAGTATTGAATTATTTTCAAAAATAAAAATAATAAAAGACATAAAAAAATAAAAATGTTGTGTAATTGAAAAATTATATCGAGACGGTTTTTCAGATGCTGTACAATAAAGATGTGTATGCGTATAAACAGATATTGATTCATGAAAAATTTATAGAAAATTCATGTAAAACATTAACATATAAATACTTAATCACATAAATGGATCATCGCTGTACCTTGCTTTGTAAATTTTGCGCTTTGACAGCTATATTCCTACGTGTTTCTTTAGACGGCTAAACCCCCTTCACCCCATTTGCTTCCGCCAGTATCTCGTCGCATCGAGGTAGCACGATCATAAATTGTCTTGCCAATTGAATCGGTCGTAGTAGGCGGAAAAGTCCCTGAGTCAGGCGAAAACCACTACGTAAAAATGAGCCTACTCCAAACTGGAAGGAAAAGGAAAATGTCTAGCCGCCTGAATTTTTATTCATCCATAGGGTTTACACCTTCTTACACACGTGCAAGAGCAAAATGTGTTTTTGACTCCTCATATTTCTCCCTGTCCCTACGGGTTGTAATAGTCAGAGAAAAAAAAGAAATAAAATAATAATTACGGTCCTACGGAGCGAACAGACCGAGAAATATTGTGCAGTCCGTAGGCATAGCCGCATTTGATGCATTTGGGCCAAAGGTTCTAAATTCTTTCTCAGATATATATAATAGAACGAGTCCCCAACATGACAGAGAAAGAAAGATGAACATTCAGAAGATTTAATGTCGCTAGGCGGTGGCTAGGGGCCATTGCAATTAACTTTTTCGCGCAATTCCACCCTTCATCAGATTTGGGTGATGTCGTCGAGGGACACCTTTTTCGATGATTTGCGCTTGGTATTGTATCGTATATAACTCTACTCTCTCGTGCATCGCTGAAAAACGAAGAAAGTCCGACCGATTGGACAAGACCCATTCGATATGGCTTTATATAAGACCGGCATAATTGTACTCGGGGATACTCGTGAGAGGAAGAGAAAGAAAGAGGGCGGTTCATGGCCGAGAGGGTCGATGGAGTTCCTAAACAAGAATAATCCCAAAATCGTTATAACGAGTCAGCAACGAGGCAGCAAGAGAAAGAGAGAGAAATGGATAAGATATATAACCGATGTACCGAAGCCCCGGCGATGGCAGTAGCGCAGGAAGAGAATGATGGGAAGGGGAGAAACTAGTATAGCCGGCCGAACCGTTGGAAGAGATCGAGCTAAAGCCGCTAGGGACGAAAAAAGGGAAAATGAGGATATGGATGAGCGAGAGGAGGCCGAGGTAGAGACGGAAGGGTCGATCTAGTGTCGAAGCTAGGGAATCGCGACCGGATGAGGGGACGTAGCCTGAGTACTTTGGGTGGAAGAACGGTCCATGGATGATAGTAGTTGCGATATCATGCCGGTTTTTGCGGATTTAATAACTTGGAGTTTAATTAACTACTGAAAGTCGTGATCGATTTCCGGGAGTGCACTGAAAGAGAGAGAGAGAGAGAGAGAGGGAGAAAGAGAGAGAGAGAGAGAAGCTAGGGATGAAAAACTTTCTCATCTCTACCCTCGTTCGCGCCGGTTATCCATACAGATATATATAGTCACGGATTCGCGTTTCTTTCTTATTCGCTAGCATTCCTCTCGACCTCCGCAACGTGCCAGAGAGATATACGGTCAGCTCGATCTGCGCGGCCACTGCAGTTTTACCGGCAACATAGATATAGTACGACAGTCTAATCCTCGGAGATTCGATGCCCCAGTCGAAAAATAACATAGGCACGTATATACCTATAGCCCTCTGTGTACATACAACATGAGAGAAGTAAGATCAGAATTGGAGTGTGGGGCGGGGGAGGGTAAAGTCATTCGTTGAGGGCTGCAGTATACGAGCAGCCTCAGAGACCAGAATAGGACCTGAGGAATCTTGCCAAAAATATTGTAGAGCTCTCTTGGTTTTAGTACAGTCCTCTTATCCCCTCCAACCCCGCTGTAGTAGCGAACTCTTGTGAAATGCTTGCAAACAACCCCTTCTACGAAATCTTCCGTCTTGGGGAAAAGTTCTTCTTTCAACAAAAAAGAGAGAGAGATAGATCGGGAGAAAGAGGAAGAGAAAGATAGAACCGTTGCAATGGTAGACACAGCAAACGTTGTCTCTGTCCTGGTTCGCAGATTTAACCCACAGTGAAGCACTGAGTGTTTGTTCTCGCTGGGCAAAAGTATACCGGGTTCACTGCGATATTCTCGCACACGATCGTACGTACTGTCTTACCATGACTCAGGCTTGGCAGTATCTTCTCTGCTGTATATATACATATACACATATATGTATATGAATAAGGAAGGGGTGTAAGAAGGGGCTTCGATTTGGAATACAAACAAATCTACGCTGTAACCGGGCTCGCGATTTATCATACTTTGGGCCAACAGCATTCCGTTGGAACCTTCGTCGTTGCATCCAGCAGAAAACCCTTCGAATTTCACACCGGAAATTCGTATTCGAAATCCGCAATGGAACTCGAACATCAGCGGGTTTACACGGAGAGGAAATGCCGCGAAACGAAGTGAAAGCCCCGACAGGGGAGTGTTGGGGGTAACCGTATATAGCCACAGCAGCTGAGTTAACTTTGTTGAAGGAGACATTTTAATTACCGCGCGACGCAGACCAGGCAGCCATTCACCAGTGTATTTTGCTCGATACACCTGCTCTTCCCTGCACTCTGCGGCAAGGGTCCTAGCCGAGTGTGGGAGCACGAGCTCGCGACGCCATTTGTCTGCGGAGTTTATATAAAGTTGGTTCACCCACCCCTCGAGAGTGGTGCGGGGCGAGGGAGGCTCACCCTTAACCCGCTTCTTTCGAAGACCCTACGTTATTTCAAGCCCCACACCTCGCTGTCCCGCCCATTTTCTTTGTTACACATTGCAGGGTGTAAGAGAAGGAACGATCCTCGAGCTTAACGAAAAAGCACGGGACGGAGCGAGCTTTTTCCGATGTAGTTACTCCGTTTCCAAGGAAAATGGTATCCACGTAAAATCCACCGCCTCACGACGGAGATTGACTGGATTTCAATAAAGCTCCGTTGCTTCTGGTGAAGGAAAACACCCTGTTTTCTGCCTTGTTGCACGGGCGATTCATCTTCCCGTCCGAAGGTCGTCTACAAAGCTGTTCGATCGAATTGCCTGAGTTTCGCAAATAAATCGTAAAATGTCCGAGAAATCCCTAGAGGGCACCTGAACCGCACGATTTGTTGATTCGTATTTTCCACCAAATTCGTCGTGATTAGAAATCCTTAAAGAATAGCCCGTTCGCACAACCTTGGTTTGGCCAACTGCCGTTGGCCATTCAAGCTGAGTCTAATGAAGATAGAGTCTTGGTCTTGCATTAACAGTGTCCCTGGTAATACGAGGAACCACGGGGAACCATGCATCTTCCCTCTCAGCGTCACACCGCCCACCAAGCTACGTACCTACGCTCTCGTATGTACGTGAGAGTCTACACGTTACGCGTACCGACGTAGCTTGATTCGGTATATTTGCCCGAGGGTGTTTCAGCACGAGTTTCCCCCCAGCGAAGGTTGCATGCCGGGCTGGGACAGTCACGGATAATCAAGACTAACAGCTAGGGCTGATCCTTCAACCTTCTTCGTCACCGTACCCGCGGTGCGACCACTCTATATCTCAATTTATATGGCAATAACGTCACTTTGGCCGTGTGAGAGCAAGCGTCTAGTCAGGACCTCTCTCCCTCTCCTTTGCGCCTCTATCGTCTACGCGTTCCCTCTCGCTCCTTGGGTTAGACCACCACGTCGCGCAGTCTTGCACATCGGCTGGGCCCTCCTAGGATCTTCTTTCTCCTTCAACGACGTTCCTTATCCTTCGACAGCCTTCCGGCGGGCAAGTTTCGACGCTTACAGCAGCGAGCTTCCAACAGTTCCATGCCCTCCATACAAGAGATGAGGCATCCTAACTGGCAAGTATGACCTCGGCTGGGAAGCGTTACGAGCGCGCCTGGTCGAGCTCCCGAACCCTGCCTCTTGCCGTTGGCTTCTCGTGGCCCACGAAACCCATCTCACGACTCTCTTGGGAGTCATGACGCGAGGCTTTCCCTCTCTCGCTCCCTCTCGTGTCGGTGAGTACATCCCATAAGTATTACTGGGTTCCGGGATAGCCGTAACGGGGTCGCCGAGAAGTGCAACTTCGAGACCGACGATTCACCACGAGCCAACATCATCTTTCCTCCTTGCGACCGAGTAACTGCGAAAAACTCTCTTTCGAATTTCCTTGCGCGCATACTTTAAAAAGTGTCTTTGACTCTAGGCAGAGGTACAGGGCCAGAGTTGGAGCGAAGGCTAGTGTAAAGCAAGAAAATTCTGGACCATTGCGTGCCCGAAGGAGGTCAAATTAGCCGCAGAAGAAGACACAAACGAGCGGTTTCGGGCTTAATAATTGTTCATCGTGTACAAGTGTCGTTTCAGGTTATTTCCCGGAACACTCGGAAGGTTTTCTGGCGAACACTCGGAGACAGACCTCTGCTCTTTCTCTCTCTCTCCCTCGTCGTATGGCCATTGACGGTAATGGCTCCGAAAGTGCTTCTCGTGGACAAAATACTTAGAGAGAGAGAGGACCTCAGAGAACATACACGAAAGGACGAGTTTCAAGAAGCAGTTAATAGCGTTTTCAAGATGGTTGTTGGGCACGCGGTGTACATAAGAAAAGGGGTTGGAGAGGAAAGAACAAAAATGGCTTCGTTACGCCATCGCTTTGGTTCGTGGAAGGAAAGCACGGGTTATGAAAGCCACCGAAACCATTTCCAAGCTGTACGCGAACTTTCCATTCGATGCTTCCCGACCATAACTGTTGCAACTTCGTGAGCTGGGAATCAAGTAGCGCAAGAGGATTGACCATGTGGCCCGGCTCGAATATAACGGACCAGCGCGATGGCCGATGTAGCTTAATGGAACTTCGTAGGCGGTAAGAGGCGATGGAGATGATGATAAAAGCCCGTAACGCGAAGAACTTCGATACCATTGGGATAATGAGACGTTTGGCCTTTGCCAATCGTACGCGCAACAGAGCGGCGCAGGGGGGAGGGGAAGGATTGCAAACTTTTTTCTCGGCTCGGACACGTAAGGTCCTCGTAATCTCTTTATATCGCTGATTCGTCGAAGGCAAACTTATTTTTGCAGAAAGACGATAATAATGACGATGTAATATGAGGGTGGATTTCTTTCGTTTTCATCGTCGATGGTATTCTCGCCACGAATTTCTCAGGGAGCCGATTGATGGAAAAAGCCAGTCGATCACACCTCGAAGCCTCGCGAGGATTCTGAATTGAGTCCTGATCGACGGATATTAAGTTGCTGGGATTAAGACGTTTGCAAAAAATGAGGGAGTGAAAACTTTCCTCTTCTCACAGGGTCGAGATTAACCTGTTATTCTTTGATATATATATGTATAAGATGGAGGTCCTGGGCATACAGGCATCACGTATATCTCTGCGAGGATTACGCCTTAGGGGGCGGGGGGGGGGGGGGGGGAGCAAGATGTTGAAGACAGGGGAATCCCCAGAAGAGAAAGGGAAGATCCTACTTTCGTGGCTGTTAGCACGTTGTGGCACAACTCGCGCGACACGGAGGTCCGGAATCCGAAAGCAGATGTTTCTATTTACCACACCGTTAAGGTGCGGGGGAAGGACGGGGTGGTTGCAGCTTCGCCGGGGTTGTTTCGCGTCTCTGGTGAACGACGGCGGGGAATCCGGCAACGTAGACCCTCGTTATTTTTACGATGATCGATAGTCGTGAATCGAGAGAAAGTGAGAGAGAGAGAATATGGTCGCATGAAAACGGTGGCAAAGAGCCCAAGTGGTTGGGCTACTTCGGCTGTATATATCGATAGTAAGGTGATTTATCAGCAAGGCGAAATGCCGCGGCAAGGGTCTGCATACCAAATTCAGAGAATTCCGAGAGCCAACCCTCCCTTCCCTCTGCCCCTTTCCTCGCGCCTTAGATGCCGTCTTCCTCGTCGCAAAATATTACGTGCCCGTTGAAAAACTGTGAGAGTAGAAGTGATTTCTAATAGCTTTCGAGATTGTATTCGGTGTCCCGCTCGATATATGATTTTTTCAATCCTCGGTGCCGTCCTTTCATCCCTTTCCTTATGTTATTATTCCTTGAGTTTCGGAGGAAGGCATCGAGAAAGAAATCGAACAATGAGAAGTGTGTTTAGTATCATATTTAGTGTCACTCAACAAACGCATCACCGTACGAGGGTGTATGCAGGTGTGTAAACCGGAGGGCTTAGAAAACTCGTAGAACATTATCCACGTAAGTTTGTTACGAGTATATCGTGAGCAAATTCCATATATATATATATACATGTGCGTCAGTGATGTATGTATATACAATGATATATATATTTCATTGTATATATATCTTCGTATAAGGGAACGAGCATGAGCTTTGGTCCATACGTACGAATTCACGCATTATGCATACACGAGTAACTCTCGTTGCGTTTCGCGATATTAATGCATCCGCGAGTATGTCTGCATACCTCCCCTCTCCGTCGATGTTTACGAATGTGAGTACATCGGAACGCCGCTCGTTGCACATAGCACATCCTTCTGGCAAGGGCTTCGGACGATGACGCTCTATTTGCGAACTCCGATTACAAAACAAACAAGCGCACCAGCAACGCGAGTTATTGCGCGTAGCCACCGATATTTGCATAACCCTAATAACGCGGCTGGCCGCACTACCCATCCACGTGCAATTTCCAATATAGGCAGAGCGAGAGTAGAGGGGCGTTAGAGGGACTGAGGAGGAAAAAGAGTGACAGGGGAAAATCGGTTCACCCTATTATATATATAATATATTATATAATGATCGAGTGGTTGAGAAGTGCGAGCAACAAGGAGATTTCCCGATTTCATCGACAAACGATCCGTTACTAAGCGTCAAGATGAGATCTCCCACTCAGCTGAATAAATATATATAACACATAGTCACACGCTCGTTCAAGCACACGAGTGCACATCGAGTGTCGGAGTGAAAGACACAGAGAGCAGTATAGAAGCAGGATTCGAAAGAAAAGGATGTGCTCCCTTCCGACAGTCGGTGAAACGTCATCCAGGCATTTCGCAGATGTAAAAAGTTTCTCTCACCAAGAGGGGACGAAGGAGTGGGAGGAAGACGAAAACGGAAAGGGCGTAAAATCGATCTCGTTAAAACTTTTCAACGTGAAGCCGGGAAATCGTGCCAGTTTTCGAAGAGTCTCGCGTCTCACCCCCTCGTTCCTATCTTGACTGTGCCGGGCGTAAAAGAAGCGAGGGAGAGGGAGAGAAAGAAAGTCAGGGGATGAAGGCTCTCGTCTCGTTTCAGCGTTTAAACGACAACGGCTACTACAGTGGCGAGAGAGCAGAGCAGAGGCCAAACTAACTCCTTCCGGCTGAAATAAGAAAAGGTGTGGGCGGAGAGAGCGAGGGCGACAGAGGGAGGGCACCTATATTAGCTGGTTAAAAGTATGCGCATTATAGATATCGAGTAGGTACATTACCGGGGGTGAAGAGCGCATACACGCTCCTCGTAAATGTCGTATAAATATAAAATTATCTCCGGAATGTTTTTACGGTTGCCAAAAATGTATCGGATCGCGGTTTGCACTTTTTCCCGGATTTCAGCTGAAGTCAGAGCCACGTTCGCATTTGGAAAATCTTCAGGGCGTATCGCTATGGTCCATGCACGACTATGTACGTCGTTATCGATGTAAGTTTCCGTTCAGTGATCCCAGCAAGCAAAACCTTAGCGAGGGGGAGGTTTCAACCTTGCTTCCGGAATATCGCCCGTCTACTTTTGCACCGTCGGTTATTGAGATTATTTATGCTTCTCCGATCTCCGAGTTAACTCCCCTGTCTCTCTTAGAATGTATATTTGTGAAGGTGCGCGTGCGCGTGTGCGCACACGTGGATATTGGTGCGAGAAGGAGGGGAGTGCCTACGCTGGTTTCGTTCAATCGTCGATCGTAACAGTGAAACTGCACGATCTTTCGACTACCAACTACGAAAGACCGACCGAGGCTCGCTTCCTCTTTTATACTCCATATCTATCTATCTGATGACATGACGCAAACGCGGAACAGGAATCGTTTGAGGACTATATAAGATCTACCCCCAACCTCCAGTAGACTCGTGGGGGAAGGGAGAGACCTCCACGAGTCATGAAATTTTATCTCTCGATTCGATGATTGCAGACGCTTCTCCCTCTGTCTCCTTTACTCCACTGCTGCTTATACTCCACAGTGACTTTTCGAGTTACATCATGGCATGCAAACTTTTTTTACGCTACTCTCGTGTTCTCCGCGGCAGTCCCTCCGACGAATAACGAGGCTACGCTCGACTTGTTCTAATTTCGACTCAAGGCGGTGCAAAAAAGAGGGAGAAAGAGAATAAAAAACGATATTTCCAGTGAAAACTTTGCGTATCGTTATCGTCGAGTCCTCGAGACTTCCGGTAGAGACTCCTGTCGCGGATTGCCAAGACTCTTCAGATCTCTTCACTTTTCTCCTATCGTGTAGTTCGAATTTCCATCTCATGTGGCGAATCTCTTCGTTTCGCGAGAACGGTGGGGTAAAAATATCGTGAATTTTAAACGCGATGTTATATGCACGAAGAAGGAGGAGAGAAAATGTTGTGCCTGTAGAGTCATTTTGAGGTGGATTATGGTACTATATACGGGGATATTCGAGATGAGAGAACTGCCAACTCAACGGATATAATGAGAGGCTAAAGTTTTTTTCATGGGAAATAAAAATTAAGCTGTCTCGTCGAAAGATTTGGAAAGAGAGAGAGCGAGAGAGAGAGGTGGACAGACAGACAGATGGGGAGAAAAGGGGAGAGAGGGAGAGAGAGAGAGAGACACCAGTAGGTAATAGAGGCACCGCGGCGTGTAAATGTGGCTAGAGCCACGATGCTCACGTAAAGCAATTATGGTGAACCGGTCTTCGGTGCCCGGTGCCAATGACGCGCGGTCACGAGGAAACGCGAATAACTATACGTAGTTAATGTGGAGGCCCTCGCGGTTAAACGCGAAATGTTGATTTATGTAACGAGTGTTTGGACAGTGACCTAATTACGGGCGTTGGACCGAAGACAAGCCCGACCGATGGCGCAGTCCTACGCGAGGAAAGAGTGTCGTCTATCCGGAAGAAATGGGGGCAACCATATTATTTCTGGATGAAGTAGTTCAGGAGTATGGAACTGGAACACTAAGAGGGCGATGAAAAACGAATAAGACGAAGAATCGTAAAGCAAATATAACGAAATTGAATAAAGGGAGGATGAAGAATAAAACAATTATAATGATGATGACGTGGAAAATGAAGAAAAAAATGTGAATTGCGGATGGGAGATGAAGGAAGGAAGAAGGGGCAGATAAAGAAGTGTTAGGGTTTTAGTGATTTTTCTTTTAGAGACTGAGTAACAAACTCGAGAGGTGACCTTCTCTCCCCACCGGTTTACCGATCTTATGCGCTCTCTGGAGAGGGCGATGGGAAAAAATTTTCAATTCGTGAACGCAGAAGAGAAACTGGAACATGGGTGGGAGAGAGGGTGGGGAAGAAGCAGAAAAAAAGAAAAATATCGAGCGACGTAAAAGACTTTTGATGTCGTGCCACGGCAATCTGGAGCGCCCCAAGGGGCGCGCGCCGGCTTTTCCCTCTCTCGACGTCCCTACGCGGCGCTTCCAGAATTTGCAAGCCAGATTGAAATTTTGAAATTTAAATTTAGCCCCGAGACTTGAACTTAAAAAGTGCGGATGAGGGCGGGATGAGAGAAGAAGGGTCCTTCTCACGCCGGGGGAGAGTTAGGAGAGAACATTATCAGGGGCATGTCCAAGAGGTTATCTATATTCGCGGAATTCGAGTAAGAGATCTGCTAATTGCCAGATAATTTTCACTTTCGAAAAAGTAAAGAAGGTGCTGGCGCTATGTGTACATTAACTGTACCTACACTTTTACGACTTGGCCTTTACGAGCCGGAGGACACATGACTCACGAGAAGAATTTAGAACTTTTCTACCCTCCCCCTTCTGTTTACCAGATAATTTTTAACTTTGGAGCAGGAGTAATTTGCTCGACGAGGTAACTGAATTTGACGTGACAAAGTTCAACGTTGATGAATCAAGAAATAAAGTTTCTGAAAGATTAATGCAAATATCAAGTTGCAAAATACTGATTTTTGCCACGAAAATTGGTCATGTAAATAAAAAATTCATCGTACAAGTGAATCGTTTTCCGATCAGTTTTTATTAATGAAATTTTGTTCACCATGCTATTGGAAAAATGATTTTCTTCTCTCTTTTGTGCAACTGATGATTCATCTGTCTTGCGGATCTCAAATGTAGACACAAGAGTGCCGCGTTTCTCACTCGACCCCCTTTCCTCTGAAAAAGGTCTCTCGGGAGGGAAAGGCAAACCACACCACTGCAATCGCGTCCTTCCAACCTAATGTTAACAACCCTCTGCGTTGTCTGCTCACTCCTCACTCTCCGAAAAGTCCCATGGAGCTCAGGTCGAGTCTCGCCTCAATTGTTTTCGCCGTTCGCCCGTGGTCCGGGCCGCGCCCGGTTTGTTCCTGAGTAACTCGTTACTTCGCTTTGTTCTTTGAATTGGATAGTTTTCCATTAGCAATCATAACAACGTTCTCGGGGTTGTCTCCTGCGGGGGGGGGGGGGGGTAGAGAGGGCAACGGAAAAGAAGAAGAAAGAGAACACGCGGCAGACGCGAGTGCGAGAATCGCCGGGGCCTGAGAAGAAGGAGGAGAGTTCGTAGAGGCCATAATCAGCAGGAGGGCAAAGAATAGCCCTCTGCAGGAGAGTCGTGGGTGGTCCAAGAGAGATAGCGGTATCAAAAGTTATTCAGGCCAGAGAGATACGGCAGCTAGCTCGAAGGAAAGACCTTGTTTTTCGTTTCTTCGTGAAGAACCTTAACCCCCCGGGGAGAGAGTTAATTTACATTTTTATTACAAATTGATTTGCCATTCTCGGTCTGAGCCTGTAGACAGGCGCGGTGACCCACGTCTTGATTTCTAGCCAAACCGGTGAATAACTAACCCTAGATGAGAATATAAAGGACAAAGACAACCACCATGACAGAAAAGTGAAACTATATACTGGGCTTACTCACATTACTCTGGCAAAGACAGTTTCTAAAGATGGCGTACGAAAATCCTTGTCACACTTACCTAAAACAATCAAGATCAAGATGGAAATATTAATACATATTCAGATTTCTTATTAAGTAATTGTATATTTTTAAGCTAAATTTTCTATTAAATTGAAAAATATATATACAACCCCATACGAAGATAAAATATTTATCAAAATATTTATTTCGTATCTTCAGATATATCTCTGATACATTTTCGTACCAATACGTTACTTTTATGAAGGACCTAGATCGTCTTAAGATTTTCAATCAATATCATGTATATCTATATATGAACCCATGATAGGCCGTGTAGACCAACAATACATATGATTATGCGTGAATGGAGGACAATCGATAATTCGATTGAGACAATCATCAACATATACACACGCACATGTGTATAGAGGGAAGAGCTTGATGTTGGAAGCGAGGTGAGACGAGGCGTGGCATAGCCTCTCACACGCTCTCGCATTCTAACGCAAAACGGAGAGAGTGACAGAAGGAGACAGAGAGAGAGAGAGAGAAGAGAGATGTATAGATCTTCTCGCTCCACTTCTCGGCATATCCTCGTCCCCTTTCCAATACCGTGTCGATATGCTTAGAGAGACGAGGGTGCGGTATGTATTGGATGTATTGAGTAGCCGCACGATAGGTACGTCGAAACATGGATCAAGTAAACTAGAGGCGGGGGGCGGGAAACCGAACCGGCAGGGGGTTGGGCTGGGTAGCTCTCCAGTGAGCACAGGAAGCCATATGGAGAGGAAGCACGACCATAACGGAGTATAATTCAGTCCGGTTCTGGTATGTATAGTGCCCACTCCATTCTCTCATGGCGGGCTCAGAGTGCAGCAATACGACTCAACCGCCCCTGTTGCAAAGCTTCCTCTCGCAACCCCGCTCTCTCTCTGTCTCTCGCTGTCTCTCTCTCTCCCTCTCACCTCTCTCTCTCTCTCTCTCTCTCTCACCCTCTGCCTCACCCTCTCCCGCTCTCTATTTGCTTATACCATGGCTCCTGTGCTAGGCACATTGCGTCGCAACGCCAGCAGTCCTCTAATGCATTATACCCGAGTGGGACACACCATTTATACATATATATATATATATATTATGTATAACATGAGAGGCGTATATGCACGTAACGTATTTACGCAAGCGCAAATACGTTGACTCTCGCAAGAGAGGTAACCATGAGAGCATGATAGAGCCTCTCCTCGGCATCGGTGCTGCCGCAACCGAGAGAACAGTGGCTACGTGAATTTCATTAAAGGGTTCCTTCGGTAACGCACTAAGGGAGTTTTGGACGGTCTTGTACCTTCG
Source organism: Netelia inedita (assembly GCA_964017225.1). NCBI lineage: Eukaryota > Metazoa > Arthropoda > Insecta > Hymenoptera > Ichneumonidae > Netelia > Netelia inedita. Next base: position 3,304,445 of record OZ024925.1, read on the forward strand.
TGCAGATATGTATTATATAGACCTACACGTACATACGTAGATATATAAATATTAACTCTTCCGTCTTTCTCTTCCTTGCATTGACCTACTTACTCGGGGCAGATCGACGAGGTGAAAGAGATTCTTAGGGAACGATAGGTATAGAAGCAGCCTCAGCGACTCACCCGTAGGATTCTCTGTACTTCCTACACACGAACTACCACTGCTAATACTTCCGCTATTACTCCTGGTCACGATCGACTCGAGGAGAGAATGAGCGACAGAGAGAGAGGGAGAGTTTGCACGTTGCCAAGAGAACGGGATCTTTGAGACTGGCGATGATGACGGGTTTCTTCACGGTACTCTCTCTCTCTCTCTCTCTCTCTCTCTTTCTCTCTCTCTCTCTTGCTCTCTCGGTATACAGAGACGTACAAACGCCCGTACGGAGAGTGGATACTGGGATTACTGGTCAAACGCTTTGACGCTTTGCCTTTACCGAGAAATCGCAGTCTCTGAAAATGAGAGGGAGAGAAAGACAGAGAGATTGCACGGCAAAATACTACGGACTCACTCTCGAAGAAACGGAAGCGAGAAAGGCTGATTTTTCTGAATAAATCCTTTTATTAAATATTGACGTAATATTTATTTTTATAATAAATATTAAAATATTATTTATTTTTCATATAAATTTCATATCAATATAAATATTTAAGTTTTTTAATAAAAATTTAAGATTAGTTGCGACTAGAAAATTAAGCGTTGACCATGTAATTTCGCTTGAAATTTCATAATAAAAAAATGGTATTGACTTTCTTTTTCATCCGTTCACACAGTGCCCGTTCATTTTTCTACCGTCCGATCCGTCGTGCGACACCAAAATCGTAATCGCGCGGTTGAATCTTTGCTCTCGTATTCTCCGACAGCCACTTTATACTCGGTGTCTCGGGATGTAACATCCCGTAGTGCACACCGGGGGAAAATAGAAAGTGAAAATGTTCGCCCTGTTTCATTAATCATGTGGTCGCGTTCGCGGGTATAAGTCAGTAGGTTGAACGGTAGCTACGAGAGGCTCCGGTTAAGGTAATTTGTGTTCACGGGGTAACACCATGTGCTGAGATAAACGTATACGTAGTACCGCGTGGCCGAAAAGACTCGAGTTTCGTCCAGGGACTCTCGGGTATCCCTGCGGCCGTGCAGTACTCGAGTCCCTCTCGCTCGCTTTTGTGTCCTGTATAACCTACGGTAACTCTCTTGGCGGCAAACCTCTCTCGCGAGAACTTCATTTATCATGCTCCGGATCGCGTTGCACCACCGACAATCGCAGTACTCGCTCACCTTATCTATATACACTATCCCAGTGTCCATACAACCATCAAATGATACCGAAACTTATGCTGTGATCGACGATGGTTCCTATCAAAATGAAAACTCATGAAAACTGATCCTATTAAAAAAACACGACACAACACAGAATGATTAAAAATAATTTAATAGAAGTATCATATCGAGTTATTAACAGCATATAATAAAATTAGCATTTTCACATGCACTTATTTTTTTAATTAATAATTTTATTTATATTCCATCGTAAATGGTTTTTTGAATAAGCGATGGAATGATTTCAACACTTAAATTCTAATACATCTCTTTTTGAAGGAATTCAATATTTTCCAACAATGAGCATAGCAAAAAGGGGTGGAATAAATTTTTAAGTGACGCCATGTAAGTTACGCGCGAATCGTCGTATTAGATAGTATAGACAGGGGGGGGGGGGATAAAGGTGAATGGCGGATCGAAGCACTGTGAGAACACGTTACAGCTGCACATGGAAAGAGTTTCTGGAAGCGTGAGCACCGAGAGGTTGGTGTGGATATGGCACGAAGAAATGAGGTTCGTAAGTGGGATACGTGAAAGGCGTCTCGCGCGTTCGCCACCCCTCGACGTGATATATCTTTCCCGGCCCATACGTGACCGGAATCCCTGTGGGGTTACAGTTGGATTTGTAACGTATTTTTCACCGAGTTCGGCAATGTACGTATATTATATATATATATCTAACAGAGCAACGCACTCGTGTGGGAGACTCAAACGGCATTTTGTAATTTTCACAAAATCTTACGCACGGATGAGTTAACAATTCGCGCTGGGCTCACTCCGGTCAAATCACAACGACAAGATAAATCGTTTTATTTTTCGAGCCGACGATTCACGAGGAGGGAAGGGCCGGAGGGGATGTGGGGGAGGGCTCGAATGAAAAATTGATAAGATCATTTTTTGTTTTCTTCGTACGGAACAACAAGATTTATAACGCGAGTGAAACTGACCGGAAGTGGTCGTAAAAATAGAGAATAAAATAACAAATACTTCTCGCGGTTTTATTCGCGGAGAGGAATAAAAAGGGGGAAAAGAATGCGGCACGTGAATTTCGGACCAGCGGTATCAAGCTGCTCCCGGAATGGGCGGAGTGGTGAAAGTGGGCGACAAAAATATTCAGTGCACGTTGTTTCACGTTTAAGATGAATAAGTACCGGTGTTACCTGGAAAAACGGACGCCGCGTTCTTTATATATGTATGTACCTATATATATATGTAAGTGTGTGTACGCTGTGTATAAGTGTTGGGGTGCATGGAGGCCCGTAACCGGGAGCACAGGTGGGCCAAGGCTTGTTTGAAAACGAAGCGTGTTTATACATGCTGTAGTCGTTTCTGTGTTTCATGCAGCAAGAAAACACCACGCATATACATACATATATATATATGCACATATACGTATATAGGTATAGATGTATAGATATATATATATATATATGTATATAAAGCGAGCTAGAAGTAATATCGTATGCGCATATTCAGCCTGGCGTATTATTTCAAAACACAGTGAATCCGCTGTGCATACCGACGCTTGTTTTGCCAAGAGCGAACGAATTTACCGCTTGGCATGTGCAGAATTCATCCACGCACGCACACAAACCACCCATACTCGATGCTTTCAACCCTTCGAGGTGGCATTTTTTTCATCAACCGCTCATCTTTTATTTTGTGCCCAACCTCGTCTCATCGGACGTCTTCACTATTTTGTTTGAATCAAAAGGATCGAGCGGAGACAAATTCGCGCAGGAATAACTTGATTCGATTTGATACGAATATCAAAACGAATGGGGGGATATTTAGACGATCGAATGAAATATTTCCAATCAGCCTTTTCGAACGCGATATCTGACTCGATAAGCCAGAAAAACACTTGTTTACTCTTTACCTAGCCAACACAAAGAATTTGTATATTTCTTTTCTTTCTAATGGAATTTATTCGGATCGATGAAATCCAATTGAATTATACGATTTGATTTTCATGCGTGGTGTTATATTTGTTAAATTTGATTACATCGTTGAGATTCAAGTTAATCCACTTTTGTTCTTAGTGAACTGTTCTCTTTTACAGTCTCGACTCTCTTGCTCCATAAAGCGATCGCCATATCGCGCATAAAGCTATATGACCGTCCTCGTGGCTGCGGATAATTGCCGCATGAATAAACATTAAATTCCCGTTTTGCTCATTAAATTCATTATTAATATATTCAAAACAGGTATCGAATGAATGAATCCCGGGGTGATATGCAAATGTTCACGTCTTGTGATTGCCCTTCCATTCGTCCCCCATATCCTCCCAGTTTCTACGCCCGAGTAAATTTTCTCCACCTCTATCTCTCCCCACAACCGCCAACCACCCTGCCATCCTTTTCCCTGTAGCCATCATCGCGTCACCTCATTCGCGACCCCGTTTGCTAATTCTTCGAGTTAGTCACCCCAACCATCCAGCCGCGACTGTTTTACGTTGCCCACGTCATCAAAATTCTATGAAAATTTATTCCACTCAAACTCAATTTTGTTGAAATAAATACGCTCGATTACACTTCTATGCTTTTTTCTTTTCTTTAAGTTCTCAGCTCCGGTCATGCGCGAAAGATTTTGGAATTGGCTTGATGGAGTATTGAATCGTAATTACGCGTGATGAATTGTTAATCGATTAATTTAAAACAAGAGTTGGGCAAAAAATCGCTGGTATAGTGACGATCAGAGAACAATTATTGAAAGTACAATTATTAAAAAAAAATAATAGGATCTAATTCCTTTGTAATCATTATTCATATCTAATGAAACGGCTATACCACATCGTAATTTCCTCGTATTTAATGCATTTGCTTCATACGAGAATTGCAAAAATTAAATCTCAGATCAAATATGGCCACCCTTCTAATAACGAACTAGTAAACGTGATCCCTCATCCCTCGGTTTGAACCAAATTCGACGAGAATTATGGTCAAGTAATTTTAGGAGTAGGAGAGGAGTGGGGTTAAAAGAAAATTCAAAGCTTCGTTTAATAGCAATCGTTTGCAAGAGCCAGACTCATGCCGGTTCACTCCTCCCACGCATCGATGTTTCCCCAAGGTCCCGCGGCACGAAACTTTGCACGTTACAGCGCCGCACAATTCTTCAATCCCTTTTTTTCACCCCCATACGATAATGATTTTTAAAATCACAATACCAAGATGATGCTTTTTAAGAAATCAGGTTGTTGACCACAACAAGCGGGAATTTTTTTTTAACACGTGGACGCACGTGCGGATTAAAAAAAGAATAATAGCATCGAGACAGACACGAAAAATCTTGAATTATTCAGGGGAATAATGCTAACCTATGATCCATTAACCTCGATCCGCAAACTCGTGGTCAGGGCGCGTGTTTTTCAGCTTGTCGTTGCGGTTGCGTGCCTGGCTTTCCTCTCTCTCTCTCTCTCTCTCTCTCTCTCCCCCTCTCCCTCTCTTTCACACTCTCTCTCCTTCTCTCCCTCTCTCTTTTTCTTTGTCTCTCTCTCTCTCTCTCTCTCTCGTTCTCTCTCTGTATCACTCGTAAGTAGCCGCACTGTTGATGAGAGAGATTGGTACGAGGGGGTGGGAGGAGGGTTGCGAGGGTTTTACAGCTGCTTATAGAGGTTGAGACGACCGACGGTAACCGCTCTCTCGCGGACGCGTTCAACAACGCTCCTTCTCACGTAACGGTTCCGATATTGCGTTTTCTCGTGCTGGTCCTCTCGTTGTTTTCGTATTTAATTTTTTATCAATATTGATAATTACGTTTCAATAAACTCGTTCGTAAAAGGCGATTTATCGAACGATTCGCGTTTCAAAGTAACGAATGAACTAAAAAACGAAACGTGGCGCCGTGCGGCCTGGCCGAAAGAAAACACTGCCGAGCGAAAGAGATAATTATCGGGCGGAACAAGTATAGTACGATTTGAAACACGCGGGGGCGTGCAGCGTGTTGCGGCGAGTCGGATGGCTGACTGGCGGAGAGCAACTACTCCCGCGCGCTCTCGACACTCGCTTTCGCAGAAGGGGAAAGGATGAAAAGGGGGAGGGGAAGGGGAGGATGCACGGGGGGGCCGTGGAGTCGAGAGAACGAGAGAGGGTTGGTCGGGATGTAACGCGGCGGAAGGGGCAGGTGGTGGGGTGGGTTAGAAGAACGCCGATGCTACTTCTGCTGGCGTGTAGCTCGCGGTGTGCGCCGGTAGGTGGCCGGTCAAGGGGGTTGGGTGGTGAGCGACGCGGAGGGGTGGTCTGCGTACCGGTGGCGCGGCACAGCAGCAGCAGCAAGAGGCTACGACACGTAGAGAGAGAGAGAGAGGGAGAGAGAAAGCGAGAGAGGTAAAACGTGTGATAAAGACGACGAGAATGGAAGAGAGAGGGAGAGAGAATGAGAACGTCGACGACGGCGACAACGGTGGCGGCGGCGAGCGAAGTAGCAACAGGCGGCCGGTGCGCGCCGTGTTCACATCCCTTATAGTACCGCCGACGTCCACAACACGTTCGGTTTTCGCGGATGGCGCCGACGTCGTCGCTCCCGGACGGACGCTCGTTCGGTCGTCGTCGTCGTCGGTTCTGTCGTTTCAGCCTGACGTCACTGCTACCGCGTGCGCGACACATGCATTGAGAAGAGAGAGAGAGAGAGAGGGCGAGAACGCCGCGCGCGAGAGATGTGACGTAGGCGTGGTCACGGATGCGCACTAACACCTCGCTTGTCACCGTTGTCATAGTGACGATGCTTTTGCCGCGCGACGATGCCAACGCGACGTCCTCGTCTCTCGTGAACAAGCTTCGTTTCATTCTCTTTCACTCTCTCTCGCTCTTTCTCTCTCTCTCTCTCTCTCTCTCTCTATCTGTCTCTCTCTTACTCTCCCAGCGCCCCTCTGTTCATCTCTTTCTCCATCGCACAACCACCCTCCTAGCATGCAAGCCTCCCGCGCGTTGCTACCGACAGAGTCGCGTCCTCGCACTCTGTCTCTGCGACGCATCCTACGCCATCCGACAAAAACCCACCCCACCAAACCCCCCTCGTCGACGTGCCCGAGGAACCCTCACTCGTCCGTGCCACGAGGACACATACGGCTCTAAATTCGCATGGACACTCCGCACCTCTCTATCCCCCGCTCCAGCTGGTGCCGTCAGATATGAAAGCAAAAAGCTTGAAAAAAAATACTGCTCGTAAAGGTTTTTTGCGAAAGCTTTCCATGGTGAGGTGAAAATGAATAGTTGACGAATGTTCCGAGGAAAAACATATCACGATTTGGGATAGGCAAATAATATTTCGAAATCGATGATCGTTTTTCGGGAAAAACGTAATACACCTTTTTTTCCTCTTCAACGTAGGATTTTAGGAAGGGGGTGCTCTTAAAAAAGCGAATATACAAACCGACTGGGAGAGAAAGATATTCGGGCAAGAGGAGACAGGGAAAGAAAGAATGCGATGTGCAATTTGCCTCTTCCCGCGCGCAATGGGATTTTATAGGGTCTCTCAAAACCACAGCATTACGATTCGGTCGTGGCTGCATTCGGATTTCCCTCCCTAACCCCCTCCCATAATCCCTCGGTCATGATGCTCAGGGGTCGTTTATCCGGACGGATGGACTCTCTCTCTGCGAGGATCTCTCGACTGGCTTAACAGTCCTCGTAGGTTTTGTATAGACGGGAAGAGGACGAGAAGAAGATGGGTGGTGGAACGGAGGGTGGGAGGGAGGGAAGCGGAGGAGGAAATTGGATGCGAGAGGGCTCGAGGTAATGTGAATTTTTACCCTGGACACGATAATCTACCTACGCATATGATGCGGCCGTCTATATGCCTATATGTACATATGTAACTATACAATATCGATCTTGTGATCGCATTATACTGATTTACATCGTCCATATCGTCATTTTGAAATATATTTTCATGCCTTTCCATACCCCCGCCGTTTACTTTCACCATTGCCCTCTCACGAGGCACAATTAATGCAAAATAGATGCAGATATCCATTGTCAAATATATGCGTGTGTTAGGATCGGACGGGGAAGGGAAAACGGTAGCCAACGATTCGCTCTTTTGTTCGATCCATCATTGGGAAAACCTCATATGCAACCGTTTCGTAATGTTGCCCAAAACGATTGAAATCCTCTGTTGCGGGATTGTCGGGAATATGCCTGCCATCTAAAACAATTCGATTTCGACGTACTGGCATTTTGTGGAATATTCGGCGGCAATGTGAGAGGGACGAGAGAGAGAGGGAGGGAGACTACAGGAGGGTAGCAGATGGAAATGCGATATTATACACGAGAATGACGATTCGTTCGTCAAATTCGCTTTTCGAGGGTTGCCAGAAAATTTTATCCGGATATAAAATAGCACGAGCCCCCTTCTGATGTTGTCATCAACCTGTTTAAAGAGTTATACTAGTTATGAGAAACGAAGGTGAATCGGGTTTTATTTCAATTGGAGAGAAAGACAGAAAAATAACGTGAAAAAACGCTCGACCGATGGAGGCATAGCGACCAAAATCTCGTCAGCCCCGTAATTCAACGAGAGCGACCCAGACTCCGAAAATTAGATAACTATATCGTAGTGAATTATTCGAATTTTTCTTTGGCGCAGAGCCTCTCGTTCGAACTAGGGTACGCGAGCGTTCGACGAGACTTGAATAATCCTCATTTACCTGCAAAATACTGGGGCCATAATTACAACTCCACGAAAATACGGATTGAGGTAATATGGCGCAGGGCACTTATTACGCCTGTTACATTATTTGTTGAGTGATGAACACGGTTGCAGAATAAAGGGAGACACGTTGCCTCTGATTTAAAAACAAAATTTAAACCCATGTTGAAAAACATGCATTTTTATTTAAATTTGAAAAACCGATAAATCTTTTCCAAGGTATTTTTACGAATATTTTCAACTGTTGGGAATAATATTATTACGAGTTACTGCGAATGTGTAAAATCATTTTAAGGTCGTAGAATTTCCGGATATTACTCCTGGACTTGATTTCTCGAAACGCGAATCCGAGATTTATACAGCACAAACGTCTGGTCGAATTGTACATGCGGCAATGGACGTAGGTACTCTCGTTTTCAATACGATTTAACGAATAGATACGTTTGCATGCCATTTTCTTTCTCTTTCTCCCTCTTCGTTTCTCGTAACCGGCTGAATTCGTTTAAGTTACTTTTATTGTCGCGTCTCGTTCCATAGATATAACGCCCCATGGACAACTACGAGGCCAGGGCTACCTGATGTTACGTACATGGAAAACTCGGTAGCCTTGCCTCTGTCGACCTAATTATACAGTATATGATGTATCTGACGACCACTTTTTCTCCTCGGCGAAACACCCTGACCTCTCCCATATATAGTCCAATTGTATCAACAAATTACGAGGAATTGAGTGCCTTTACAAAGGCAAGTATAAAGAGAGTTTTCTATTACCCTTGGGGGAATAAAAAAACCATCAGCTTGAAAGTCATTTTCGAGACCTTTTTGGCTCATCACGCAGCAATTTTCAATTAGCGCGTACGTTCTTCTTCGTGAACCTCTCGTCGAGAGAAATAACGTACTAATATTAATTTGCAATGATCACAACAGGAAAAAGAAAAATTGTTGGTGCACGAAAACGATTGCAGCACTACGGTAAGATATACCATGATTGCTGTGAAGAGGACGGGGAAATAGTGGCCAAAAGTGAGTAGACGAATGGATGGAGGATGGTACGTCTTAAAGGCAAAGTGGGATACAAATTTGTTGAAAGAGAAAAATGAACGTGGCACTTCTTTATATATATATACGAGTGTATTTTTCGACGTACATATATAGTGCTTATTTACTTCTTATATAGTCGCGAAGTTTTCGTATCTTTTGACTTTTTTTTATTTTTTTATTTTTATTACGACATGGAGATAAAAATTGAGTTTGAAAAATGTTTGATGTTGATTGTAGGTAATTCAATCGGGGTGTAGAGAGTAGAGAGTAATGAGACGGAAGCGAGAGACTGAAGCCCCGGCGAGAGAGCTCAGGTAAATGCTCAACCGACCGCTCTCCACCCACGTTCAACCCTCGCCTCACTTCTCCACCCAGCCCCCCCCCCCCACCCGCCTCTTCTACAACGACCACCCACCCACCCCATCGACATTCGCCTTTCCACCCCGAAGCTTCGTGACCACCGTAGTTTTTGTGCTACACCCTCTCATCTGCTCTTCGTTTTCTCTCTCCTCCCCTCTCTTTGCCTTCTCTCTCTCTCTCTCTCTCGCCTTTCTTTATTCTCCCCGTTTCCCCTTGCCAACCATCTCGTCCTATTACGCTCTCTCGATTGTCTACCCTCGACGAGAGAAAGAGGGAGAGAAAGAGAGAACGAAGATTTGTTCGCTGAATGCGAATTAAGTTGATACGATTTGGACGGGATATCATGCGAACGCTCCCTCGCGAGGAGAAGAGCCAGTAACCAAGTGTTTCAACCGAAGCGTATCATACGCCAGTGGTTTGAGTCGATCGCGATTTTTTTTCCACTTCGCGATTTATATATTTACTTCTTTTTTTTTGCTCCGAATCAGATCGCTTCGCCAAGAGGACGCGTAGGGGTACGGCGCTATTGGATCATTCTTTCCACTTGGCTTTTTCATATTTATGGGTTGAAATTTTGTAGCAGCGCGATTGATTCTGGGACGTACGAAATCAAATTTACATTTTAGACGAAAAACGAAACGTACTAGGAAGATAATATACAATAATAATAACAGTTGATTTTATGATACGTATATGCTTTGTGAACCAATTTCGTTCGAACCAATTAAAATCGTATTACGAAATTCATAATCAAGTTGAAATTTAATTTTTTTTAATTGCCCTATTTTCCGATATTCCGTTAGTTGTGGTGTCGTGATTCGCTATTCGTCGAATCGCTGACGCTAATGAAATGAGATTCAATCTCAGGTCTCATTATGGGCACCCGGAATTTCTTCGCGTTATCGAAAAATTCGCTTCGTCCCACCTCCTGCTACGAAAGGGACGATGACTTTTCCACGCTTTACGAGACGCCCGGGCGCCCAGAGAGAATTTCAAGCGCGCTCTTCTTCTTTCTCCTCTTCTTTTTTATCCCAACCGAAAATATTCGCGAGCGAACGCGCGCTCCTGTCTCGCGAAGATGGATGAACTCTTTTCACCAAGGATCACTCGTGTGTGGCATCGGATGCGGAAATTTTCGATTGACTCGGGACCACGCAAATTCCGCGGATATCGGCAACCCGTGAGAGAGAGAGAGAGAGAGAGAGAGAGAGGTTCGAAAAACCATGGATAGACATATGTGATCAAAGATCGATACTATCCCCGTTCCTCCCCCAACCGCGACCCCCATCGCCCTAAAAAAAGTCGTTCATCCAGCCAAAAAAATCAACCAGACGCGAATGCTTTGCATTTCTTTTCCCTTCATTTTATATCCCGACGTCTGTTCTCATCACGTCACCTTTTTTTCTCATAGTTTCGCACCCGTGGAGGGATGGAGGGGGTGGGGGTTGAGGTGTCGCACGAGAACGAATTTCAATTTCTCCACGGACATTGACTCCTCCATACAATTTTGCTACGAGCACATAGTTTTGAGATGTGCCCTCTCACGAAGGAGCATGTAGATATGATTCTTGGGTTTTCTCTCTCATGGTGAGATCGTTTTGCAGTCAACGCGGAGAGCTTCGCGTATACATACACACGCACGGGACCGGACGAGACACCAACATCCAAGTTCGAGCCAGGAGAATCTATGTATATGTACGTATACGCGTGTAGGTATACGAGAGCAAGGGGATGGAAAGGGTGGTATATATGGTGTGAGTTTTGCACCAGAGGGTGGAAAGGTTACCTCGACGGCTTCCCAACCTTCATCCGCGCGCACTATCCTGGGGGCCGGTCTTTTCCCAGCGTTTACGATCCGTTTGACCTTCTTTACGAGCGTTTGGCTTCTTACTTTCCCCGCTAGTCTCTCCCCCTCCCCCGACCACTGTTCTTTCTCCCACAACCCTCTTTCAACTCACTCGTCTCCCTAACGGCTCGCAGCTCGGTGCTCGTGTAGCAGCCAACGCTGCTATCCTTTTTTTTCTTCTTTTTCTTTCGCATACGCTTTGTACGTCACAATACATACCGATATAGGAACCGGACCCATACCCTCCTGTCTTTTGATCTATCTCGGACTCATCGCCGCCCGAAAAAGACGTCGCAAAAAGTGTCGATACGAGGGAAGAAAAAAGATTTATAAAGACGCGAGTTTATTGGATTGACATTTTTTTTTAACTGAAATGTATTTAATTTCATCAAACGTATATGCGTACGGGTATAAATAATATAATAATAATAAAAATGAGGGAATTTTCTCAATCTTCTCGATAGCGGTCAAACGCCTCGTGGAAGAGTCACGTGTACGTACAGTGATCGAAGATAAACGTAACTTTCACGAACGTTCGAAGTTTATTTATCGCCTTTCTCTCGGAGCTATCGTAACATAAAATCAAAAAATCTACGAGGGTTATCCGAGGTGCAGTAAAGTTATATGTATATCGATATAGGGGATGTGATAACAAGCTCGGCTAAACTCGTTCGGGTTAATCGAGTAAGTTGCCTACAACGTCGAAAAATGAATAAGACCGCTGTCGCAATATCTCATCGCATCGGCTGCTCCGTTTTATATTTTGCTCGACGGTAAACACGTGTTATTAATTATATTAACACGTGTTTCACGTTACGACGCATGCCAATACATCGTATACATCGATTTACTCGTACGTCGAGCAGAACAATATTGCGAATGCGGTGAACTGAGCGGAATCCATAGAAAATGGAATACTGCTCAACTCTCGTATTGTCGCTCTTTCTCTCTCTTCCTCGACGGGCCGTTCTCGGTCTTCCTCTCTGTCTTCTGTCCACCCCCCCCCCCCTCTTTCGCTCTCTCTCTCTCTTTCAGTGACTCGGCATCGGATTAGCGTAAAATCGAAGGGCGCTGACTTGGTCTCGCTCGTAAATTGGCTACAAAGTTTGGTGAGACTGTGAACGTGGCACAAAGAGAATCGATTACGGGGGGTGAAGGGATCGTCATGGAGCGAGGGGTGTAAGAGGGGCGGGAGATGAAATTGCAAGCCTCCGACCCCTCCAACGGTATAGCCGCCATTTTGTCTTCCAAATCTTCGAACCATCAGCATGTAAAGTGGATAAAGTTTCTAGACTATATATTATATACTTTTCGCTATCCTTTGTCACTTCCGATTTCGATATCGGAGTTTCGGTGTATGACTTTGCTCGCTGTTCTTCATCGTTTTCTTTTCTTCGTTTTTCTCTGTACTTTACCATCGAGGTATTGGACACTCGTAAGGAAAATGATAAATTATTAGCGCCGAGAGGTTAATTGAAATGTTCCTATGAATAAGTTTTGACGAAAAATAACGAAATGCGGTTAATTTGATTTTTTAAAGAATAATTTGACTATTTTACCGATAGCTTCGCCATAATGGCCACATCGACACACTCGAGAAGAAAGAATTTTGCCACCGTGTAAATGGGCTATTTTCTTAGCGTTCGAAACCGCCACGCCTTTTTTCTCTCGCCATCTTCCCAGACCCCAACCATTCAAAAAAGGCAAAGATTCTTCGTTTGGGTTCCTCGGGCGCAAGCACGCTCGAGGTCGAAATTGGCGTTGGCTCTACGCCGCTTGAGGAGCAGGATAAAAACAAAGGGAGGCGAATCCTCGAGCCCAGCTTCCGATTAGATCTCTGTCGACAGAAAAAAACTCCTCTTTCTCTCCACACCAGAGCTATACATTTCGGTCGGTCGACACACGGGGGTCATGGGTCGTCCTCTCTGTTTCTAGACTCATTAACCCCATGGAACGAAGCATTTCCGCTCTCTCTCTCGCTCTCGTTTCTCTCAGTCTCAGTGTGTCTAGGTCTCTAACGTTTCTCCTACAACCGCGTGCGTAACGTCTCAATAAAAAAAAGAAAAAGAAATAGAAGGAAAATGGACAGAACCAACCGTCCTATGCTGAAAGAATCTCCTCGGCCGAATTACTTTTGCCTCTCGCTAGCACGTTTCGTTTTTTTTCATCTCAACCATTTTTTATTTCGTATCGAGATACGGAGGAAAAAGAATCGGAGAGTGTATATAGAATTTGTATATTCATATATCTCGAATATTTTATATACACTATTTGGTGGAGCGAAAACAAAATCGGCTTACGATATGCGCGCCCATATATACAAGTATACGGTAGATCGATTTCCTGTTCAACTTTTCAACATCCTTCGCTGCCTCATTAAAGATACTTGTTACTGGGACTGTGTAGGAACAGAAGAGATAGATAGACGAGAGGAACAAGCGTGTAGGGATAATAGGTATAGCGTTACGAACCAGATAAAATTTGGAATAATATTTATTCAAAATAATACAGTATAACTTGAAAAAAGTAAATAAATACAAAAAAATTATTTATCAATTAAATATTTCTTTTTTTCGTCGATATCGTGTTCTATTTGATTTGCATCAACTGATGATTGAAGAATAAAGATTTGCTCGATACGTACGATCTCGAGTGTATAGTAAAAGGTTTTTCATGAACGCCACTTCAACATATATCGTCGAATCCTGTGATGCTCTCTCATGTAGGTACATTGTTTTCCTCCATCGTCCGGCAGGCCTTCCTGGATTCGCCGTGAAACGATCGGAAGAGCGAAAGTAACAGACATATTGGTAGAAGGCTATCTATGGTATATAGTACACATATTCACACTTACATACCCATATATATATATATGTACCTGAGAAAAGATTTACGAAGATCGAGAGAAGAAAGAATCGAGACGAGAGCTCTCAGGAGGTAGGACGAGACCGGGAACATATACGAGAGGGTAAGATCGTGGCTACCTCCATGGACTTTATATATAAATATATTTTTTTCAGGAGAAGATCCTGGGGGCTCCTCTGTACTTCGAAGACACGTTATTCAATTACGGACTAGGAGGAAGAGCGAGCGCGAGCGAAGGGTGAATTCTACGGTCCCCGCAAATCCTTTAGCCGAATGTATATGTATATATATGTATGTATATGAATGTGTATATATATTCTAACTGGTGTCGCCCTCCGTTGGCATTGTGAACAACTAACCTCTCTTTCCTTCGATCCTTTAGCGACAAAAGGGATCAGCTCGTAGGACTTTCCCCAAGTACATTGTAAATATATATATATATATATACGTATATTTCGTACTGCGTATTATGTGAAACAGCACAGGACGAAGACAAAAGACCCTAAAGACCGAAGATACCACTCAGCAAAAGATGGAATCTCGGTCCTTTTTGGTACAGCGGTATTCGTCCACGGACATTTGGATTTCGGACTGAACGACACCAGCTCCAAGTGGCTATTCTATTATACTATAATAGAGAGCTCGGGGAAATAGAAGCTTTTAGCTATCGAACAGACGAACGTTCCTCGTTGCCAATAACAGAAGGTATGATTGAAACCGACTTCGCATACGGACCAGCTTGAAAATCGTACATGTGTCGAGAAAAAAGATTTATTGACAAGAAGGAGTGAGGAAACATTGGTTATGGGTAAAAATAGTCTTACAATTAGATGCGCGCTGTCATATAAGAGATCCGAAGATTTTATTCTTCCTACTTCGAGTGGTAGATCGACCATGCAGGATGGTGTTTTTAACTGCATGGTTACGAGGTCGAGGAAGATAGAGGTGTAGGGGATGGATAGGCACACGAAATTATCCGTCCATTGTATAAATGCATGGACCGCACCGGTGGTCGAGCGCTCCGTTGGGGATGGGGAAAGAAGGTCTCTCACTCGAAAATGTAGAGGTTGTATGTAGATGTAGAGGGGAACTTAAAATGAAAGAGCTGGTAGAAGTGTGAAGATGAGTAGGAAGGAAAATATCTTTTGGTCTTCGCAGTGGATAAGAAGTGACCCGAAACTCCTTGCGATATTGCGCTAGGACACTGCATAAATGCATGTTATTCATACGCCGTTAACAAGCTTATGTTATGAGATTTTTTTTTCGTAAAATAGGTATTGGTTTCTATCATTATAATTCACCAGTTAAAAATTGATAAAACCGACAAATGGAAAAAATAATATAAAATAAAGTTAAGAATAAAGTCCCCTTTTAGAGAATTCTGCAGAAAAATTACAGTATCAACGTAAATTTAAATATCGGTATGAATCTGACAGCAGTCTCTAAGTCTCCGCTGGAAACAGTTACATACTTCCGTTTCCAAGAAAAACTGAAATGTCATGTTTTTAATATTGTGCAATATTTCATGATCCTATCCGAGCGGATTGGAGAGGAAGGAGGATACAATTCTTGTTTATTCAAACCATGCGTAATGCCTACGTGTCTAAAGGATTTTTCGAAATGGTTTGAAACATAAGATATTTTATTATTCGAGCTCTTTGTTTATCCTTGACGATTTTAGAAAGGCCGAAGAGTGACTAATAATTGTTCTGGTCGACTATGTACGTTTTTCTTTCATTCTCTTATAACCCATTTCCACCGATGGCATAACCAGGACCGTCAATTTCAACATTTCGTTATATAAACCCCGTTGCACTATTCATTAGTGATGTAACCTGTACGCCTGTTTGTTTACCCGCTGGAGCTTACGAGGCTAAAACGCATTTTCGAGCTCGTGGGCACTCGTCACGAGGAATAGAAGGAAAGAACTCGAGATAATTTTACCCGTTTTCCAACATTGTGTATAGCCAAAGATTCTTCGCCCGCCACTCACTCCGATTGAACGTGAATGTATTCTTCTCGCCGTTTTTACGTTGGCTATAAAGATAATGTACCCGGAGGGTTTTAGTTTTGCCCACTTCTCGCAGTATTATTTTATTATTATGAAATTCACTCTTTATTTTCATGGGAGGAGAAAATGGACGTCCTTGTACCGGACGAGAGAAATGGAGAGAACGTTTTGATACGTTCGTTTGATAATTCAATATAAGACAAAAATTATTCGTTTGGAGTGAAAGCCGATCGAATATCCAATATTTCACTTTCTCTCGTTGGTGAGTGATTTTTGTTGATTCTATAAATCAAATTTTGAAAACAGATAGGGCGTTGTTCGTGGTTCATTGATACATGGTGGAAAGCGGCTATGATCAAAAACCTAGAATGATATCCCATAGTTTAGAGAAGCGAGAGAGGGATGATGCGGAAGTAAAACTATCATACAGGCAACGGCAGTTGATGAATTTTCCCTATCCTTCAACCGCTCTCAACGGAGTTTCTGATCGTGAAAATACAACCTCTTCCTTTCCTCACCACGTCTCCCAGGATTATTTTTCTCAACTACGCCCTACATATTTTGTTTTCACTCACGCGTGGTACACTTGACTTATATATATTTAAATTTTATCTGTAAATTATTCGAGGATACAAATTTTTGTTACGAAAATTCGTTCAAAATGAAGTAAATATTTTGTCATCGATTATTCGTTCAATTCTTTGACGCTATTTCCAACCCGGTCGAATTTTTCTACTGGTTATTAATTCACAATTCGATAAGCAATTGAACTTTTTCAGCGAAAAAATGTAATTTACTTCTTTAGATTTTGTGGAAATGAAAGTTCTGCAAAGAATTTTCTTGTGATGAGAGCACGTCATCGGTATTTCTTCGATGACATCGCGCTCATTTCTCCATTTGAATAGCGTCTATATGCTTATAAGAATAAAATTCTGATAATAGTCGTTCCGAAAAAATTCGATACGCATTATAAACGAGAATATGAGACACATATCGCGAAAAATAAGCACATACGAGCATCAGAGACATGATATGGGGTAGTTCCTTCGTTCGTTGACGGAGACGCGCCAACTTTTTTTATCACAAAAATCGCTCGTGTCCCACTCTCTCTCTCTCTCTCTGTCTGTCTGTCTGTCTGTCTGTTTGTCTGTCTGTCTCTCTTTTTCGCTCATTCTGTCTCGCTTCGATTACCGACCCAAATTCGCTGGAAAATGGGTGTCTATCCTTGGACGAACGAAGGGTATGCTTTGTGTATTCTTTTCTTTGGCACACGATGAAAAGATGACACGTTGGTTTGTCCGAGAGTATGGGATAGCACGTGGAAGAAAATGTATATATATGTATGTATATAGCATAACAATTTCTCTTTATATTCATTCGCCAAAATTTGTGACGTAAAATGGCTAAAGAAAGTGCTGGAGGTGGCGCGTGACAGATATCGAATGTGTCGGGGACGAGAAGAAAAAAGAGCGCCCCACTATCGAAGAGAGGGATCCTCGGTCGCCCGAATGTCGTAAAAAACGGGTCACGATATTCTCGCCAAATTCAATTTATTGTTTCGCCCCGATAAAAAAGGGAAGGAATAAACGCGCAACGATAAGGGTTGTATGGGTTCCGATGAGCGGAGAACGTCCGTACCAAATATGTCCCCAAAGTGACGTCTCTGAGCGTCATGGAAAATTGATACACAAACGAAAAATTATGGTTCATGGAATACACGACCTTTAATCCCATGCCTTCGCGAAGGGTGAACAAATTTCGTTCGAAAGAAAAATTCTCACCAAAACATGGTGCTAACTAAAAGCTTTTTAAAAAACACCGGCTCTAGGGAAGAAATTTGGATGCAGCCTTTGAGCGTTTGGATAAAATGGGCCTCGAACATGTTCTAGTGCCATGGGCCAGACGCGGAAATAATGGAGAGCGAGGGTTTAACTAAGAATATGTCAGAAATCGTCTTGAGCGACAACGATAAACCATTATCATCTTGAACCTCGTCTCGTAAGACGCGCATCTTCCCAAACCATCGTCGAATGACTGTAGGATATTTTATACATGTACACCTAAGACCATTTGCCAAGTTCTCCATGCGTCATTCAGGAATACTACCTTCGCTATGAGAACCCACGTTGCTCCATGTCGGGCTTTCCCAAGACGTCTACACACAAAAACCTATCGAATTAGATATCTGGCCTATATATGTAGTGTATACAGCCCAGATATCTTGTATGTACGTATATATATATATATAAGCTCGGGTGTGAGAGAAACGCGTTATTGAGGACTCGAATCCGACTGCTGGGAAGATATTGAGGATTGCCCCGAGGGAGGTTAGAAGAGCTGGAGGGCTAGCTGCGATCTGTTGGTGGTTGGTGTGTGTAATACTTGAATGGGGTGAGGAATTTGATCGTTGGCTAGAGAGGTAGAGGGGGAGGAATGGAGTGAGAACGCGAACACGTTGAGTCGTATCTAGTCGATATGTATATAGATATATATGAGAGTAGCAGAAAGAAGACTAGCGGGTGCTCCGTGCCGGAAAATGACCTGTCACTCCCGACACGTTTACTCCTGTTGTGCTTTCCCGCGGGCTGCTTCTCTGTGCTTTCTCGTAACGCACGTTTTCCTTACATAGATATGTATAATATATAGATGTAAGGTCCCGAACGAGAGACGTTCCTTCGGTTCTTCTCTCTCACTGCTCCCTCATCATGTGTCCCTTCTCATTTCTTTTCCCTTTTCTTCGGTATCTCTCATCCCTTTCCGAAGGGATTCTTTTCTCTCCGTCTCTCACCCCCTCTCTGTCGCGCTCTCTCTCTCTCTCTCCCTCTCATTCTCACTCTCTGGCTATCGTCATTCTTTTTTATTCAGATTTTTTCGCGTTATCCGGAGCGAGCATCGAGTGACAATGGGAATACGCCTCGCGCGACCTCATTGCCGATGCCTTGGATACAAGCGAGAAAGAAAAAAAAATATCTCCTCCCTGCCGTCGTCATGGGCGAGACGCAGAAGAAGGAGGGATGAAAAAAACGAGGCGAGTACTATGCAGACGTGAGTAGCAGATGTTCGAGGATTGAGAAGATATAACGTCGTCTCGACAATCACTCGCTTCTCTCCATTTCTCTCTCTTGCTCCATCTCTATCTACTTCCCGCTCACTCTCGCTCCCTTGCTCCCTTTCTTTCTCTCACAAGAGAAGCTCACAAGCGTGATTACTTTCGAACGAATAATAAAACGCGACGCTTCGATCTCTCATTGACTCTTCACTGTCATGGCGAGAGGAAGAAAATCCTTGAAATCTCTTTGATGGGCAAGCATTGAGATGAGAAATCGTTGGTAATAACTTTCAGAGAAAGTAATAAGGAATATTGCGATATAACCTTATCCTTTTGATTTATTTATCATTTCAGTAAATGATCATAAATAACATTCCCAACAATTTTCTAGAACTATCAAACTTGTAATTTTTCCCGTACCTATCTGTTCGTAGGTAGCTACTCGTATACAGTTCGACAATCTATGTACGTAAAAATGTCAACAAGTTGAACGGTCACTCTTTCAAAAAGCGAGTGAAAGCGGGCATTAGCCTCGTTGCAATTTCACTTTCGATATATACATATACGTAGACCGAAGGGAAGGTGACAGAGCATAAGGCAGGAGTTTGCGTCCGCCTTGTTTATATCTCGCAGAGCTTGACGTAGATATTGCGTCAAGTTATACACGCGCGAGCTCTCCCCGACGAAACTTTCCTAGCTCGAATCCGGAGGGTGGTACAGGAGAAGGGGTACGTGTATGTATCACCGTGCATAAAGGTTGCCCGGGTATTTTCTACATGTATCATGCCTATATGCATGTGTATACGTGAAATATAACTATAGGCAGATCGTATCAAGAGAGACGCGAACGAGCGGAGAGCTACACTCTCTCGCGGTTGGGAGCCTCGTTGCGCACATCCACATCCCCGCGTAGCCGTGCTCCGTTGCGTGTAAGCGGGAACACAGGGGGATGCGAGGGAGTCATGGATACATCTGACACGCTCGCGAGCGCGGCTACGTCGTGTGCTCGTTACAAACTTTAGAGACGCAGTAGATACGTGCATGCATGTTATTACATCGTGGGACTTAGCCGTAAGCCTGCCCGCAACATCGTCCGAGCCACACGTTCTATGTACTACACACTCTACGATACGCGTTGTACGTACGACCAGACTACGAACGAGAATCTCTTCTTGGACGATACAGAGGGTAATGGGGATCACCGAGCAACGTGTGAATACAAAGACAAGCGTCAAATCGACAAATTCACAGGTGAACGCACCAACTTTTCATCGATGTATCTACAAAGGGAGACTTGTAAAAATGTCATTGTACTATATAAAGGAAACTTTCATAATGTAGGCTTTACGCTAATAGTGGTCGGTATTTCTCTTCACTGTTTGCGAATGTTCAATCCACGTCTTCGTATTAAACCGACATCCTGTTAATCGAGTCGCCGATTTATTGTTATCGCATCGATAACTTTAAGTAAGAGTGACCCCTCTGTACTCTTTGCAACATGATTATCGCAATCCTATTAACTTTTCAATATCCATATCGACACTCGTAGCTTCTTTTTATACGGAACAATTTAGTTCGTGCCTGACTGAAATGATTTTCTCTTAGGTGTCCCGCATTTTCCAGACGTTCCGTAACTGCCGTAATGCGCTGTACATATGGGACGTCGAGAACGCAAGGCAACGACCGAAAGAGCCGGGTAAGTTTTAAATTACGTTGACCGCAGGCTACACGAAGTCGAGCTACCTGCAAGAGAACACAACGCGTCATCTACCTCATTGTATGTACGTTAACACGTGAATGGCTTTTGCGGTTTTCCTACGAAAATATAATTTATATCGCTCGCACTGTCTCCACCTTGGGTCTTTCTAGGCCCAGCATTGCAACGTATTTCCCTCATTATTTGTTTGATTACTTTTGCTCTCGTTGGAATTTTCCGGCATGGATAAAATAGAATCGTGACATGTCGAAATGAGGAAGGCTGTATGATTGGAGGCGATATCAATATAGGTATAAGGGTCAAGGTTCGCAACTGAGATTCTCGCCCCCATCGAATCGATCGAGAGAACGTATCTCTGCATTTGTCTCTCTTGCTCGCTCGCTGGCTCGCTCAGCATGGCTTCTCCCACCTGGGACCTTGTGAGTAACGGAAGCGCAGCGTGGAAGGGTAGAGATTGAGAGAGCGAGAGAGAGTGAGAGAGGGGTTGGTTGAGGCGACGAAGCGGATACTGTTCGTAGAGCCGCAATATCCGTGGTGGCTGATAGCTAATTTCTCGAATTCCATCTGCTCTGTGGTGCTTCTCTCGTGTTCGAGACTTCTCACTCGACATCGAATCTCGAAACAGGCCGCAAAGGCTACTCCGTTGCTGACAATATTGGGTATGCGTACACGCGTTATTAGGAACGTGCGTATTACGTCCGTATCGAACTCAATCGAATGTAAATATTCCATTCGGAATTTACCGATCGTCCTATTGTTTCGAAACTCGTAGGGGAAAAAGGGTCAATTGCACTTTGTGCTTTCCGCTCATATTTTTTGGCGCAAGCTTGCCTGACTGATGTTTGAAAAATAATTGTTATTCGATGGAAGTAGGTACATTGAGAATCTCAGTGGACGCGAAATGTTTTATTGTCGAGAGATGAAAAACGACCATGAACCGAAGCGAGTTGTAACCGAGCGTTCTCTCGCTCAGGAGTATTTCCTTTGACGAAAAAACGGGACACATCGTTACAAATATTGCGCACTGGAGTTGAAACATAACGAAAGGGGCAATGCCAAAACCTTACCAAGAAAAGTGGCTCCATTTTGCCGAAGGAATGGAACGTGCAGGTGCGTGCGTGCTTGGCAAAAGGGGATATTCGAGATGAAGAGAGGAAGCGAAAAGGTACAAAAGCAACGAGAATACAGCTAGGAGGATCGAGTCGCGCGACACACAGTCGCGAAGACTAATTTAACGCTTCGAGCTCTTTCTCCATCTGTCACGATACGAAGGGTACGCCCACGCGCGTGCAGGAGAAAAGGCACATCTCGACAAGTGTCGTCTCGCGCGCGTCGAGAACGAAATAAGGAGAAAAAGATAAAATTTCAAAAGAGAGACATTGGCAAATCGGAAAAAAATAGAGAATAAATTTATTTATACGACACCTAGACACGAGAAAGCTTAATAAAGGATACGAGGAACGCTTACGTAAAATTTTACAGCACAACTTCGACGATTTCGCGGTCCATCCCTTTAACTTTGAAATGTCATGGTGGAAAATTAGGATGTGACCGTAACTGGATACGAGAGGATTTTGCTGTCCGACATTTCGGGCTGAGAGCTTTCTCCGTTGGGCGGACTGAAGAAAAAAAGCGTGCAAAAAACTCTAGCCTACCCCAAAATTCGTTAGGGGCTCGGAGAGTTTCCGTGGAAAGTAGGTTAGCCAGTCACCGGTTTGCGGACCCGTGGTACACGAGGGTCCTCTCAGCCGGTTCAGCGAACAGCCAACCAGGGCGAGAGAGGGTTGCGAATTGAATTAGCGAGCGCGTAGTTAGTGCGGCGAATGGTTGAACGTGGCGTCGGCCATCTCATGCTGTTGCTAACTGACGAACCTATCGCATACATATTATACATATCGGGCGTTTTGTGCTAACTTTCCTGATGTACGATCCCCGACCTTCTTGGATTTTTTTTCCATTTTTTATGATTGCACTACTGTTGGAAAATACTCACGATTTTCTATTCAACTTCTCGATCAACCCCTAATCTCATGCTATTTCTAAAATGTACAACAATATTGAACGAAACATCGATATTTCGACAGGATATGTATCTTTGTCCTTGTCGAACGAACGTGAAATTGACTACGGGCTTTTTATCAGATACGGGATCATCTCTACATATGTAAATTGTTGTGTCCGTGTTAGAGTCCTTCCACTGGCACTTGGAAGTTGAGACAAAAATATTTCTTTTACCACATTTTAAAGAAATATTCACCCGACGCGGCCGCGGTCCTTCGGCGGTCGGGGCTCTAAGTTTTATATCTTTTAACACGAATTTACAATTTCACAATCTTTTGGGCGCCAGTCAGTTTTGCGATACTGACAAACGTTACTTCTTTAGTTGACAAATCTGACCGTGGGAAAATCTCGAGAATCAATGAAGACCAGTGATTGGCCGAGATAGATAAGTTTATTAGTACTTACAATTGGTTGACAAATTCTTGTACAGTAGGGAGAGCTTTCTCCTTTCGCAAGTTCCTCCACCACAATAATTGAATTATCAGGTGCTGGCAGACCTCAGTCACCTGAATTCTTTTGACAAAACGTATGCGCACAAATTACACAAATTACACTGATCGTACAAGACGACGATCAATTTTCTCAAAATAAGGACTCAAAATATACGTCAGTACAATACGACGGTTAGTGTCTAAGTGCTATCGATCGGCTTCGATCGACGACGAGAGCGAAGAGCGTCGGGCGTCTCTCCCGGCCCTTTCGACGGAAATCACCGAAAAGCGACGGAGTATGATGTATTTGTCAAAGTACGACGTCGGAGACTCTTTTCGTATATAGGGCGCTCCGACGACACCCGACTTCGTGGAATTTGATGTCGAGCGAGAATCTCCGGTAACAAAGTTAATAGCCGATAAAACGAAAAATTTGTGGTATTTCACGTTTTCTCGATTTTCGACGTTTTCGTTATATGCACGTACTATGGATATTCATGATAGATCAGATGTATAGAAATATACATTTTTCGATACCGACGACCTTGCACCAAGTCTCGACTGTAGTTACATTCAACAGTGACGGAAGCGTATGGTTGGCCCGGGGCTGTGACGTACTTACATCCGATCACTCTACAATATTACGTATTTATATATAGTCGATGGAGAGAGAGATAGAGAGAGAGAGTGAGTTTGCGGGGGAGGGGAGGGGCGAGACGAACACGGTAACGAATGAAAAGGAAAATTGCATTAGTCGCAAGATCTAGAGGATCCCTCCCTCTCCCAGCTTGAGTCCCCTACTCGTGATAGTCCTTCGTTATTTTCCGGAGGATTATTTATTTTCCAATCGACCCCTTCATGCCGAGAGCGAAAGGGCGAGTGAGAGGAAAGAAACACCCTGAGCTTTCATTCCGCGGATTATCCGTCGTTCGAGCGATTTTCTAAAATTCTTGTCAATGAGTCGGCAATATCTCACGAGGATCGAGAACGAAGTAAATTCACTTTTTTTTATCTTCTTTTTTGTTCGCCATGTACATTCCATCCAATTTTTCAATCTCGGCTCAATATCGAATCTCCCGATACCGATTTTTTTTCTTTCTTCATCGCCTGATCGTGAGTAGAAAAGAAAAAACGACACTTTGAGATTCTGGAAAATATCTAGAGGGGACGAGCTCATGCTAGACAGAGAAAGAGTAGGGGAGGGAGAGTGTGTGTGAGAGAGAGGAGGAGGAGAGAGAGAGAGAGAGAGAGAGGCGGCATTTTGAGAGTCGTCTCCGGTGAATATATTGAATGTGCAAGCAAAGTATGGGTGAAACTCTCTCACCCTCAACTCACCCTCTATTTCCGCATTCACTCTCTCACCCTAGAATAAGTATAAGAGAGACGGATGGGTAGGGGCTGGTGGGGTACTTCAACGCCGTTAAAGGACACGTATTTACGTTCGTGCTCGAGAGACCAGCTATAAAAGATTTTCCGAGTGCTATGTCGCCGAAGAAACATCCAGGAACGGACGGAAGAGGTCGCTGATGCATCTCCTTGCTGCCTGCCGGCGATATATGTCTCCATAATATATACATATACATCCATTATATATACATGCATATATGTATAATGTACATAGGTGCATATATAAATACATGCAGATGACAACGTTAACACATAAAGCAGATAATAAGAGATTATAATTTAAAAATAGTCACGAGGACTATTGAATCTCGAGAAATAGAGTGGTGAACTGTCACCGCGTTATGGCATTGGTATTCACAAGCGAGGCCTACGTTAGATTTTCTCGAAATACTAGGCATATGTCACATTTTTATTCGACGAAACGATCAAACGATTTTTTGCGATAATTGCGCATTCCTCACGGTCATTGAAACATATTTCTATACCTCGCACAAAAAACATTTTTTGTCGATGTACATTGAAAGGGTTTTAAAAATTTCATCGTCTCCGGCGAAGAATCGAAGACGTAAAATTCTTGCATATTTTCACCGAACGTTTCGCCCGTGCAATTCGGCCCTTTATCACTCACTCTTTTCTTTTCAATGTCGTAGGGCCTTTTCGAGAATTTTTATATTGCGACAAGGCACTATGTCGAGGGGGATGGTGAATAGGGGGTGGGAAGGAGGTTAGGCTCTTGCCGTGGATGTTGCAAGTCGCAAGAGACACACTCGATGTTGTGGATCTATAGGAATTCAGGATAGAAGGGAGCGAAAGGAAAAGGGGTTGCAGAACGCAGAGGCGACATCCGCGTCTTCGTCCTTACGAGAAGAGTATCCCACGCGCCCGCGAATAGTATATGTCAGACCAGATCAATACATTCTTCTACGCCTCGTCGAGTTCTTACTTCGGCATCTCTGGAGTTCCGAGACTCTCGTGGACTCTGTGTGTGTGTGTGTGTGTGCGTGTGTGTTTGTGTGTGCGTCTCTCTCTCTCCCTCTTTTTCACTTTTATCTCGATTCGATCCTCGCTCCTCTTTCTTTCTCTTGTCCATTTTCATCGGCCGTGACAAAACTCACCCTTCGATACAACGCTAACCATAATTCCAGTGAACTGCACATTTCCTGGATATATACATAATGCAAGAATATTTTTGTTGGGAATAAGAGACTCAAGATTATTTTCAAATTGTTCACACGGAGCAAATATTATTTTTTTCCTATCCCCGATAAAATCACAATAGGGAACGATTTCAATGTCAGCAGAGATGAAAATGATTGTATATTATGCATCGTAAACACGGTTCCATATTTTTCCAATCTCGAGATTAATATCGAACAATTAATGTTGTAATATGTAATATGATTGGTTTTCCCCATTACATTAATAGACCATTATTAAAATGATCATCGTGATGTAACACTTCAAATTCCAATCTCAATTAAATTAATTGAAATAATTTGATCAATTACGATTAAAATAATTGAATTTTTATATAATGAATATAACGACGTTACGTGCTTAAAATTTTTTATTTCAAGATGAATTTATCAAAAATGTATACCTATCGATGATTTTTAAATTAGCGAACGTTTTGTTGGCTAACGGAATAACGTTGTAGTAATTCGACGTCGTGTGCCGGTCGCGTGATTCGATCGATCTTCCATTCTCAATAGATATTCTCGTAAAATCGCGGGGCTGGAAAGACGGGGCGGGGGGAGGGGATATAGCGTAAAAGCACAAGCAGACGGGCTGTTAATAAAATTTCAACGAAGATGAGGTTGAACGAGGTTAAGTTTAACGACCCTCATAAATTACGGTGGATATTGTTCCGTCAATCGGCGACTTCCAAGAGTATCTTATGTCTTTATCGCCAAACGCGTCGGAGACTTCTAAAATCATCAATGAAGCGAGTATACGCGAGCCGAACTCTGGTGAGCTCTTTAAAATCCACGGATACGAGGTAGTGTAAGCGTAATTTTTCCAATTCCCGATAAAGAATAATGATACGTTTTTCCACATTTGTACTTAAAATAATCGCTTCGAAAGAGTCTACGAACAAAATTTGAATAATTTTATAAAATCGAGTTGAATGAAATGAAAAGATTTTGCATCGGTTAATTTGTCAAATCTTTTTAAATCTTTCGTTTTATTTACTTTGCGCCTCGAGTATCCAACAAACAAATTTAACGAACTGTTTTAGAAATCGGATAATTTTTTTTTCACTGAGGATGACCGTACGTAGAAAAGGGTGAACTACGTTTCAATAGCTTTGTTCTCATCTCTTTCTCTCTCTCTATCTATCTCTCTCTCTCGCGCGCCCGCGCTTGAATCCCTTATAACCGAGCTATATATATGCTTAAACCCTATGTGCACACACATTGGCTGGTATTTGAAAAGTTTTACCGAACGATTAGGATTAGCTCGGGGCCGCAGTAGCCCCAAAGGCTTTGTATACGTATGGAATTTAGTTGGTGATGGTGAGCACATCCCCAACGCCACCAAATACGAAAGCGAGCGAGAATCTATGGATATCGACTCGAAGGAGATAGTAGAGCGCGGGAGAAGCCGAAGAGCATCGGAGTACGATGGTGAAACTCTCGGTCCAGGTTTGTAGAAGCTTGAGGCAAGAACCAGAGGCGATACACATTAGATACCAAGTTCTTACAAGTAACCAAGAAGACCAGTGAATCCTTGGCATCTCTCTCGTTCTCCGTAGTAGGAAATAAACGACTATCTTCTCACTCTCTCTCTCTCTTTCTCACTGTAAGCCAATATAAATTACGAGCATACGATAATGCCTCGGGGGCATTTTCAAAACTCAAGAGATAGCTCTTCCAAGGCCTTGGACCTATAATCTTCCTTGATTTGGACCCTTATTCATATCAACTTACGTAGTATTATAGTTTCGCGCGTACACGTGGAGATGTGGATCAATTTACTCGCGATATACTTGAGGGATAGAGGTGGGGGTGCGGAATTCCCACGTTGACGAATTGATATCGATTATAAGACCGTATACCGGTGAGCTTGAATTTTCATCGGGACGTTAAAAATCATATTTTTTCATCCCAAGAATATTCGACCGACTTTGCATAGACAAAATGCGCGCGAGACGATAAAACCTATTTAAAAATACAAACACATACGCACAATGGGGACTCGAACCTTGAGCATTCGCGTGGCACGCTTTAAGCTCTAACGGTTTGGTTTAATCCACGCCGTAAAGCTTCTCTGTATCTCGTCGGCAGACCGGCACACGCAGTCCCCGAAATGAAAGGGATGAAAATGAACGGCCTCGAATACAAAAAAAACTAAACTACTCTATATGAGAGCGAATGAGATAGGAAAAAGGGTTGTCAAGCGAAAAACACGCACCGATAGAAAAACGAAAAAGAAGCGATCAAAAAAGAGCTCTCGCAGTGACGGATGGGGATGGGGAAAAGGAGAGAGTAAAATCTATCGAATCAGTTTAACGAGTGCTCAAGGGTTATAAATCAGTTGGTTCTGTTTTATTTTTTTTTAACGACACGTTACGCACCTTGCTGCCATATCGATAGTGGACGAGCGTTAGTACGGGAAAGCGACATCAAGCAATAGCGTGTTAGCATCTACCCCGTTAGTACAGTTACGGTAGGAACGAGGCAGACTAAAGAAAAGTAAACAACACTAAATTCTGTCCACGAACTATCGCGAAGAGAGAACCGTAGACGTAAAGGGGGGGGGGGGTGTCGAAAGTGTCCTCAACCCCGATATAGAAATAAAATGAGAGGCTTGCTAAAACATTTTACGAGTAATAAGGAGCGAAAGATAACGGTCAACATACTATCGACGACGATTGTGTAACTATTTATATACTTGGCAACGAGGCTTCGGAACCGATGAAAAAATAATTGTAAGGTTTACCTTTACGAAATTTTGATTTTTGGGGAAATTGGTCCAAAGCAGATGTCCCAGGTAACTTATGTGTCGAAATACTCATTAACAATTGATAATTTTTAATATCGTGCTCATACAGTGAAAAAAACTAAACGCGTTTGATTTTAGAACATTTAATCCGAGCAGAATACAAATTTGCTATACGATCAATCACATTGTATAATAAAATGGTATTCCAATAAGACACACCGGTGCTAATTTTCAGCAGAATTTAATTATCAATAAACACCTTTCTCATAAAAATAATCTCGCTGATCCAAAAATCCAACGTACGCAAATGGAAATATAAAAACATTTTACATCCCCCCTCCCAGTCACCCCTCCCACGTTTAATTCTCACGTTCACCCCTGTTGATTTTTTTTCATGTCACGGTACGTGTGTAGCAACTGCATTATTTTATACAAACTCTCACCGGGATAATACGCCGAATTCGACGGTTTTTTGTTCACACTGGCGCTGATAATGAACCAGCAGAGAGGCTTGGGGAACAAAAAAAAGTGCAAAATCGTGGAAAAATTCGGGAACCTAAAAGCGTAACAGGATTGGCAGCGACGCGTTCGGCCGTTGGGTAAAACTCATGGCTGCTTGGGCCGAGAGGCTTTCACAGTAGATGTAACGTCTATATATAAATAAATACATGTACAAATATGTATATGCATTGATCACACAGACGAGTTGAAATGTAATTCTCGTGGAAAACGTGTGTGGGAGGTAATGCGAAGTTGCCCATCGTCCTCGCGCCCCACGTGGTACAACACATCCCCCCACCACCCAACTCATCCTTCCACCAGCCCTTTCGTCGTACTATACTTGTATATAACATGCCCGACTAACGGGATGTAGCGAATTTAATTGAAAGAGTCGATCGCGGTTCGCGAGACAAGCCGCTTTCGAGGCTGCAGGCCCCGTGGCCCATACGTTATCCGCCCCCGCCCCCGACCATCCCCCTTACCGCCCTTCTCGCCCCATCGCCCATGAATTTTTTTCTGCTTCATCCTTGCTACTGGTCTACCACCGATTTCCCCCGTTCCGGCCTTGCAGCATATACACACGCAAACGGTGTACTCGGAAAAACGGGCAGGAAACAGTGCGAGCGAAAAAAACACGTTCCCGGCGCTGTGAGCCAAAGGTAAAAAAGAAAATAACGAATAAAAAAGAACGATAAAAATAAAAATAAATAAATGTTTTCCCCCGAATAGCAGGGATTTACAGGGGAAAAAAAGAAATTCATTTCGTTTCCCGGTGCGTAGGTTACTCGACTCGGGCCATAAGTCTTCGTGCCTTTTTTGCTCGATGATGCGGGAATAAAAATGATAAACTGATGAAAACAATCATTTTTATTTTTTAGGAAACAATAAAATTTAAGCTTTGCGAATTGGCGAGGAATCATTGATGTCTTATGGTGCCGTAAAATGAAGTTGCATTAAAATTACGAACAACTTTGACAGTTTTTGGGGCTACTTTGATGGAGCGCCAAAATACGGTTTAAATGTGTTCATAGCGGTGAAAAAGTCGAATATTTACGTAAATTGCAACATATCGAGAGTAGAATAGTGACATTGATGTTGCGCCGGAAATTTCCGATTCCACAAAACCCCTACAAAGTCTTTTTGGTTGAAAAAAAATGTTGATCCCCCTCCAAACCTCCAATGTCCCGCAAGTAATTTACTAATCTCGACTATCAGCACCTGCCAAGTGCCCATTTTTTCCTCTAAAAAGGCTTTAAGTGGAGGTTGCGGAATCCGAAATTTTTTACAAAACACGAATGTCGCAATTATAATCTCGATATATTGGAAATTACGTAAATATTCAGTTCATTGATCGTAGCGATAACATATAAGATTAAGTGCCTATAATAGTATCCTAGGTTACTTGATACTTCACTTAATACTTTGTAGAATGCATAAAATATTAAATTTGTTATCAAAATCATGTCAAAAATAAACAATACGCGTTGGACCTTCAATATAAATTGCATTTTAATGCGTTGTCCGAAAAAAACCACACTCCTGCTTACTTTGACACTTTTTTTAAAATATATAAAAAAAGTGGAGGGTCCTGAGTTTCTTATACATTTGATAGTCAAAGAACACATTGTTCTTTTGGAGCAAAAAAGTTGAAATTTAAGATGTTACAAAAAAGTTACCTACAAAGAACTTTCAAAACCTGTTCAAAGTAACCCCGTTTGACTGTAAGTATTTCTATAAGAATTGATAGTTACTTTTTTGATCGAAATATAAACGATAAAATTATTATTGATATTTCAATAATAATAATTGTTTTCAATCATAATTATTTTATAACAATAATTATTTGGAGAATTAAGAGACGAGTATAATCGCATCGCTTTGCAGTTCACACGTCTTTGAGAGTCGTAAATTATTAGCCATGGCATTCAGAAACTCTTAAGTGACTCTGCGAACATTTCGAGACGTGTAATGTCCATGAAGAGGAGGAGAAGAAAAAAAGGGAAGCACTTCGAACCATTCGACCAAGATCTCCAAATCCCCAGGATTGCCTCTTTCTCTCGGTCTATCTCCGCTCGCGTCGCCTCGAAATTTCAATTCCTCGTCTCCGCAGCTCGGGAACTAAACGTCTTTGAACCTCTCCGTTAATTCCAGAGGCTCTCGGGACGAAAGAGGAATGAGAGTGCCAGTGGATGCGTTTGAGCGTAGTTGGAAACAGGACGGAGTAGAGAGCGAGGGGGTACAGAGATGGCGAGGTGCTCGGGGTGCAGAAGATAGGAGCGAGAAGGGAGGGTAAAAAGGGGTCGTAGTGACTGGCGCGGCGCTTTCTGGCGACCAGCACCGTGCCCTGAGCAGCGAATGCAACGATTTACGCATCCGGGTGGACACGAATCCCGTCATTGGCTTTATTGGTAGTAAAGTCTATACTGGTAAACGACTATGGGGTTTCGGGGCACCTGGGACACGTCTGGAAACGTAGTTAAACCTACACAGGCGAACGGGGTGAACCCATACAGGAGGTTCGAGTGAGGAAGCAACAGCGAAAGAGAAAGAGCGAGAGAGAGAGAATGAACGCGAGGGTAGGAGCTTCGTACGCTGGAGAAAACTCAAGGCCCTTTGTCCATTTTCGCGTTCGAAGAAAAGAAAAAAAACTCCTTTCTGCTTTCTGACCATCCGCGCGCGTACATACCCACTCCCCACACACACACACCCACACGCACACATGCACGCGCGCACACACACACACACACACACACACACACACACACACACACACACACACACACACAAAAAGCCACACACGCGCGCGCGAGATCGAGGGACTAAAAAGTATTTACGAAGAGAGGTGGATAAGAGCTCCTCCCCCGTCCCGAATAAAGGAGCGAAGTGTGCCCTGGACAACTATATAAAATGGCAGAAAAAAAATGTCTCCGATAAAAAAAATAAAGTTGAACCTGGCGCCAGGCATAGAGGGGAATCGGATGATAGTAACAAAAGCATTGTACAAACCAGGGCAGGATCTCTTTCTCCGTCTACTTTCGGGCTACGTTTGCTGGATAATTACAAAGAACCCCGACCTCTCGCCCATTTTTTTCTCACTGTCTCTCTCTCTCTCTCTCTCTCTCTCTCTCTCTCTCTCTCTCTCTCTCTGTGTGTGTGTGTGTGTCTCTCTGTCTCTCGATTTCTTTAACGAGGAAAGTTTGCGAAGCAGGAAGGCGGATTTGTGAAGAAAAAAGAATCGATTTGTACAAATGTATACCCTCTGGTTCTCTCTCTCTCTCTCTCTCTCTCTTTCTCCCGTTCTCCTTTCTCGGTATAAAACCAGTCGAGAGTTCACGGAATTGTTTACAACGATCCGGTGGAGGGCAAGGGAGCAAGTGAGGGTTGAAAGGGGGTAGAATTGCAGCGAGTGGGCTCAACGTTATAACGAAGTAACTGGAATCTGGACCAAGAAGAGTCGTTTTCTGGGTAAAAGGGTGTAAGACGAGCGGAGAGCGGGTCTTCTCTCTACGACTTGGTCTTCATCTCCGTCTATCGTTGGTGCTCGTCGTCATGGTCGTTGGTGCTCGCTGAGCAATGAGGCGACTGCCGCCGCTAGAACTCGCGATCTCTCTCCCGCCCTATCATTCGCTCACTCCCCTCTCTCTCTCTCTCTCTCATTCTCTCTTACTCAGTCTCTCGTCTCCTTTTTTTCTTCTCTGATTGCCGAGTGGCCGGAGGGTAAAACTCGTTAGAGACCGGGCATAACGAGCAATCCTCGGCCGAGATAGCACGGACGGTTCGAGGAAGGGGCTCGGAACGATGGAGGGGATTGGAAGGCTACCTTTATTTCGCGATAATCATTAACTATGAAATCCAACTGACGAAAATTTCTTCATTCGAGAAGTCAGAACTATCGCTTCTATCGTGCCGGAAATGAATAGCGATGCGGGTGGACGTGTAGGTAAGTACATATTTGTGAAATTGGAGCTGTGTGCTGATCTTCCACGTATCTAGATGTGAAAATATAGAATGGTCAATATAAACAATAATGAAATTTGAAAGGACTAATATTAATTATTGTAAACAATTACGATGGGACCAATCCGTAAAAAAACCTGTTAAGTACATGACAATTTTCGATAAAGATATTTAAATCGAAAAACAAAAATCAATGATTATGGACGGATATGATATCGTTGCAAAAACTATCTCGTATCTACAATTTTTAGTTCAGTCACGATCCGTTCCGAGCTATCGTGAATTGCTACGGAAAAATTCAGTGTACACGCATAAGGGAGAGTGTACGAGAGGAGACGAGAGCTAGCGAAGAAAGAGGGCGAGGGACGGGGAGAAAAGAAGCTTTCGGTTTTATGTAAGCTCGTGCGCGACCATAAGTTATGACTCCGTAGCATCCGAAAATTAACGACTCCGAAAACACTTGACGGGCAAAGGCTGTTTTCCTATGAAAACGCGTTAACTCGTCGTGTGTCAAGCGCCCCCGCAGCCCCTCCAGCTCCCCCTCCCCGCCCTCCACGGGGCTCTGGTCCTCTTCCTGCGATATATAGCGGAGGATCGTTCGAGCCAATATATTTTCTCGCTGGTGCTAGCAACTTCGTTCAACGACATTGGGAAAGCTCGGTACACGTACACACACATACGTTCGTGCATACAAGCCAAAAGCGCCTTTTCCTCCCTCATATATATATATATATATGCCTCTCGCATAGGCGGAAGGTTGGCGTGCGCTATCGCGCGACGCCCGGGTCTGAATGCAATATCGGAGCTCATAAAATAGGTGTAAAACTGTTTGGTCGTCTCGTTTCCGTGTGTACACCGGTGGGTTTGCAGTACCTACAAGGTGGCCTGTACGCTTCCCGGAATAGTCGAGAGAGGCGAGAAAGCGGAAAGGTTGCAACACGAGGATAAATATATATATATATACATGTAGCTACACATGTATGTGCGGTAGGGTGAAATCGGTGGAGAACGGAAAACATGTGCGAGAGTGTATGATGTACATAGCCTTATAAGAGGAAGGACAGCGATGTGTGGGGATGTTTGATGCAAAGACGACGGTGACACGAAGACAGAGGAGAGAACAGTGGAGCGAGAAAGGGGGCTGAGCAGGTCGCGTTTACGAACGATATCGAGCAAGAGCGTTTTCGATGTCAAGTACCTCGAGAGAGATGGAAGAGTTGACCAAAACGCTTCTCCCTTCGTCTTCTCGCTCTCTCCTTTCTCTCTCGATCCTTCGAAAGGGCCGGCTGGGCTTTATAGCTTGTAAAGTTGTAAACCCTGATCCATTTTCGCGCGCTATCGCGAAAACACTCACAGGTCGCTCGGTGTATGGCCATTAGAACGTAGAAACGAAAAGGAGATGGTGGAAAGGGATCGCGACCGAGGGTAATATCGACAATATACGAAAATTCTCTGCAGGGAGATGAGAATAACAAGGGAGAGAGAGAAAGAGCAGGTTCCTCATCGAGTAATTGGAGAAAAAACCCGAGTCCGAAGAAAAAGCACATACTTACCGTTTCACAATTTATTAAATCTTTCAGCGATTTATGCATGTGTCTCATTGCAATTATTTAAATAGCGTACTTTTTTTCAATTTATTATGCTATATTCGTGTTGATTCAAGTAATTGAATCATAAAATGGAAAATGGTACAAAAGAAATTGAAAATGATAATTGTTAAATCAATCGAGGGTTGTTACGATCGCGAATTATTTAAAATAGTGGTGGTAATAATAATTGTCATTAAAATCGTTGAAATCGATGAAATTCGAATGGGAATGGCCGTGTAAATCGTACATGAATCAGGATCGCGAGCATACGATGGAGAAAAAGAAAATCGAGAGGGTTGGTATTTATGGTCCAGGGTTGCTTTGCCTCGAGACAAAAAGAGAGCCTTCCCGAAGGATCTCCCATTCTTTTTTCTCCTCTTCTTGGGATATCCTCTTCTTGCGAGACGATCGCGTATATAACAAAATTGCGAGAAACAGAGAAAGATATAGAGGGAGGATGCGGGAGGGTGGAAGGGTGAAAGGCATCGATAAATCAATAGAATATGGTAATGTCGAAATTTCAATAATTTAAATATGTATGAAGTAAAATGGAACAATCTGGAAGGCAGGCATCTGACGCGGCGGCGTGTGGCACTGAATCGCGCCTAATGAGACGACCCGTCTATCCCACGGGATAGAAAGAGCGAGATTACTATATAACACTACTTTCCCTCTCTCTCTCTCTTTCCATCGCAAGAAGAAATACGAGAATGACACACGGAATCGCGGGTAGCGAACGAATAAAGAGATGCGTCTTGGCACATGAAATAAAATAATAAAAAATAAATAAAAATCCCTCGACAAAAAATATAACACGAATGATAATAATAATGACATAAAATCGAGCGTAATACAAGGAGAGAAAAAATACGGCAGCAAGAAAAAAAGCAGGAGCGACAACGGGAGACAGCCAAAAGTCATCTCGGTGGTTGGGGCGCATGGGTAAGTAAAATAAGATTACCTCGTCGAAAACATGCGCGTAAAATATGTCGAAAAGCACCCTGCATTTTCCCGCTCGCCCCCCGCCCCCCACCCTTCTCACTCTCTCCCTCTCGCTCTGTCAAAATATACCCGACGTCTGTCTCTCCAGAGTCTTCTCATTCTGGTCCCTTTCCAGCATTTTCCACATTTCGCTATGACGCCGCATTTTTCCCTCGCCGCTCGATTTTTTTCTCCTATCAACATAACACTGTTAACGGTTTGACGGGTGACGTTCCAACGCGACGAGTGAAACTCGGAATGTTTTTTGTTCATAATTCGACAAGATACCTACTCGGGGGCTATGAAGCAACTTGCATTTGTAAAATGAAATTTTCTAAAATTTTGAAATTCAATGTTTAAATATCTTCTGAAAACTGGAATTGGCGAATAACGAATGCGTACCTCGTGACACCGGATCCGAAATAATTTCTCGATGTTCATTATATCATTTATAATTATTCAACGACAATATCAATAAACAACGGATACTCCATGAATTTATTATTATACTCGCGATACATTTAATTTCGATTATTATTTTAACGATTATCCACGAATAACACCACGCTCGGTGAGAACGAACGTGCTAGTCACGTTATTCGCAAACGCTTCGAAACATCGTAATTCAACCCCCCGTCCGTTCTTCTATCTACATACGTACGATATCATTACGAGTTTATAATCGTATTTACGTGCTCGGAGTCTTTTCACTTATGTGGATTAGTGGCAAGGGTGCATCGCGCACCACGTATTACTTTCATCCGTAATGTGTGCTCCGACTCTTGCCGGACATTTTGCGGACGTGTTTCTCTTCGGCTTGTGCGGATGCGCGTACGATGGGAATGGCAGGAGGGGTAAGGAGTTTAGGGGGGGGGGGGGGGAGCCACGAGAAAGAGAGAGAAAGAGACGAGGTTCGCGTGCTCGATCCTGTTGGTGCAATTATTTACGGAGGTCACGTATTTAAAAGGATGCGGCTCGGAACTTCGGACGGTATCCTCCGACGTCCCCGAGACTTTCCGGTTTGACCCCGACGAGGGTGAGAGGAAAAAACGTCTCTTCTCGATTCTATCTCGCTTTATCTCTCTCTCGCTCTCTCTCTCTTTCTCTCCGAGGTTCGGGGAAGTTCCTTCCGGTCTACCGGCTTCACCATTAATTGCGAACGTGATCGATACACGACTTTCTTGCATTACATATAGAGGTAAGATCTCTGTCTGTACACTTCGTGAGTACGACCAAATGACACCGGGAAATACAGCGGAAAGGAAATCGTTCATTTTATAATGGAAAAGTCGACGGATGTACCGGAGATCTTTGTTGCCGACGGGCTTACCTTGGGTACGATAACACGCGAAATAATTGATGAGCAGAGGAAAATACAATCGAGTAATTCGCCTTGAAAATTCTGATCTCTCATCAAAAGAAAACTAAAATATTTGGAAAAGAATATTTAAATTTACACTGGAATTCCTTAGAGCATCGACAATTTCTTGTCTGTGAAAAAATCACGTTCTTAATTTTGATTATCTCTACCAGAAAACGAAAAGGCGAGACAGTACAATCGAGAGTGCCTGATTAAAAAAGGAATAATTTATCTAAAAATATATCGTTTTACAATTTTAAACGAAGCGATGCTAATTAACATTTTTTCCAATATCCTTATGTTTAAACAAATAGTAACGGGAAAAAAGTGTAGCCTCGTAAAGATGAGAAAATATAGGTGTGCAAGAAGGTCGTGGAATACTTAAATTATCACAAGCGGTAATAATAAAGAAGTAAATCGCGAGTCCGATCAAAAGCTTGTTCTTTTTCTCTCTGCTCGACTTATAACCAGCCGGCACATGACAGTAGCGATAACATTCGAGTTACTCGCGGGTGGCGAGAGATCGGAGAAATGTCCACGTTTTGAGTGTGTTCGCTGGTCCGGTCATTAATTGCATTCTCGCACCCCGCAACAGATGTCGTATGTGTGCGTATGTATGTGTGTATGCGCGTGCATGTGTGTGTGTGTGCGTGTGCGTGCGTGTGTGTGTGTAGTTTGGCGAACCGGGGAGGGAACGCGTGAGAATCCCCCGCGGTGCCGAGGCCGCGCGCGGCAATCGGGCGGACACACACGGGGGCTAACGAGTCAGGCGTGTCCGTGGGCGTTGTTGCATCGATTGACCGGAATAACGGTAATCGACTAGTGTGATTCCTGCCGTCCATTCCCGCTTACACAGCGGACAAACTCTCTCCCTCTCTCTTTCTCTCTCTCTCTCTCTCTCTCTCTCTGCCTCTCCCTCAGTCTCTCTCTCACTCAGGCGTCCAAACAAAACATACAGTCACTGAAAATTCGACCGGCCCATGCTATAAAGCTCTCGATATCCCTCTCGTACACTGCGTCGGCACAATTGATTTTTTTCTCCTCTATTGAATTTAAAAAAATATATCGAATGTCTGGTAACCCTTTGAATTTTTATTTTTTTGTACTTCCAATCGCCGACTTCTCACGCCCTTCCCGGGTTCGCGAATTTCTTCCCGATTTCAACCACCTTAAACCCTGCCATTCTTTTCAACTATCCCAAAACTAATTTCGGTTTAAGTAATTTAAACGTAGCACGGAGCAATTAGGTGGGATTCCGGGCGTACGCGCGAGCGCTTTCTGGCCGGTCCTCGGGTGATTTAAGGTTACAGTTTCGCGTACGGGAAGAATAAACGGGGAGAGAAGCGGGCAGTGCCTACGCCGCCCAGCCCCTCCCTCCAATCTACCCCGCTCCACTCCAAACCCCTCCCACCCCGGCATCCTACGCTTGAGCTTACTCGGAGCAAAGGCCGTTAGAGAAAGTGATAGAGACGAAGGTTTAAGGCAGCAAGCCGATCTTCTGTATGTATGTATACTGCGAGAATGGCTACGGGACTATGGGCAGGTAACTTTAACGGCAGACTTCGTAAGCTCACCAAAACACGGATAATTCAATAAAATAAATGAAAAATCATTAAAAATAAAGTGCAAGAAATTGAAAATTCTTTTATTCTTGTAATTTTTCTTAAAAGTCAATATGATAAACTTTGATTGAAAAATATTCTCATTTACGAATGTGAGGATTTTTTGGGGAATAAAAGAAGAGTGATATGATCGTGTTTGTTTCCTTAGATCTGTGACGTGAACAAATTAGGAGTGTTTCAGGTGTGGGACAATGGCATTAAAAATCATGGATTAAATCCGTGAATGCCCAGGGTCAGATGTTGGTTATGTTCGGATAGAAATGCCCTCATATACACAGCTATACCTATACATATATATGTGTGTATAATATAATTCGTGGATTGGAGGGAGGCTAAAACGAGCATGGCGAAGGCGCGGGGGTGCAGCATCGGGGGTGTGAGAACAAGAACGAGAGAGGTAGAGTGAGAAAGAGATACGAAGCACACACCGGCCTGAAATATAGACGGGGATGCGAAATTTATGTGTAGCCACACCTGGTTAATGCTTACGCGCGAGAGGATAGTACCGTAAATTCTATACACTCTCCCTCTCGTGTACACGTTGCGCCGAGAGGGTGCGGAGAATTCACCAATTCTACGATCCTCGCTGTCGCGTCTCGACAAATGAAAAAAATAAAAATAAAATAAAGTTAAGGATAGAATCCCTTTTTAGGGAATCCGGCAGACCCCCGTTGACGGGGTAGTACGTGAGTTTCCATAATTTTGATAGCTTTAAAATACAAAATATTGTTTTTGTCAATCATAAATCGAAAGGGTTCGAGTAGTGAGGATGGTTAAGATGTAGAAAATCTCGGATCGAGGAAAAAGGAGTGACGATAAAATATCTGGCTAGAGTCAACCCCACCCTGACACAGGGTCTTCTACCCCTAGAAAATCTCGATGTTTGCGATGTCAAAAATGTAAAATTTACTACAGTTCGTAGGAAACTTTGAGAGGAAAAACATCGAAAAATATCGGGCTCCTCATACTTGATTTATTGTTCTTGTATAATCATCTCAATTCTTGTGAAAATAAAACAGCTTGAATTCGTTAATCATACTCGCGTAAATCATTCGTTCGCAGCTTCCGAAGTTTCCTAATCCAAACAACGCAGGTAAAAACACGCTAGCCTATGATTTCTCGGCTAACGAATTCCCATTCGGGAGCTAGGAATAAGCAAAAAGATTCGTAATGAAAATACGATTTTCCGATCTAAAGAATTTTGTTTTTTTAAATCGATCTTTCAATATTTCCCAACCTCTTTATGTTGGTATATATATATATATATAGTTCTTCGAATCAATTACATATTAATTATCTTCGACAATTTCGTTCGATCATCTCGAA
Source organism: Netelia inedita (assembly GCA_964017225.1). Lineage (NCBI taxonomy): Eukaryota > Metazoa > Arthropoda > Insecta > Hymenoptera > Ichneumonidae > Netelia > Netelia inedita. The sequence goes on from OZ024925.1 coordinate 3,344,518, forward strand.
ATACGCGATGTACATTCGCAATACGCAGCGAACTTGAGTTGATATAACGAACGGAGCAATGCAGAATCTGTCGTTGCCTTGTCACCGCAGGGAACGAGAATTCGTGTCGAGTTGCGTTTCACAGAGAGGGTATGGCGTTGTCGAAAGGGTAGGCTGACCACCCGGGAAGGAACGAGAGAGAGAGACGGAGGAACGGGCCATGAGGGATGCCGGACCCCGTGTTCGGACGTTCGGTGTGATTGTGCGGTCAGTACAAGCAATCAATGCGCTTCTGCGTGCGTATGACACGTACGAAATCCAATCAGATCCGCTTCTCTTATTGCATGTATGCAGAGCGTCTCTCAAAATGGTTAATATTAAACGATCATAAATTTTCGAACCTACGCTATCGGTAACGCTACTATAAAAAAAGAACACGTTCTGCCACCCTAGTCACGTTAATAAAAACGGATGTTCGGCTTACGCTCGCATTTTCGATTCAATGTTATCCTCTTCGTCGATAAAATTTATATCTTCCATTCTTTATCAGTCAGAAATGTCATTTGTCGCATATTATTTATACGATGTTTCAATGGCGGGAAAACATTCCGATAAGATGAGAATTTTTGTTGCTGCATTCGATGACTCTCGAGTTTTGGAAGTTTTCGATAATGGGGAGTTAAATGATTTTATATCGATACGTAGGTATCCGTGTCGAAATAATTATATACGTTTCTACGCGTGAGTCGAATGTCTATAGTTTTCGATCGTGCTATTGAACTATTGTGGAAAATGTCAAAATTACGTTATCATCCGGTCTCCATATTCGCGTCTCTGTTGCTCCCGTATCAGGCACTTTCTCGAATATAGATAGATACACATTTTACAATACACCACAACCTTGCGACACTTTTTCATCCCCCTATATTTCCGCAACAGTCGCGCCCGCCTTTTTCTCGCTACTATCCGGTATGTCCCACACACTTTCTCGAGCGAGAAAGAGAGAGAAAGGCACCATCACATCCCCCCCCCCCCCCCCCCCATAGGAACGAGCATCGCAAATCCTCCGGTTTGTATGAGGGAGATCCGCTTTATTGGAGAATGTTGCTATCGACAGCCCATGGCCATGCGACGTGATACGATGGAGAGAGAAAGAGAAAGAGAGAAAGAAAGAGAGAGAGAGAGAGAGAGAGAGAGAGAGAGAGACGGAAGTTGTAGGTGATGCGACGTTGCTCTGTAGATTCGGGCAGGACCGAAAAGCGAAGGGTTGGGCCCGAAACGGCGTTGGGCGAGCGAGAACTGCAACTGGATGGAGAAGAAGGAGTTGGGCGAGAGTATGAGGTTGGCACAGAACGACGAGAGAGGCTTTCCACAACAACCGTGCATAGAAGGGTTGCAAAAGCGAGACGGAGGGACGAAGAGGCGGGTTGGTGGAGAAGGGGATGAGGGGGGGGGGGGGTTGTAAGGGGTTGGGGTTGAGAGCGAGAGAGATAGAAAAAAAAAGATAGAAAGCCAGGGTATACGCGGTCCGCTGCATTTTCACTGTTATCGTTACCGGGCGGGCCCGCCTCGAGAACCGAGAGAGGAAGGGACAATGGTGTGCGAATATGTGTATATGTCTGTATGTGTGTACGAACGTTAACATGTATGCGCGTCGGAGGAAAGGGTGCGAGAGAGAATCTCTCTCATCCCCTATCCCCGCGCCATCTAGCCCAGTGGCGGATGGCGAGAGAAAGTAAAAATTAACGAGAATTCAAGCTCGGCCGAAGCCATTGAAAAATTGCCCGCCGTTTCTGTGGCCCGAGCAAAGGTGGGGGCGGGAGGGAGGGAGGGGGAGAAGAGGCTTCCAGGTTTGAAACTTGTCGTTCTCGTTTTATGATTTTTTTTCTATCTTTATATATATATATATATACTTGTTTTTTTTCGTCGACTCACGGCCATGGTGTTCGCATCGTGGCGATATACCTTTTCTCCTCATTGTAACCCTCATTCCATCCCGTAACGGATATATATATGGACATATATTGTGTATAAAAGGAGAAGCGGAGTCAGGTATACATCTCACCGGTATGAAAACGTATATATATATGTACAATGTTCCGCTCCAAACTCGCACCTCTCTTTACTTGGACTGTATGCAATATATATATCTATATATATATGGATGTATATAGCCTCAAACAAGACCGCGCACCACAACCTCATGCCATATCCTCACGGCCTTCTCCATCCACTATCTACATGTCGGTACGTTCGGTTACCCCGTACTCGCTGCAAGCTTCTTGTTCTACTATCCACGCTCGTTCGCATTGCACACGAATATATATATATATATATGTTATACATAAATGTGGACCTCCAGTGACGCTTCTCGCGAACTGACGTTTATAACTAATGAGGTCGCGTTTCTCGCGAAAGCTAACTCTATCTTACTCTCCCTCTCTCGTGGTCATATATATCTCGTCAACCTCGGATAAAGTAATAGTTCTATATATGTAGGTATATAACGAAGTTGAAAAATATACGAGTGTAGACAAATTGTCGTTTGGCGTTGGAATAACAGCCGGAAGAAGGACGATTCGCTCGTCGTAGAAAGAGTCTAGTTTCACGTAACTATGGAAAGTTTTTCACGTTGAACTAGTCTCGTCACGTTGCAATTATGTGATTTATTTTCGCAATACTTGAAATTCGACAAAAACACGGGAAAATTGATACGACGAGCCAAAGATTATCTTGCAATATGCACTTGGCTCAACGTGAATACAAAAGAACAACGAGTCAACTGGCGTATATTGATCAATCACTTATCGACCATTCGACTAAAAGGGAAATCTCTGATTTTCGTTTGCCATTATCGTAATTTTGGTTCGATCATTTTATCGCAATATTATATTTATATAGGTACAAATGGACTTAACTGTAAGCTGAAAGAGAGTGGCTACGATGCCAGAGGGTTGCGTCCATGCGTTTATACATTTATGTGTATAACGGCGCGCGCGCGCGCGTGTGTATGTGTGTGTGTGTGTGGGGTGTGGAGGTGTTTGCCTATGTGGTAGAGATAGAGAAGTCGGGCTTGGCAAAGTATAAGGGGATGTGTTCGGTGAGTGTACGAAGAGAGAGGATGGTGGCGCGGTGGGCATACGGCTCGAGGTAAGCCGGTCCACGGGACTAGTGGCACGCCTTCTCTTGGGAATCCGGCGTATCTGCTTCGCGGCACGGGCAAATACGTCGGATAACGCGCATTCTATATAGCTTCGATTTCGCAAGAGAGAAAGAGAGAGAGAGAGAGAGAGAGAGAGAGAGAGAGAGAGAGAGAGAGAGAGAGAGAGAGAGAGAGAGAGAGAGAGAGAGAGTGAGAGTGGGACAGAGAGGAAGAAGGATAGATAGACGCGAAGCTATAACACCACCAACGTATCTGTGCCTTATTCATCCTCGTGTACCGCCCCTTGCGCCTTCGTTTCACCCCAACCGCCTCTTCTGCCCACCCGAGCAAGTAAATATTGATACGGATCGAACATCTAATCGTCCTGGGTTGCGTTTGCCGACATGGCATCCATACATATTGGAAAAGGGGTTTTTCGATTGACAGAACCGTCATCCACCCACCGAAACTGGCACCCCTTTCTCGCACACTTTTACTCTCTCTCTCTCTCTCTCTCTCTCTCTCTCTCTCTCTCTCTCTCTCTCTCTCTCTCTCTCTCTCTCTCTCTCTCTTTGTATACAACGAGACGATTCGATAGCGTGTTTCGTGACAGGAAACAAAGGTGAAGAGGGCAGAAGCATCCCTTATTTTCTCTCGGTATACAAGACACCATCCCTTATGTAGGTATGCTCCCTGAATGTAAACATAAATTTATCGATTTGCAAATATAACCGAATCTTTAATCACGATTAAACATTCTCATGAAAATAATTTATATGCAAAAACTTATGTCTGGAATACAAAGATATATATCGTAAAAATTACAAAATAATAATGCTTTTCTATAAGCCTATGTTTTCCAGCTTTCACAAGTAATTCCTACACAATGGTATCTTGAATTAGGTAGAATCGATCGAATACTTTTTTTGCGTCAAAGTCATTGGAACGTAGGACGCGACACGAGGGCCAACTTGTCACATCCCCACGACTCAGAGTTCCCTGACGAGCTTCTTTTTGCTTCCGATCGCAAGCGCCCCGGCTCGTGAATATATCTGCCACAGCGAGACAGATAGACGAAAGGGGTGTAACTCATATATATGGAAGTGCGGCGATCGTTTTGTAATCCGCAGTCGTGGCAAAGCACGATCGCTCATCCCCGCGGGATTAAACCGGCACGATAGAGGGCGTTAATTAGAAATTCCGGCTGAAGCATTCGCGGAGATAACGATGACATTTTCAACGTATATTTCCGTGACCCACTCGTCACGGCTAATTCATGTCCCCCGCACCCCCTCCCCTAGCCCCCTGCTCCTCATCCTCTTCTTTTCTCGTCCGTGTTTCCCCTCGCGCGAGACACGACGAAGAGAACGACACGAGAGGGTGGCGTACACACTACCGGTCGCGCTCTCTCCCTCATTCTCTGTCGTTCTCTGCTTCCAATTAGTGTCGTCATGGATTTTTCCTCCGTACCGTTTTTTTGTTCATTGTTTTGCTCGTCGCTGCTTTTTCTATCGCTCAGGACATCGATTCCATTAAAACGGGATGCAAGAACGTGACTCGGAGCGCGGTTAATCTTCCTGGACGCTTGCTCGGTTGTCGATTGACAAATCCTCGTACGACTTCAAAATTTGTATTCCTTCACCCATTCGCAAGCGCATATCTCGACGGATAATGCGTCGACCGCCTCGAGAAGAATGTCAACGAGCACGATGAAGATAAAGCGACGACCTTCGTACGATTTAATTACTGTTTACTCAAAAGAAAAAATAATAAAATAAAAACTATAGATTTGAACACCACGGAAATATTATCACATTATCACAAGAAGACCCAAAGTCGATCCCCGAATGATCAAAAAGCTCTGAAAAAAATTTTACCGCCGACTCGAACCCTTAGTTTTCGTATCAACGATGTCTATTCACTTTTATTTTTTGGCGTATCTATCCCTCGCTTCGAATCCTCGTAATGCACGGATGATCAGAGAACGCTTTCGGCAAGAGCTATAGGAGATGAGCGAACGGCCTCTCGCTCACAGAGGAGAGAGGTGGGTTCGAGGTTGAGCGTCCATGTGGACCAAGCATGGTGGTAACTCGTGGTCACCCCCCGCCCCCCGCCCCCCGGGCTGCTCTCGTTCTACTGTCCCTACCCCTCTAAACTCCCCGGTCCCTACGTTGCGGAATCCCCAGTCGCTTTATACAGCGCATCGCCAGAAATGCTTCACTTCTCGTGGACTCGAGGGAAATCATGTATGAAGTTCCCTCCGCAGCGCGCCGTTTCCTCCTCTGCGCTTCCCAGCCTTTTCAGCGAGCTTCTCCACTCGAGCATCTGCGTTAGCACAAACTCACACCCGTAGACACACATACACGCAGAGTACGAACCTCTTCAATATCCTCCCCCTCGACCGCCCTCGTCGTACCCCTTTTCGTCAGGTTTGCGAACTTGGTTTCATCCCCCTGTCTCACTTTCTTCAGAAAACCGAATCGTTTTACTCAAATTTCGCGCCTACTACGAAGATTAGCCGAAAGAAAAGCGTTAAACTTCTATTTCTCAGGAATACATTTTTATTCATGTAATTCAGGCATTAAATTAATCTGTTGGAATAAAATAATCTTATTAGGTCTTCAATATTTTCTCATTAAAATAATTTTGCATCGTGTTTTTGCAACTTTATGAATTGCTTCGCTAAATTCGTCGTCATTACGTGCTCCGACGAGGCGCGTTTTCCATTCGCGGATACGGAGGATGAGAAATTATATTTTGGACCGATGGGTTTCCTTGAAGATCAAGACCTTTTGATCTTACTCGTCTGATACGATGTAAGACCTCCTTGATACGTGCGTACATAGACAGTTTGATACACATTAGGTATATATATATATATGTAAACGTTTGGATGCGCGGGTATATACCTACGTATGCAATTGTCAATATTCGGAGAAACTGTCAATGTGTCTGTTATCGTATTTCGTCTGACGGTTCTATCTAAAATAACCGACGTTTCTCCTATCATCGAACGAATGATTTCGTTGAATCAAACCTCCCCGTAATATTGCCGTATGTTCGTGATGAAATATCAAGCCATGTCATGTACGTGTAAGAACCTACACCAGCTCACAGATCGGCCGATCTATCTCCCGTTTCTCTCTATCATTAAACTCCCCGTCTCATTTCCATTAATTTATCTCTGTCGGAAGTACCTTTCACCCTACGGTACATACGTTGCTCGCCAACCAGTCACGTGCACGGACTCAACACTCAGCCAACCAGCAGCCCACTGGGAGTATTATGCCAATTAACGTAATTAGTCGGGTAGTATCAGCTTTTGATTTCCAAGCGTCATCCTGCCCCTCTCGGCCCCGCGTCAACATGAAACCATGTTGTAGTTACAGCCATGCGACCAACTCAACGGCCGTTCAACATCGACATATCTCACTCCGTCCCTCTGCCTCTCTCTCCTTTCCTCTTTCGATCTATCCTATTCTGTATTATTGAGAGAGCAGGAATAATATGCGATTAATAAATCATGAAAAAGAATTTTTGAGTTTATTATATATTTTTTAATAGTTTTTGCGATAAAATATTAATATAATAACGTGTATATCAACGTGGGTTTTACTGATGAAAATACTCATTGAGGAATCTATGGAAGGAGCAGATCTCGACGATGATTCGAAGTAAGTAATATCGAGAACACTTGGTTCGAATAATCCACAATGATCCGTGAATACTTGTAAATGTTGATTTCTGATACAAGATTCGCATACGCTTTTCCCATAAGAGAAACGAAAGAAGAAGAGGAAGAAGAAGGCAGAAAATCTGGAAAATAAGACGTAGCGACATTGACCACGAAAGCCCATCAGTTACCATATCTCCTCCTTGCGAGTAGAACTCTGTAGGGAGGATGATCGCTCGTAACTGGCAGGAAATCCGGTTCTCGACATAAACTCCGATCCCAACATGGACAAATGCCACGTCGGTGATGCTCGAGAACGACGAAATTTCCTAGTCACAGCGTTTCTGACTGATGTTTAACCGCAAAGTAAATATTCCTTATATTGTCCCCAGAGACGGAGAGGCGCTTCTTACGTTCCTATCTTCCGCTCTGATTCTTAAGATACGAAACGTATATCGTTCCCGTTTAAACCTTACTTGAAATCGGATCGCTTCCATCTTCCGGGTAGCCGCGCACCTTTGAAAACTGACGGCTAGAGATCCATGCACGCAAGTATACCTCTAACCTTTTTCCTACCCCGTAACATATTCGCTGTCTCATGCGAAGTTCGCGCACTAGGCATCGACGTCTATTCGCACGAATCCAAGTAGTGAGCGATATCCTAAGAGGTATTGGAATATCAGCGTGCAAACTTGTTGTTAGGATTGAGCTCGACAATGGACGAAGGTGAATGCGCAGTGGTACAAACGTCACGAAATATATAATATAGCCTGGTTGAGGAGGAGACGCGTTGTACATGATCCATGATGAGTCCTGGGTGGAATCTAGGAGCTGGGGGTTGCGGTCGAGCAAAGGGGGCGTTACGAGAACAGAGCTGAAAGGGAGAGTTGCGATTCTCGTCTGCGGAACAGCCGAGTAATATCGAACCGTCTTGAGACGAATCTTCGACGCCGGCCTGGCTCTTTCTCCTTCCCGTCCTTTCTCTCTCTCTCTCTTACTCTCGATAAAGGACTCGGCGGATTAAGTGGAACAACCGGGCAGCCTTCAGCGCATCTCTGTGCCTCTCTCGCTCTTTCAGGAGGCTGTGCGGCTTGCAAAGGGTCCGGAGGCGCGGGAAATCCAACAGAGGGTGTCTATGGGGACTGGAGGCTGGGGATGGGGGGTCGACCGGGGGCGTAGAGCTAGAAGACCATGGGATAGAGGGTACTCAAGATGCTAGGGCACGTCGAGCTCCTTCATATAGCTTCCATAATCAACTGCATACCGCAGTGTTGCCAGCCAGCACCCAAGATGCGCGGCTACGGTCGCCTCTCTCGCATATGAATGCCGTCGGCGGACGGCACTGTACTTCTCTCTCTCTCTCTGTCTGTCTCTCGCTCTCTTTCTCTCTCCCTCGATCCCCTACATTTCTATCTTATCCTCTTTCTCTTCATCTCTTCGTATCTATATCCTTCTCCTTCTATCTCTATACAACCCCCTGAGCATTACCGAACCGCTCGTGAACGCTCGTGACTCTTGCTCTGTTCTGTCTGTTTCACACGCGCTCTCCTTCTTCTCTCACACTCGCTCTCTCTCACACCATTTTCACTATGACTACATGCGGAGCTTCCATCCCAAAGCTTGTTGACGCGCTACACGGACCCAAAACCCCTCTATATAGCGTCATGAAAACCGCTTGCTCTTTTGCATCATCTCCTTACCACTCTCCCGTGTGCGAGACGGGAAGACCTCCGAATTGAAACTGTTCGCAATGTGTCGCATATACAAATAAGCCAAGTTTTTCGCACGAGAACTCCGCCTGGCGCAATATCACGCGATAAAAACTTTCAATCAAGCGAATCAACACGTGTGCCGCTTGGAAAATTTTGGAAAATGTTGAGAATATCGAAGGATTATGGTGAGTGTGAAAATTCTGCTTTTATTTGTATCGTGAGATGAAAATTTCAAGCACTTTTTTAAATTATTATTTTAAAAAAATTGTTTTAGCATTGTTTTACCAATTTTATTGATTTGTCCACAATGTCATTGCGTTTCTAGTACTTGGAGACATATATGACTATGTTTTAAAAAAATGCAGTTACTTTTTGGCCAACCTCAAATTTTTATAATATTCCTTCTCAATTCAAGTTCCATTCATAGGGGATGCTCGTCTGTTATAAGTTTGTTTGTTACATGAAATAATCAATTCTTTTCGTTTACTCTACCGCGTATAATTTTATTTTCTACGACCTTTTTCTGATTCGAAAGAAAACAAATAATTATGTTTCTACTTCGTATGAAAACCGAATTACGGAGCGTCGAGACGAGAATATTTTAGAAACGGCGTATCCATGTACGGAAAAACGTTTCAAAGCTAAAGAAACGAAACGACGAAACATTCCGTGTCCGGATGTTCACGAATCAGACCGAGATGATGGGACGCCACAGAAAACGAGCAAGGAGGAAAGGGAGGAAAAATAGACGAAGACGCCTTTGGGTACCGACATCGTGTCGCAACAAAATAAACTCATTGAAGCCGGTTTTCCCGTGGACCGCAGAGACCTCGACGAGTAAGGAACCCGAGGCCGAACTAAGAGGATGTAGTATGCGTGTGTATGTGTGTGTTATAGTCAGAGAAGGAGAGAGAGAAAACGAGACAGCTTGCAAGCAGAGAATCTTTTCGGTCCTCGTCTCAGTGAGGCTGACGAAAAGCATAAAGAGAGAGAGAGGAAGAGTGTTGCGTCCCAAAGGATATCCGTTCCTGCAAGCGTCCCACATTCTCGCTTCTCTCGTCTCGCAACGTTTTCTTCGCCTTGTCGTGTTGACAGAGCTCGAGAGACACACACATACAACCACAACAACAACAACAACAACAACAACAACAACAACAATAATAATAATAATAATAATAATAATAATAATCATAATAATAATCATAATAATAATAATATCTTACCCCCGCAACGATGTATACAAATCGAGGGGTGTCTAATATAATTCGCATATCATACATAACGATTGAGAAAAACATGAAGATTTTAACATAAATCATGAACCTTGTAAAACCTGATCAACGAGAAAGCATTATTTAGCAACTATTGCACGCGTAGGCTAAACTCATATACGGTCAAATATGAAATATACGGTCAAATTATTTGGACACAGAAAATACCTAGATATTTGGCGACCGTGCAAACAAAGAGCTTTTTTAAGATGGCTTGCGATGAAAATTAACCGAGATATATTAATTCGCAAATTTTGATAGTTTGAGACATAAACTAACGATGCAATTGAACACTCTATTAATAAATGTCGGGGCCGCGAATTCGAACCTTGATAAGGACTTTTTTTTCATAGCCTTTTTATCATAGTTTTTTAATTGTTTTATTGAATAAAATTAGTTGGGCCTATAAATTGGACAATTCCCGTTAACAGTACATATATACATGAGCAAATAATACAAACGCGCAAAAAATTGGAAACCATTACTTTTGTCACTAATAATGTTGGACAGCAGATGAGAGAAACAAAGATACGTATTTTGTGCAAAATTGAAGCTCGCGCATGTACACGAGTGTTCCAATGCGAAAATATCAAGTGGACGCTGAAATTCGATGAGGAGTATTAGAAGCGAGGGAAGAGAGAGCAATATCCATATTATACATATATATATATATATTGCTCTGACGTGTATCATATGGATATTGCTTATATATATAAAGAGAAAGCTAAGCGAAGCGGTGTTTGGTTAAAGCGCGTTTCCGCACATGATACACCGGTGAATCCATTCAATTAAATTATATTCTTCTTCTCATCGAATATAACTTCTGATTGCGAAAGCCCGCGTATAATTTCGTTTTATTCTCTCCCTTCGGGTAGCCGGAAGCCTTGTCATACATGAAAACAAGAGGGAAATGGGTCTAGAGAGAATAGAGACGGAAAGAGCGAGAGGGATGCTGAGGGAAGAGAGGTAAATGGACCGCGGAGAGAACGAGCCAAGAGAGCGAGGGAGGGAGTGAGAAAGAGAGAGAGAGAGAGCGAGCGCGAGAGCCGCGGTGTAGAGAGAAGGTACCGAAGCCTGAAAATCAATTACCAATCACGCCTTTCCGGTAAAGCCTCCCCACTGCAAGCGCAGCCGCGCGTGTTCGCCCAACGGAATATAATGGAAAGTCCGGCCCCCTCTGCTCCAACCCTCCCGTGATCCCTCGACGCCCGCGGTATATCGAGTTTCCGGAAACCGATGCTCGCGAGAGAAAGAGACAGAAAGTGTGTATTCCTTCTCTCTTTCACTGCCCAGAGGTAATATCGAGGTAGAAATTTTATATATTTTCTCGATATACATATAATTTACGGTGTTGTATTGCATTTCCAGAAACATAAAGGTTTCTGCCAAATGAACTTCGTTTGATACCCGCGAATATCGTTCGGTGAAGAATATTTTTCGTTAAAATATGCAACTTGAACATGTTCGTGGTAGAAACGTTTTGCTTTTGCCGTTTGAAGAATAAGAACAAAAATACAACAGTGTTCGATCAATTACGTTAAAACATTCCTCTCGAGATGAAGTTTAATAATACGAAGCCGAATAATTGTATACGAGAGAAATGAATGATTTTTGTAAAGATCAAATACACGATATAAATGAATATTTTGTAATCGCCGAATAATTGAGAAAAATTTGAGCGATTACTCGTTGTCAGTATAAAATAGAAATATCAATTTTCCCTAGAGAGAGCGATAAATACGTATTAATTTTGTTAAAAAATAACATTTGACGCTATTCTCAAGTCAATAAAAAAAGTTCAAGGTTGTGTAGCTTTCCACCCTAAATTACAAGTTAAGTTGTCATTAATTTATAAAAAAGGCGATTCATTAAAGTGGGGCCAGTTAATATTAAACTGTCCATTCATTTTTAAACATATTTTTTTTCTCGCCCCTCAATGTTTCCTTCATTTTTCTCTCTAGGTAATGGGTTGAAACAACACTAAAGCATCGCGTAATTAATGAAATTTCGCTTGATTATATTACACCGGGAATCAGATTTACCGGAAATTTACTTAAAACTCTCGGCAAACAACTATGGTGGACCGGCAGAAGGCGCTTTAGTTCGGGGCAATTGCATACGGGGAAAACCAGAAAAAAGATGGCGAATGTCAAACTTCCTTTTGACACGTTATAATGTATAACGATTGTTTTCTGTACCTACTGCGCTATAAGTGACGAGAGAGAAGAAAGCTTACGCGTGTAGCGCGGAGTAAATGTCAGAGAGAGAGAGAGAGAGAGAGAGAGATAAAGAGAGAGAGAGAGAGAGACAGAGAGAGAGAGAGGCAGAGAGAGAGGGATAGAGAGAGAGAGAGAGAGATGGCGAGAAAACGAGAGACAAGCATCAGGAGAGAGTCACGAGAGCGCGATGGATGTTGAAACTCGGTATCAATATTTGGTTGTAGTTTTTTAATGGTAACCGGGCGACGGGACAGAGTTTAAATCCTGTGTATGCCCGTTCCGCGTAATTGGATTTCTGCCTCCGTGAATACATCGGACCAACACCACCCCCCGTGGCAACAGACCAACCCCCTACCCACCTCCTCTCTCCCCCTTCACAATTCCCTGTCGCCACTCGGAAAACGAGCTACACCCGATTTACGTGGTATGATCCCTCCCGACCCAGCCCCTACGGAAGATCCGATTCGAAATCTTCCGCTTGTCCGATCGTGATGCCAATTTACTGATCTTCGTCACACCCTCAATGGCGCATGGATGATCGAGGCTCGTACAAGGATTTGAGAATTTCTTCTTTGGGTGATCGTGTTCGTACTCCTTTTTCGAAAATTCGTCATTATTGGTACCTATACAGAACGCGAGGTAAGAATTGGTATATTTTCAAGATTCGTGATCCGGTCAGTGTTTCGCACTTTTATAAAGAAATTGTTTGGTATCGTTGGGTTGTCGTTGGTGCGCATTAACTGTATTCTACTTATCTATTGAAATAAACGTGCATATTTTATCGGTGATTAATTGTCATTTTAGAGTAGAGAATTAGTTTAAGCCAAAAGCGTTAATTTATTTTTTTGTATTTCGAGTTAAATTAAGAAAATTGAATTCCATCGAGCTTTCGACAAGCCGAATATTTTGTAAAACGAGATGTGACTCGTAGCGAATTGCACGTATACCTGTGTATGGGCGAACGAGAGTCACCTAGGCGAATCGAGAAATTGATGCAGGTGACCCACTTTCTTTCTTGCGACGAATTTAATTTTCCGCGCGAGGCTGTAACACGTGTACGACTAGCGCGAGCGCCATCAGTGCTGTTGATGAAGGTCTATTCAGACCTCTGTTTTCACGGACGGGTTTCAACAACGTAACCTCGGCGTTCGTTTTTATGGACAATGCTTTTCATCCCTCGGCTTTGTTTTCTCGGATTTTTTCTTCGTATATTTAGATACAAGTGCGCATTATTAAAATTAAATTCGAATAGACGGATAGTCAAAGGAATATTCGCATTTCTGTCTTAATCAATATTCGAATTAATTTTTGCACCGATTAATTCGACCATTTGTTACCAAAAAAATGGAAATTACTTTTTGTAACTTTAAATCACTAAAAATTTTGATATTAAAAATTGTGTTGCTCATAATTATTCACCCGTCTGCACGTTATGGCGTCTCGATATTGTGTATACGACACGAACAGCAATTCATATACGTAATAGAACATGAAACGTACGAACCCATAAAGTAGATCAGCAATGAAAAACTTACCTGGAACAAAAGAAAATCCCAAATGAACCACATTATCGAATTAATTGGTAATACATTTCTGTCGTATATCCGAGACTTATCTCATACATAGACGTACGGCAATAGCATCACCGACTGTACGGTATTTGTATTCTCACAATCGCTTAATTGCTTTCGTGCGAGATATAGTAGCGCTCGTCGATATATGTATATACCCCGGCCGTATGCCCGCGGAACGATCCACCGCTTCGGGGACCCATAGCACCCCTCCTCGCAGTTTGCACAGCATTTCCTCGATAATTCATAGATTCTCATTAAACGCTACAATAGCACGCAATTAATGATAAACGAGGCGGAATTCAAGGGATGAAATGCACGGGGTGAATTTTGTCACTGCGGTGACAATTAATGCAAATCGTGTCAGCGGTCATAACGGATCGCACTTGAAGAATGCTTTTTTCAAAGATTAGATAACGAAAGTGCTAATACACATTTGGTACATCCAAAAAAATTCAAGAAAAAAGCACAGTAATTCATCTGATACCAAAATTATTATAATTCATAAATCATTTTAATAAATTAATTCAAGATATCTCTCGAACCAATTAATAATGAAAATCCACTAGAATCACGTACAATATGTATTTATATGTATATGCTTCCAAATATAATAATCGAGCGGCCAATAATAATATTCGTTTTTTCCCAAAACTTTTACAGCACCGCGATTTTTGTGCAAGCAAGATGGCAAAACGCGTCGATAACTTTCTGGCCGGAAGCGTTTCGCTCCCCATCGTGACCCTCGCAGTGGCTAGCCCTCGTTTCTTCGCAACTGAAAATTGCTCTCGCGGAGTCTAGCGACGTATATTTTTCTCGTTCGCGAGAGAAAACCGGAAGATGGAGTTCCGGACAATGATTATAAATGAAGCCATCCCGTGGACTCCGGCACCGGTGTGTCTCGCGGCAACGGCGCGTCGAGAAAACCGAGAAAGAGTGTCTGGGAGGAGCCTGGATCCACGAAAGAGGAAGAAGACTCTATGGTCGGCTCTACGCAGAGGGAGATTCTTGCTCGCTCGCCTCGACAAAGTAAGAAGAATTGAAGACAATGTCAAAAATAAGAGAACCGTATTTACAACGGTGTGAAATTGGACTTGGCTATCTCGCGGGAGAGAAATGAAAGTCCCCGCTATTCTCCTATCTATAGTTATATATCTATATAAACATACATATATATCTTATATATTATATAATACAGACGTTACGCGCCGGAGAAAATGATATTGTTTTGGGTGCATCCGGTTATATCATATCAACCTCCACCGGTATTATTCACGAGTGGCGCGACCCATTTTTTATGCGAAATTACCCCTTCGTACATTGCTTACACGTGTATCTGTTCCAAACACGTTTCGCGGTTATTCCCTACGATTCTTTCACCATTATTCATATTACCAGTTTGTCATCAGAAATAATATCTACGTACGAAAAATATCAGTGACTTGAGATAATTTTTGATGACGGAAACACTAATAGTTATTCTAAAATAATTTCATAATAAATCTAACGTTGCAGATTTTGTAAATCTCCAAAGTCTCGAATTCCTAGTCAAGTTTATTAATTTAAACCAATGAATGAACGACGAAATACATTTTTCTATAAATACTCTAATGGATTTGCGCTAAACGGCTTTCAAAAATAATTTGCATCACACGCATTTAATTCCCATAATTTCGAAACTGCACCGTCGTGCGAGAATTATTATTATCGTTTGTACGTTTATATATACATATATATAATCGTTAGTTTCAAAACAGCGAAATCCCTCCGAGGCGTGGAGGCATCACACTTTCGATCTTCGGTTGTATTTCAACGCTGAAATGCCATGACACTCGCGAACAAAACGTACGATAAGGGGGCGGGAAGCAGGGGTTTGAATTTCGGAGCTTGTTTCGCAGAGAGTTATCGACAGATCTCGTGCAATACCTTGGCAACAATGTCATATACAACCGGCATTTAATACGGAAAATTGTGGGAGGAAATCAGTTTGCGTTGTGATTATGAAATGATGTGCCTGCGGGGGCCAATCCAGAGATCCTGCACGCGATATATACATATTACTCATTTAAGCTTCGTCTCTCTCCCCCCCCCTCTCGCTCTCTCTCTCTTTCTCACTCTCTCCCTCTCTCTCGCGGTATATGCACGTTGTGGCTTTCAACGCCCAGCCGCAACAACACAAATGCAAATTTATTGTCATTCAATTACTCAATTTCGTATACCCGCGGAAGTCCGCTCTCTCTCCCTCTTGCCTCTCCGAGTCGTCCTCCACCTTCCCGCCCCTCGTGACTCCACCTTCCTACGGCCAGGCGGTTTATTCGCAAGCGGACGTTAATACCGCGGCGTAATGTCCATGACCGCGGTTTCCGTCGTCCGCAAGCTCGCGCTCTCCAATCCCCCATCACGCGAGCATTTCCTCCATTCTCCATCACCCCCACCCCTCTACTTCTCTCTCTCTCTCTCTCTCTCTCGCCCTCACTCTTGTCCTACCCGTTGCTGTCGTTCTTCCCTTAACTCAATATCGAACTCGTAACTCTACAAATTTACCGACTGATGTGCCGTATACACGTATATAGGCATTATATATTGAATCGATTTCAATCCAATCGCGCAATAAACCTCTTCCACCCCCGTGCGACCCCCCGCACCGCGCCCCTCTCCTCTTCACCGATCTCGTCTCTTCCTCGATTATCACGAATGTCATCAGCGCGCGGATCAACGCAGATTTGTCGATGGGATCGACCTCGTTCGCAATTAATTTTCATTACTCAATTGATCCCGTGTGAGTTACACGTGAAACGGGGAAAGGGTCCGGTGGGCAACGTAACAAATGTGTATCGTTATCGTAATTTTTGCGGAGGGAGGGTGAAAAACGATTAATTGGAAGAAATTACATGGAGCATTCGACACAACGCCTATAGCGAAGTAATGTTAAATTTTGCCGATGCGTATAATTTCATTGACGACAAGCTACAGCAACCCTTAATCGGCAGACACAATACTCAAATTCTATCCCTTGGTTGCCGAATATGTCCATTTTGCAACGCGAATTTGAACCTGGGTCGCGAGAGAGGTCGGTGATTCGTCATATAATTCGCGCACAGTCAGAGGGTTAGTGCACACCCTCTCTAACAACTCCCACCCCTGATGGAACCTCTCGTTTCACCGGGGGTATGCATAATATTTGCAGAGACCAGCGAGAAAATTAGAAATATGGTAAGCCGATTTTCTTATCGTCATCTACCGCGCCTGGGTGCTTGTGCTCGTGGTTAGAGAACTTTCATGTCTTGGTCGACTGTGCGGGAAGAATATTTCGTGCAACGTCCCAGTACCAACAGACGGAGAGAGGAGGGAGAGGGCGAGGGGCGGGAGGGCGTGAGTCGTAGACTGAGAGAAGGAGAGAGCGAGACAGAGAGAGAGAGAGAGAGATAGAGGGAGAGAGAAGTAGAAGAAGATGGAGGGTATATGCAAGGCAGCAAATTGAGGAACGCTATTCACGATAAATAATGAGATGAACTTTTATATCTCCGTTCGGTCGCTGTTTCTTGTGTCGTATTTTGCTTTTTTTTCAATATTTGTAGTACGAGAGGAAACATCGGCGAGACCGGGGTAAGAAAAGCAAATGCGTCCAAAAAAAAAAGAAAAAAGAACGAAGGAGCGGAGGACTTTTGGCAATTTCGGTGAAGTTTTCGAGCGACACACCAGGCCAAAGACGACAAGGTGAGCCCGTATAGTAGCCGGAGTTATGAAGTGCGGGGCAGCCGGGATTGCGCGAGCGCGAGACCCCGGTGTGCCGCGTTGCGCCGTATATAGCGCTTTATAAACGACTTTTCCAGGGAAGTTTGTCGGCATTCATCACGGAGGACACGACCCTCTGACCCTTCTGCTACGCCAGTGCCCATGTAGCGTGTGTACCTCAGACGACGCCGAAACAGACAGCGAGAGTGAGAGGGAGAGAGAGAGGGAGCGAGATGGAGTGGGAGAGGGAGGGAGGCAGAGGAAAGGAGGGTGGGCACACAGGGGGATGAAAAAGGAGACGGGCATGGCGGCAAGCGAGCGGGAGAAAGAGGAAGGACGGAGGTGTCTTGGGGTTGGTTTTCGCTTCGGATTGCGCCGTGTCTGAGGAACGAGGAAAAGTAGAAGGAGCGGGGCGAGAAGAAGGAGGAGGAGTGGGTGAGGGTGAAACGAACTCTCCGAGCCTGCGCGCACCCCGGCAGTCACTAAATAAGAATAAGTTGCTTGCGGTATATATAACTGAGCGGAACACGTCTCGAAGGGCGCCAAAGTATAGCCGTGGATAACAAAAAAATTGGGGGAGAGACGAAAATACACCGTATAAAGAGAAAGTAAAGGACTTCATTCTGCAGGATTAATGGCAAATGATACACATATATATATATATTACAATATGTATATATAAAGGACCGTTAGGCGTGAATTACTGCGTGATCTTCCGGAAACGACGGGAAAAACAGAAACGTATCAGTTAAAGGGACGAATCAGCGGGGGGTGATTGAAAATCTAGAAATCGCACATTTTTCTTCTCGGTCGCGACTTTGTCGTCTTCAAGAAACGATCGAGTACCGCGATACCAATATTACGGAATACCGATTCGACGGTTCGACGAAGGTACCTACAGTCGGTACGTATGCACGATGAGATGCGTCGATATGGGAAGGGGGAAGAGGCTCGTATTTGCACCGGAAATAAAAGAGAAATACGGAGGATAACCGAAGTAAAGAGAAGTGAGGTCTGGCTGGAAATTGTCCGCCACCGTAGCCAATAATGAAATCAGAAGCACTGCGGTCGCCGCGGTCGGAAATAATTTGCCGTGGATGTAGCTTTCTGGCTATTGGTATATTGTTTCGGACGGAAGTCGCTATTAGTATATATGTATGTATAGATCATATATAGATACGAGCCGTGGACGAGAATATAGCGATTTGTATATTAACGTTGGCGCGGTCCCGTCGTTCTGGCCGACAGACGGAGACTCGACCGCGCGTACCATACTCTCTCGACCCCAGCCCTTCCACCTTCGAAGGAAGGTGTATCCCGCACTTCCGTCCGCATGCTTCCTCCTCACCTCGTCCGATAGACCCGCTTAACTATTGTATAGGATATGCGTATAATAATACGGTTAATTTCGAATCAAGTTTCATCGGATGTCCAGAGAACCGGCGTTCGTTCGTCTCTCTCTTCTCTCGAATGAATTCATAACTCTCCAACCCCTTTACGGTCCTCTGCGACCGGTCACGATGGGATCAAATTTAGAGAGAGCTGGCTCTTTCTCTATCTCTCTTCCTCTCTTTCTGTATTAAGGGAGGAAGGGAGAGAAGAGAGGGAGGGAGAGAGAGAGAGTGAGAGGGAGGGAGAGGGAGACTCCGCGAAACCGCCAACTATTTGAGCTTCTGAATAATTCCGGGCGTTCCAATCTAACTGCTAACAAATTAGACCGAATTAACCGAAGCTTACTAGGTACGCTGAGTGTGTATTCGCGCACCATCGTCCCTATAGCACACCCGTACCGATATAACCGATATAACAGGCTATGCGAACAAGCTGTTTCGTATACGCGTATAACTGACACAAGCCGCACGAGTGTATGCGAGTGGTGAAACCCTCGCAAATTTTGAATCCACATCTCGCCCATACCCACCAACCTCACTCATTTTCCGTAACAGACGTTCTCGCCAGAAACACCGCGCACACCGTGCCGAATCGTATAAAGCGCGGCTTGATTTGTATACACATCGTCATAGCGAGATCCGAAAATCATCCGGGAGTTGGAGAGGAGAGAAACAAGAGTTGTCCGTGCGGTGCCCCGGTATTGGTCAAAGTATGCACGCTATTTCAGCAAGATTTATTGAGGGACTCGTTTCTATGTGTTTACGTGGGTTTATTGCGGAACGGAATTTCTAAAGGTTGGTATGGCCCTTTTCAAAACGCTTTTCATCCCTATAACTCGTATACGATGTCGATATCAATAATTCATCATGTAACTCTAATCAATCATGTAACATGGAAAATTGAAGTTAATTAAGCCCGGTAAAGGACTGAAATATTCTAGCTTAAAAAAAAATTCTGATCGATCACGTGGTAATCGTATGGGTCGAGCCAATAAACGCGCGGCTAACGACCTGTATTTAGATGAATAATATATTGAATATTGTTGGAAATAATAAAAGTTAGGTAGAAGACCTGATTCCTTCCTTGATTTCGCGGTCAGATGGTCCTTTGTTTTCTTTTTTTGTTGTTCCAGGATGCGTCACTTTCGAGGTTTTGTCAAAAAGTTTTTAAGATTCCGAGCTGGCGTTCGTGGTATGCTGAACAACGTATCAAGTCCGCGCGATGGTTGAATCGCGAGAGGGGGAATGGTCGAGGTAAAATGTGGCAAAAAAGAAAACCGAGCATGGACGAAGGAGAGAACTTTGAATATAAACCCAGAAGCGGTGGCTTACCCCGCTGTGTCTTTCCTATCTATCTATCTCACCCTCTCTCCCTCTCTCTCTCTCTCTTTTGCCTCGGGTCTCTACCCCCGTAACCATCGATTTATTTTCGTGTTTGTTCGCGGTGGGAAAAGTTTTGCGGTTTGTCAGCACTTTTAGATTAAGGGGGCCATTGAAATCTCATAAAGTCCCTACAAATACCTTCATTTGGCATGCCCGCACTCGTTCTCTCTCTCTCTCTCTCTCTCTCTCTCTCTCTCTCTCTCTCTCTCTCTCTCTCTCTCTTTCTGTTCCTCCCACCCTCTCGGGCTCTACGTCTTTCTTTTACTCTCGTTCGTTTTTCTATTTCTTCCTCGTCCGCTCTGGCTCGCCGTGGCATTGTGACTCGCGCAGCAGTAAAAGCCGACCCGTACGAATTGCTCTGGACGTGACGAAGGAACACGAACGAAGGCGGGTTCGACGGTGAAATCACTGCGAGGGGGCGAGTTTGCGAGAGAACGCCGAGAGCGATGAAGAAACACCGCCAAGAGAGAATGAGAAACAAATAAACTAAGAAAGAGAGAGGGTCGCAAAAGAGTTTCCGGTTATCGCGAGATTTACCCCTGCTATCCCTTACTCCAATCACTCACCGGATTCTCCTATCTCAAACAAATATTTTCAAGATACCACGAGATCAATGTGCTTATTTCCCTTTCAATCGAAAAATAACTAATATCACGGTGAAATATATAGAATGCATATAAAAAATAAAAATCCGACGTATATGAACAAATTTTATCGATATTACGTAACAGCCCTTAAATAATTATTTCATTTTCTGTCTCATTGAACTCGCGATATCAATATGAGCGATCCTCGAGTTTCATTCCATCGAGTTTCTCCGGAAAGCTAAACAATCTTTCCTTCGAGCTTCATTGGTAATGTGATCGTCCCAGAGAAATGAAGTTTCCCAATAGAACTTCTCTCATGATGCTCTCGATCCTCGCATCATAAGAGGCTGTACCTACAGTTTCGAGATCCTCTCGATCCTAGTCTCATTCCTCTTAACGCAGGCTGAAGTCCTCGAGAAATACAGAAGATTTTGTCTTTGTGCAAGAACAGGAATTGATTCGTAGGAACGTAACTGTATACATACGAGTATAGAACGAGGCGAACTAATAAGAGTGGATCAAACAACAGGAGAGAGCAAAATCTGGACAAAATAAGGGATAATGTAATTGGCCCTGCGTCAATAATGGTCAAGTAATGTTACTGTTACTCGACATCGTCCATTTCATGACGTTTAAGCAATCGAACGACTTTCTAATGATCAATTCAATCAAAATTGATAAAGTGAAATAAATACTAATGATAAATAAGTTCTTAATATTCGATAATAATTAACGAATCAATAATTAC
Organism: Netelia inedita; assembly: GCA_964017225.1. NCBI lineage: Eukaryota > Metazoa > Arthropoda > Insecta > Hymenoptera > Ichneumonidae > Netelia > Netelia inedita. The sequence goes on from OZ024925.1 coordinate 3,365,929, forward strand.
AATGATCAATTTTATAATCAGTATTTAATAAACTAACGATCCAATTATCAATAACAAAGACTCGCACAATTTACCGAAGGGAATCTAAAACCGTTATCACCCTTTTTTTTATCAATATCCTTTTCGTTCGTTCACAGATTTATTATTTTCGCGAACGGGAAGCATACCTACTCGCGGTTCTATCGTCAGCCCGAATCTATAGAATGGAATAGATATAACGGCTATCAAATCAAAATCGACGCATGATCCAATAAACGTCAGATATAGTCGGCCACCGAGACTCATGAGTTTTGCCAACAGCTTCGAAGCGCGAAGCTTTCACCCCTCGCGTTACTTTTTCCGTAGTGGCTGTATTTTTTAAACTTTTTATATGCCTTTCCGTTCGCGGAACGGCTGTTAAAGCACGAGAAACGAGAGATACATTCCCAAAGCGATATATATTCGATACTGCACTGACACTCGATCGAGGAAAGGGGGTTGGGGAGGGGAGGGAAGAGTGCAAGAGTTTTCGTACGGGTAGAGAGTTGAAACGGTCAGTTACTAGTCAGACAAGATTTATGGGAATTTCAAAGGCACCGGCGGAAACGATCGCTGCCCATCGACCTCTGCGGGTACATGTGAATGTTAAATCAGACTCATCGACTTGTTTTTTCTCTATTTCCCTCTCTTTCTCTTATTCACTCACACGGACTCTTTTACACGCACCGTCATATCTCGCATAACGACCCACTATAATCTTCGCACATACCTCGAAATGAGTATGCAACCCCCATTCAATCTGTAGCACTCGTTCCTTCGTCGAACCATCGTTTCACTCGCTTTCGAAACCGCGTACTCAGCCGCGATTCTTAATCTCGTTGAAAGGCAAAGTCGATACAATCTAGTATACGATACAGAAATAACGCTCTCCCACTTACTAATGTATCGAGGAAGGATTTTGTTTATGGTAGAGAAAGTTAGTTACTTAGTTTCGCTGTTTTAATTAAAAACAAATCTGATAAAAAATCATTTAAAATGCTGTTAATTGAACGATATTACAAAATTATCGAATATGAATATTTTTCTGAAAGAATAAATGTCGGTGTGAAATATCGCGTCACGCACGAGAACTTTCGAGGCAATGAACACCGTTTTGGGGGGAAGTAGTAAAATTCACGGAAATTTTAGGTTCTTGTACGGAAAAGGAAAGTTTGAAACTCTACCGACAGAGTAAGAGTTCTACCAGAGGAGGGCGCCACCGACCAATGCTGTAATTCAAATTCACCCGCTTTCTTTTCCCATACTTTCAACTGCTGGGCCAGATATTTAATCCACATAGCGAGTATTTGCTTAAGTAAGTACCTGCAACTCAAAGAACGTACGATTTTCACGTTCCTCGTCGTTTTCGTTACACTTCTTCGTAAAAAAAATTCGCACTTTTTGCTAATACTCATATTTTTCCAATTACTGACTCTTCTCCCTTTGACCCCAGCGAAAATGCCTCGTCGTGTCGACAATCGATGACTGTTTTTGTGTCGAATGTCGAGATGTTGAAAGAAGAATCTCAAATTTAGTCAAACACAAGTAAGTACAAATGCACTTTGCATCCTTCTTCGTTTCCTATTCTCTCCTTCTATGAAGTATTTCATACGATCGATGTCTCTCACTTCCACACATTTGGTTTCTAACTTTTCTATCTCAATTGGCTAGCTTTAGCAGGTAAGAGAGACAAAGATAGAGCGTGCAAAGGGGGGAGGGGGAGAACATCGACTAGAGCAACGGGACTTCCGGCAGAAACCACGCGGAGGGTGGGGGGGGGGGGGCGGGGGGTGACGCGAAAGGGGATGGGGGTAGTTGAATCCGGAGTCAGAGTCAGAGCCGGAGACAAAGCGAGGAGCAAGCATCCGGGGTAATCCCACCCGGAGAATGCGATGCAGCCTCTGGTCCCTTCCTGTCGCTCTCGTAGCTCGATTCCCCGGCTCATTCTCTCTGTCTTTCTCTCTCTCGCTCTATCGCTTGCAAAACAGATCTCTATTGCTATAGTTATGTGAACTCTCGCGCTCTCTCTTTCTCTGGCTGCTCTGTTCATGTCGCTCGTTTCCCTTTCTATTGCTCAGCACAGGTAATTGAGATTTTCTGGCTAGTCGATGAGATAGGAGGAGCAGTGCATAGGAAGAACAGCGCTACGCGACGAGACAGGGAGAGAGTGAGAGAGAGAGCGCGAGAGAGAGAGAGGGGGGAGGGGAGCAGGAGACGCATAGTTCGCAATGGGGTGAAGGATAGGGGCCCGTGGATAATTTTCGCTCGACATAGCCGCGAAATGGTATATGACGGGGCCGGAAGTCGATTCGAGAGGATCAGCCTGATCGAAGGAGAGAGATAGCGAGAAGTTCGATCAAAGAAAGAGGCTTGTCAATGGTGTTGCTCATCTTGCCGGAGACGAAGCGTGGAATAAGCATCCGGGGATGTTCAATCACGGAGTATCTATATCTAGTCGCATATATATATACATGTCTGTATGTATGTCAGGTACGTAGGCAGTGTGATGAGATTCAATCCGTATTGAGGGAGCGATGTCATGGCGGGTAAATTGGACCAAACCCGAAGCTCAGGTTATGCATAATCGATTACGAAATCTTAGTAAACGCCAAACGATCATGTCGATCATTACGAAAATGACTCGAGACTTTGTTAGAACATCTAATCCTAACATCATGATATAGAATAAGGCAAGTTCTTATATAATTCACAAATTTATTTAAAATATCTTGGAATATCCAGCGACTCTCGTCGGGAAACTCTCAACTTTTTACCCAACTTCCTCAAACGACTTCCAACTTCAATCCGGCATTGACGCCGTCCAATGGATTTCTTTAAGAGTCGGGCACCCCCGCGATACAAACGGACGACATTTCACACACGCCGCTATTCCAACTGGATCCCTCCCCCTCCCCCTCCCCCCACCCGCACCCGCACCCACAGACATACGCATAGGGAGCGAAACGAAATCGTAATTAACCACAGTGAATAAGCTTCCGAATTTAATTAAGGATATTGAATGGAAGCCAGGTAATAACGGCGGTACGCGAGACTATATTGGCTGTGGTGTCAAAGCTAGACTAGGACCGAAGCGTATCGAGCTCAAAGCTCGTCCAACAGACGCTTTGATGTGGTCGCGGGCAGTGCGAAGCTCGTGAGACTCGAAGCTATACATGTACACACACACACGCCCACATACATTCATACGTGTACACATGCACGTAGAACAGGAGGGATAGACCCGGTGAACGTCCACGTGCCGGGAGTCGCTGTTTTCCTGCATTCTCTTCTCTTCGACATTACTTTCTCCTTCTCTCCCTCTCTCTCACTCTCTCTCTCTCTCTCTCTCTCTCTCTGTCTCTCCCTCACACTCACTCCCTTATTTCCTCGCTCTTTCTCTCTCATCATCATCTCGATCTCTTCGCGAACGAGGCGAGGGCCAACGTCCAGTCTGTTGTCCCGCGAACTTTTGGCAAACTTTCGGGCGACGACTCGGTACGTCATGCGCCCATGGACTCACCACGGGTCGAGGCACGCGGCAGCCTGTAGAAATGGATCCAGGCGAACTTCGTCAGAGAGGGAAAACCTCTCTTTGCTCGCCGCCTGCGTCCACCATTCTTGAAAAGACCCTTTCGCACGCCCCGTCCCTCGCGAAGTATCCACTAACGCTTCGGACTTCGTGGGACTAGCCTCGATTTTGGGGAAGTACAGAGAAGCGAGTCTTCTCGTCTCCCGGCGAGTCGGAAACTTGATGAAGACTTTCAGCTACGCCATGGCGTAGAATGGCAGTGTCCTTTAATTTGCGGTTTCATGTGACCTCGTATCAGGAAAGCAGTTTCTCTCTCTCTCTCTCTCTCCCTCTAACCCTCTCTCTCCCTCTAACTCTCCCTTACTTCTGCTCTCACTCTCTTTTGTCTTCGTCTTTTAGACCCTCGAGCGTTCATCCTCCAGCAAACTGACTTGTCGGCTATGTTGACCTCTTGAGATCGACCGATGGAACCTCAAGAATGAAAACGAGAACGAGAGAGAGAGAGAGAGAGAGAGAGAGAGAGAGAGAGAGAGAGAGAGCGAGAAAGGGAGAGTGAGGGCGAGACGTTGAGGTTCAAGCGTCGCGGTCAGTTGGAGGCAAAACCTTGCTAATTGAAATCACTCTGATTGTGAGTTATAGATATTCTGCCTTCGCATATGTACAAAATCTGGGCTCGAGGGATGAGGAGTGGTCAAAATTCAAGAACGAGTTATTCAAGCGTGAAAGTATACAGATGACGCCGTATTCTCCTGATAATTGGATATTCAAAATTTCTGAAGAATTAGAAAATCGATGAACCGGTACGATATTTGGGCAGCACGTTCCACACTTATGAACGAGGCTTACGTCAATATACTGTCACGTTATTATTATTATTATCATTGAAACAAAATAAAATAATATAAAATAAAATAATTGAGTGAAAAAATGCAATATATAAGTGTATACTTTTTATTTAGATATTTTATTATTTCCATACCACTTACACATATACAAAGGGGGTTAGGCAACTATATGAACACAGAAAATACCTAGGTAATGGAAGTCATTGCAAGCAAAAAGACTTTTTTGAAATTGTTCTGCGTTGAAAATTGACCGATATATTCATTCAGAAAGGTTGGAAGTTGAACTGTAAGTTAACAATGCAATTAAACCCCCAATCAATAAATGTCGGGATTGCGAATCGTGCAGGACGCTCAGGACGTTCTTTTCTGAGACTTGCTTTTTTTTATTCTTGACAAAATACCTATTAATTATAGAACAACAAGTTGAGACGGTTAGAGAAAATAATTTTGTAAATATTGATAGAGAAGTTCGTACAGGGTGGGAAGTCGAGTCTAGTACGTATGTTATTTAAATCGTATTACAGCTTAGCATTGCCGATTTTTTCCTTCCTCCGGTAAATAAACAAATACACAAATATGTCGATAAATAAATTAAGAAATCAATAAATACATATATACACCGAATAAAGAAAAAAATCTACAATGCTGAGCTGTAATACGATTTACATGGTATATGTAGCAGACTAGACTCTCCACTCTGTACCTGACCGCTTTATGCACGTCTGTACTCTTATTATACATATCGTTTCACTCTTTGCCGGTAGTGTCGGTCATGGTAAATTTTGGGAAATACCGCATTTATCATATCATGTAGTACGTAATACCTCTCCGAGCGTATTACGTGTACGCGATCCCTTTCTCTTTCGACCCATTGTATATTATCGTACGTCGTACGTCATTATAATATTTCAATGGAATAATCCCCCATTGTTGGTACCGCCCCGGATTTCAACGATGTTCCTATGGCTTTGTTATTTTTGTATACTCGGTTCCGCGAAATTTTCAATGTATCGATCTCGAACGCCCTTTCGCATCGAAGTTCCCCCTACTATACGTTCCCCGATCGATCACTGCGCGTTTCAATCCGACTTGTTTCTTTTTTGTTTGCTTAAACAGTAACGAATTGCTCCGTGTCCGACGATGAATGCAGTTCGGTGTGTCGGTTTATAAATACATTTTTTACTTCGAAAATCAGTGTTTCATCCCCTAAATGAGACTCGGCTTGTGAAAAAGTATTTCGATCGATTTGTCGATATTGGAAAAAATGGTAAAAAAAATAAGGGACGAAATGAAGAGGAAAGAGAGAGAGAGAGTGAGAAATTTTTCCTCCGGTTCGAGAGAGGCGACAGATTTTGCCTTTCCCCCCATAGACGGATGAGAACAATTTCCGGGCAAAGCGGATTCATCAATGCTTGAGGGCTGGATTTAAGATTCCCCGTGCGCAACGCCATCGTCGTCGAAGCGGCAGTGGCGATAGGAAGTATACGTAGAAGGAGAAGAAGGATGAGAAGTCCGCTGCCTTGAGAGTCAAGGAAGGGTTGGGTACAGACCGGGTGCATCTCTCGGCAATCCTGTCGAGGCTGTCTCCAGTAGCTGTAGACTGATGCCGTTCCATCGTAAGGAGTATAAATGGCATGTATAAAATTCTCTCTCTCTCTCTCTCTCTCTCTCTCTCCGTCTCACTCTCCCTCTCTCTCTCTCACGTACACACACACATATACACTTTCTTACTTTCATTTTCTCTCTGTCTCTTTCTTTTCGGTGCCAATAATTCACTGCCCACGCCACTCCATCCATCGCCTGTGAACTTCCCTGAAAAGAAAGGAAACGGGCCGCGGAACTGAAAATTAATTTATTGGAATCGTAATGGAAAATGCTCGGGCTCTATGTAAGAACGACGATGAAAAATAGAGGAGAATCTCTCTCGCTCTCTCTCTCTCTTTCTCGTCCGTCTCTTTTCCATCGTGGCGAATGATTCAGATGGTGGGCAAAAGCTTCTGGAGCGAGGTTTCTCACAAAAATGTATTTCCGTTCGTTCACCGTCGTCTTCACCAAGAGACACAAACTATTGCGAAATCAATAGTTCATGTAGGCTAAGTGTATTTTCTTCGTTTCTACGCTTCGCATTCACGCGAGCGATAAGGCAATTACGGCTGATGATATAAAATTGAATTGAAAAAAAGGACCCGGTCCATTAGCGGGTTCAAGGGAAATTAACGTTTTTCAGGGTTATTTTTCAAGGACGACTGCGGAATGACCTATCTTTGTCCGTGTGTCTCTCGCTCGAGAAAAGATTTTCGTAGAGGGAAACGCGAGTCAGGAACGGATAGTTGAGCTAAGGGAAAAACACGAAACGCGGGAGACAGAAATAGAGGGATACCGGAGCGTTATGTAAAAGGGAAGATGGGAAAGGACCGGCGCGGCAGAGTTGGGGAGTTGAAAGCCGGTAAGAGAAGGGAACGAACTGCCGTAGTCGACACAATACCTCGGGCGCTCTTTCGCCAAAGGGTGCGAGACAACGAGCGACTTTGAGGAAGAATGTGATTCCAAAAGGCCACCCCTTCCTCGCTGCCCCCACTACGTTTTTCCTTCAAGAAAGCTCCCAACATCCCTCCTCTCTCATTCTCTTATGTATATATATATATGTTCTATACTCAGCGACAGAAAGCTTCTTCCTTTCTCTCTCACTCGCACTTTCAGTTCCTAAAGTAATAAAGTAATACAAGAGCGAGGAATTCGTTTCACCGACTAGCCTGCACTAACGAATCCGGCGAAGCGCACACTGTTCTCAAGATTCTTTCCGTCTGTCTCTCTGTCTCTCTCTGTCTCTCTCTCTCTCTCTCTCTCTCTCCTCCTCTCTCACCCTTCGTCAACTACATTCTATATACATAGATATACTTTTCCTCATCTACGGCCTTTTCACCGAGTGCTCTCTCATGCACTCCGGTAGAGCTCTCAGAGAACATTTTCAACGATTAATCGTCACTGGAAGGTTGATAAATTTTCGAGCTAAAAGGGTTAAGATAATGGCTAAAAGATAGCGCTGGCTTGCTCCGCTCTCGGTGAAGCATCTGCTAATTTTTACGTCCTTTTCTTGTATATATACATATATGTGCGGGTTCTTGAATTCTCTCGCTTGCTCTCTCTCTCTCTCTCTCTCTCTCTCTCCCTCTCTCTTTTATCCGTGGCTCGCGGAGTGTTTTCGTTGAAAGGCGTGGAATTTGCTGATTAAAAGGTTATTTATTGCGGCGAATTCTTCATTTTCGCGGCTCGGTCGAGTAATTAAAGCCTCGGAGAAGGGTGGGGCGTTTTTCTTACCCTACCGGGTGATGGGCAGGCGGGGTGATTTCACGAGCTACGAGAATTTTGGCCAAGACGAGCCTCTGCGGATATCTCGCGCTATCTCTTATTGCCTTATGCGCGAGACGTGCTCGCTCTGCCACTACATTCTGGGTCTACGCGATTTTTCTTTCTTGCCAACGATTAATCACCTCAAATTTTTCGTTCGCAGTCCCGTTCTCGAAACGCGGTATTGATTGTCCCTTGGACACAGAGAGAGGGAGTGAGAGAGAGAGAGGTCTCGCTCGTGGCCGTCCGAACGAAATGAAAGCATCCAGAATGCGAGCTCACTAAAAAGAGGACAGTATTTCGGTTTAATTGTAATTAACTGGTACTTCATTATTTGGCAATATCGAAATGAAACGTGGAGGGCGAGAAGAGAGTGGGGTTTGAGAGGAATGAAGGGGGATAGATTCGCGATATTAAACAAAGAGAACGTTGGAAAAGGGCGCGGAGAGGTCTCGTGGTTCGCTTGTTTCCAGCGTATTTATTCATTTGTGTCGTGCTGTTTTCGATCGCGGTGTTAATTCAATAGGGCCCTCGTAAATAATATAACCTCTATCTCGAATTATACGGTGAGCATGGCGCGAGGTTCATATACAAACGAGTATACACTTATTTTCATGCTCAACGAGACGTGAATTTGCTAATGCAACGATGAAAGCACCGATGATGAAAAATAAAAAGAAGCGAAATAAAAAAAAACGATAATGGCGGAATTTGTTCCAATATCATTAGCGCTAATCCGACTCATACTCGATTCATTCGATTCGTCGGTCCGTGAATAATCTTTGTCTCGTTTATTTCGACCGATTAATTGGCGAAAATAAGTGGTACGCGAGGACAAGAGGGGGAGGTGGGGTCGGAGTCGTTGGAAGGATTCGATTGATATGGTCTGGCTTAAGGATGATGACCCGAAATAGAAATGGTAGATATTTAGCTACTTCGACGAATATTCACTCTAATGTGAATAAATACTGCCTGAGCTATCTGCATAATCACTCTCGGACTACTGGGATATCGGTAGTTCGAAAATAAACCAAATTCAACAGACAAGATCGTAGGCAAATCATCGTATTTATGCTAGTATTTTGACAATTAAAAGATATTTATATATCGGGAGGCTTTATCCCTGATCCTTTTGCACCGATATAGTTTTGGATATCGAATGGATTGACAAAACCATTTTTGTAAGCTGATTAGAAAAGCTAGTAAAGAGCATTCAATTCGTTCCAATATGTCAGTGTCTGTGGTGGTGGGAGCATTTTTAAAATGTCCATAATGCGATTCTATACATATTGACGTGAGTGCATTGATAACTGTATCTATCATATACAAGTTTTAAACACTAACAACAAAAGTGTATAACATATATGTATGTTACATTTACAGGGTGTTACATTTTAAACCTCCTCGTCGAACATCTGTCTATAACGGCATTTTGAAAAAAATGTTTCGTATAAAAGCTCGAAAGACGACGCAAAATGAGGTTACTTGTTTGATCTTAGGTCGAGGTTTTCAAGGTCAATTCACGTTCAACTTATCTAAAAAAAATAAGAATCAGTATCTATATTTTTCTACAGATTCGTGATCTGCATTTAAAAAAAGTAACTTTTGAGCGAAATATTTGTTTACATCTCAATTTTTTAAGATCGGTCAAAATTCGCAGCAATTCTTGAAATTTCATATTTTTTTACTGGGAAACTAAAGCTTTTTTAATGTATTCCCTGGTGTCAAAAACTGCTTAATGCCATTTGATGCCCTCCACCAAAAGCCTTGGAACTTTTATGACACATTCAAAAAAATGTTTTTATTCATCTTTGAATCTTTGAATACATTTTTTTGAATCTTGTGTTCAAAGATTTACTGCTGGGGGGGGGGGGGGGGGGGGTAAATGGTACGCCCTATATATATGTATATATATGTTGGAAAGTAGAATGGAGGGCTTTGAAATGGGATGTTTGTCCAATTTTCGGCCGAGCCCTATTGGAAAACGGCGGACATTTATCGAATTAAAGTGTTATTATGATAATCGCATTTGGACAGCGTCGATCAGGGTAGACATGCACGAATTTGCTATTAATTATCAGTAGTCGGGTTTTCAAGCAGGCCGCATAGTCAATGGCCCTTGCATGGATCGCCATTAACATGACGCACACTGTGAGAGGTTGATACTCGCATAATATTCGCAGCTTTATCCGCGTTGATGGGCATCGTTTCCCTTTTATCAATCAGTATACATTTTTCGCCATTACCCTTCCTGAAACCGACGATCGTGGGGTTTGCATACGGAGCTTCGTTGAAAACACCGCCTCTCGAGGTTCCGTGTATCTCATGGATTTCAACAGCTTGTACGTTGCTCTTCAATTCTTATGGTAACACTTAACTCGGGTTCTGCAGGAGCAGGAGGGGGTGGATACGGGCTAATTTCCATTCGTGACATATGGTCCGGTATCGCTTTATGCACATTTGAGGCTAATGGCTCGGTAAAACTATTATATACGTTGAATTCCACGGTATCTATATGACATTATGCGTCCTGGATAATGGAGCACCGTGCCATCAGCCCAGAGCAAACTTTTCGCGAGATTTTATTCGCAACTTTGCCTCATCCCATTGCGTTATTCTTTCTCGTTCATCCCACAGTCCATACTTCCGATAGAAATTAAGCACGGGCCACGCGGCGATGTCGATTAAAGCAACCACGCTACGGAAGCATGAAAAACTCCCTGATTATTATTACCATTGTCAAGACCGAGTATTGAAAAGGGAGATGATCATAGATTTTTATCCGAAATGATATCAGGTCTCACTTAAAAACCGTGATTTTAGTAGGGTGCCCTTCCATATCATTCGTCCCTTATCTGAGGTAGTTCTCAAAATATGACGCAAAAACATCTCTCTCCACCCTACTCGATGAATTCTGTGTGAAGCAAACACACCCGAACGGTACTGTCGTAAAGAAAGAGACGAAGAAGGTAGAAAAAAAACGTTAACGCAACGACATAGAGACGAGCTTGGAACATCAAACGTATATCCTCCGCCGTCACACAATGATTGTCACTTTATTGCATCCGTGGAACTTCATATCTCACGAGGAAAAAAGGTGGGGGAAGAGGAAAAAAGAGAACGGTGAGAGCGAGGGAATCCAGTCGTCCTAGCACATCTCTCCTCGATCCCTATATAGTCGTTCCTCAACGGGGGCGATGTTCCGCGTTCATGCGAGCTTCGTGTACCACCCGTATCTCCTTACTCACGTCGCTTCTCCCACCACCACCCCTACGCTTTCCTCTATCTCGCCGGCAACTTTGCTTTGCCTCTCTCCGCTCTCTTACTCTCTTCCACTTTTACCCCTCTGCTATCCACGTGCTATTTCCTCTTTTCACCCCGTCACCCCTGTCTGCCCCTCTATTCCTCTCTCGCTCTCTCTCTCTTTCTCTTTCTCTTCTTACCCTCGCGCGCTCCTTTCCGCGTTCGATACATCGGCGTATCGATATTACACAACGTCCATTCTTGAACAACCCTCATCCCTCCGACACCGATACCTCGTTCACTTCGGACACATACACACACTCACACACACGCGTGAACTTTACGTCTATTCTCTGCTTGCAACATCACCACCGCACGACATCGATACAAACTCGCCTTGTAGTATCGTACGAGACGAGGCAAGATGTGTTCGGAGGAGGGAAGATGAGGCGGGGAGGTACCGAGATACGACCCGGGAAATCGTCTCGATATGGATATCGATATCTCTCGCCTGCCGCGTCCGTGCGAAACTGTTTACACTGTATCGCACATCGCTTTTCCGGTCTCACACTTGGCGCGAGAATGGAGTGGGATAACTCCGCCGCGAAGACGTGAACAACTGGCGAGGAGATAGAGGCGGATTGCTCGGGGGAAGGGTGACAAGGGGTAGTCGGGTGTTGTAACAAAAAAAGAAACGACGAGACGCAAACAACGGAGTCTCTTGTGTCATAACCGTTCGGTGCTGGTTGCGCCTTGATGTTATTAGTTTGTGCCTCGAACTCAACCCTCCGAAGCTTTAACGGACTTTATGAAAAGATTTTGTGACTTTTCTTACGTCCGATATCCTCGTTGCAAAACACACCGAGAAGCATCCGTATCGTTTGATAAAACGATCGACTGGAATAATGATTGAAAACACGCCTGGTATATTTGGTGTAGACATTCCTTTCCTTTTTGTTTTTAAAGGCGCATTCGCGTTGGTCCGATACCGATAACCGTATCCGAAAAGTTCCATCCGGGGGAGCCCTGTCAATTTTAATTGGCTTCACCGAGGCATGCCAGTCCCTATTCATCGGATCAGTGATATGCAAATGCAATTTAATGACTCGATATCCCATACGTGCCTCTGGCTGAGCAGGGCCGTTGATGAGGGACATCCATATATATATATATATATATATATATATACATGTGTACTGTACCGCCTGGTTTCCATCAGCCACTGACCACACAAATATAACATAGATGCCATAAGTGGGAGCGTCGACGCGTTTCATCCCTTTCGCTCGCACGTATCCGCAGTATACACCCTGCTCGAATGTCCCGATGGAAAATCTTCGAAATTTTTGCAAGGTCACGCACCGCGATCGGAATAACGGTAACGTTATACTCGATTGTCGATTCGAGCAAACAAACCGTCCATTCGCCTCGGTTCGTTCGAAAATTCCACCTTCATACACGATACATGTCGATCGTGCATGACGCTTCAATGGTGACGTGTGCGTTGAGTAAGAATTTCACGCCGCACCCTAATGTACATCGACCGAAAAAAGCCAACGTACCATTAACGCCAGCGTCCTCCGTGCGATGATGTAAGAAGAGAGCGAGTCGTGGCTATGAGGAAAGGGAGGACCTCGGATATATCAAGTGGCATCTTCCGCGCGGTTCGCGTCATTGTCCTTTCCCGTTCTCACCGAGACGAGCACACAGCCCCGAGGGAAAAACATCCCCGTTCGTAGTGTTGGCTAATGGTCTCGGAGAGACCATTCCCGAAAGCAACGGTGAGAAACTCCGTTATGTGCGGGCGGTCTCTTGCGCGACCCTTACCGCAGACGCGGCGTACCGAGAACGGTAACCGAACGTCTACTAGGCCCGCGCGTCGCATAAATAAAACCTCGTTTCTACGTTTTATCTCTCTTATTCCATTTATTCTTCAGGATATTTAGCAAACTGCTACGCTTGGAAGTAAATTTTGACATACCGAAACGAGTTTGGCGGGTATAAATAAAATTTTCGTATCTTACGGGAAATTGTTGGTCCTTCCTACAATTGAGATATCTAACGTTTGTAAATTCTTACTTTCTGCACTGAAATTTTCAAATAATGACAGTGAGATGAAGGAATGAGGAAAAGCATGAAGATCTGGATGGAAAACGACACGCGCTTCACTGACGCGGCATGCCCGGAACTTGGAAAACTCGGGCGCCGGAAAAGCGAAGGGACGTGAGGAATAGCAATGACGCTTCTCGGGGAAAGAGAACTCAAGATATTGTGCAACGCTATATATATATATATATAGGAACAAGGGAAAGCGGAGATTAATATATATATGTGTATATATGAGAACCTCATTGCAGACTACGAAGTAACAAATGACCGCCATCATCCGTAGGCGTCTTCCCTTCCTCTCTTTCTCACTTTGACATAGCTCAGCAGTCGCTCGCATCGTTATTCCGGCATTGTCGTATTATATGTATACTTACGTTATATTCTCCGTTACCACCCCCTTTCTCCCCCTCCGCCTCTTCATGTCTCTCGCTCTTTCTTTCTTTCTGTCTCTCTCTCTCTCGCTTTCTCTCTCTCCCTCTCTCTTTCTCTCTCTCTCTCTGTCTTGACATTCTAAAACGATTTCCGTCTCTTCACATTCTGTCTGTCTCTCTTCCCCTAATTATCCCTTATCTATATCTCGGACCATTTGGTTCGGAATGACGTTATCTGACGGTCGTGGGCGGATGAAGAGAGCTCACGAATATCTCGATCGGCGTACGGGGTCGTCTTCATTCCTATCTTATTACTCAAAGTGTCGGCCGACGGTGCGACAGTTGTTCGCACAGGCAAAAGCTCAGCGACTTACATACATCGTGAGAACTCGGTGGCGCTGCCGTTACACATATTCGATGGTCTCTGACTCGAGTTGTAACGTAGTAGTTGGTATAACGTGGTTTTCCTTACGGTGTGCCAAGAGACAAAGAGAAAGAGGGTAGTTTGGGCATGAGGAGAAATGCACCAACCTTTGGAACGGATGGAGCCCAAACTACGCGAGGATATACATCGGCAGGACGGAAGCGGTAGCTGGAAACCGCGCGTGTGCGCGCCAGCGACTTTGAGGGATTAAACCGGTGCCAATCCACGTCTAATTACGAGTAACGGATTACGTACGCGCATCTTGGTAACACTGTATACATATACCTACATATTTTCGCCCTTCTAACGGATGGAAAACTGGCTCCCGTCCCCGCGATCCACCCGCTTACCAACGAAACGAGGAAACTTTACCGGATGTTTACCTCAGAGGTGTCACGGATGAGCGTCAAGTTGTACAGCATTTCGCTCACCGCGTGTCGCGATGTTACACGTGATTATTCCTATACTCCTGGTTAGTCACACCTCGATTAACATTTATTTCTATGTTCTGTGAGATTATATTTCGATCGAATTTCGAGAAAAATGGAAGGGCCTGTGTCCAATAATAATAAACGAATATCGATTAACGAATAAAAAGGCTTAGCATAAATGGCCAATAACTGTGTGATGTACGGACGTTCTTTTTGTTACGGCATCTTGTTTATTGTAACGATTGAGTAGCGAACGATATCAGCCTGTGGTTATTTTGAGTCAGAATTGCATAACCTAGGCGCCACTGAATCTCTTTTTTTCACCCAAGGAAACGATTCATTTCTCGCTTCCATCCTCGTGACAAACTCCTTTTCCACGAAAGAATGAGAGGCAGAGAGAGAGAGAGCTTCGCTGGTAATACTCATCGATATGTTGTTAACCGAAAGAAAGTCGTTGCCCACCGCGTTTCGATGCAATAGAGGACGAGAAGAATCCGGGGAATTGGGCACCACTTGTTATTGTTCTCGAGGAAACTTGACGATGTCGGTGGTTTTCTGTACTTTCTCATCACATTTTTGCCCGGAAGGTCCTCTTCTCCCGTTATATTCCAGACGAGTCTGTAGGAAAACAATGTGACGGAATGAGGGAAGCTCGTGTACTCGTGCTTTGGTGTATATATAGCACCGTAGTTTCATGCACCAGCATGGTAGGAACGCCGGCCGGAGAGATTGGAATTGAACGGCAGCGTGGAGGTAACAGAGGGCAGCGGGAGGGAGAGGAGGCAGGTGCAGAAACGCGAACGCAGAGGGCGGTTTCGGCTTGCCAGGATTCCCTTATCGATCACCCCGAGACATCCATTTAATCTCGTTCACGGCGCGGTTTCCGATTAACACAGCGGTTTACATCGACCGGACTTGCCTCTCGCTGTCCCATCTCAGCGAGGCCCCTCCACTCCCAACAAAAGCGGCCCGCGAATTAACGCCTGGGCGACAGGGGCTCTGGGAACAAAGCCCAGCAGCGCGAGATACCTGCACCGAAAAGCTTCGGAGCTTTTGGTCCTCTAGTACACGGGCTCCTCTCGTCGCTGTAACGGAGGTGTTAGTAGGCGGAAGCTCTTCGCTTTCACAGTGTGTAAGGAGAAAAGCGACGGTGAAGCTTCGACGAGGCAACGAACATCATCGACATCGCCACAAATAAACAATCTACCCTCGCACAGTCGTTTTCAACCTAAACGTATATCGTATATATATACCAATATCGGCTGTGTTGTTCCGTAAGGCGAACAGTAGCAAATTGCACGAGACTGCAGAGGCGTGAGGACGTAGAATTGGATCGCTTTACAAGGAGGATAGTGCTTTTCATTCTCTCGCGTTGTTTTCTGCTCTTTCTCTCTTCCTCTCATGCATTCTGAATCGTGGACGCCATCTCTATGCCTTCTCATCCCTCAGTCACGGTTCACCCGAGCTTTTACACCCTTCGTATCCGTCGTCCCGCCCGATGGGGTTTGGACGGTAGTGCGCAGAGGTATATACGCGACGACAGCAAACAGCTAGCTTCGAACATTTTTGACTAATGGACCGTGAGCCCAGGGTCGTTTGCCTCCATCGTCGACGTAATACCCGCATTGCCGCTTCTCCCTCGACGCACCGACCTCCGTCACTGCCCCCCCCCTCGCCACCCTCCAACGCGAACCCTTCAGTGGACTCGTTGGACATGGACGACACTGTGTTCCCGCGCATAACAGGACTCCGTGATTCGTACGGGCAGTGGAATGCCCGAAATCGTTCGACCTTTGATCCCTCCGCCATGTCTGGCTTGACCGGCCCACGTTTTCGACGTAACCTGAGGATAAGCATTCTTCGGGGAGTGAAACGGATCCATTTGGTTGAATAGATCGAGGGAGACAGAGAGGAGATCTCTTAAAAACTTGAACCACGAACGAATCATATAAGTGATCTGAAAGACGCGAAAAAGGCTGAAAACTGAAGGCGGTTTTAGAACCTCTCTTTACGCTGCCCTCTAAAAATTCTATGGTAAGGGCGGAAGTGCTAAAACCAAATTATAATATGCAATTAAACGTTCTTTATTTTGATAATAATTTTATGAAAAAACGAAATTGTTACTAAAAGAAGTAAAAACACCTTTCTTCGTCCTTGTTGTTACCCCCTAAGGAGTTAACTGGTAAGGGAAACAAACGCGTATGTCATTCTTTTCAGGCGCAACGCAGGTAAACTACAATCCATACGTTATACTGCCAGTATCGCGTTGTACCCGGAAATTTCTCGTACACAACACACGTGCATTCGTTGGTTGAATAGTGAAGGGGCTTCGACGGAATTAATGTCCGGGTTCGCGAAACAGCCTCAATGTAAAAGGATAACAAGCCATGTACCGGTCGCCATGGACACACACACAGGGCTCAACCGATTCCGTACGCATTCTATTGCTTTTGCGTGGGATAGTCAGGGGGTTCGAGAATCAACGAATATATGCAGTTGGTGAATAAAGGATCGACCGTGAGGTATACAATGATTTTGGGGGTGGATATTATCACGAACCGAAAGTGAGCTCGTTTCAACAGATAAATGGCCTGACGTAACGACTCTAGACTTCGACAGAGAAAAACGATATACCTATATTCACTTTATCGTACTCTAAGTACTTCTTGGAGGGTGGATCTGGCGTCATTACCATCCACAATCTCACTTATCTCAAGCTCGTACTAAATCTCTAAAAATATTCGTGGCAGACTTTTTTTACCTTGAAAGCAGCCCACGCATTTTTCGGCCAAATGCGATTACTGAGTTAATGAACGGACTCGGTTGGAATATTAGTATGTGATATGGTTGACAGTGCTGCAGACGCTAGTGATTACAATATTTCGAAAACCGAAAAAAGTTGACAGCTTTCGTTATCAAATGGTCATTTTGGCAGCAACTTTATATTTACTAGCATTTTAATTACTCGATTCACAAGACCTTGACCATTAGTTTCTAGAGAAAAAACATATGTGACACAATGAGAACCCGCACGTTATGGCACGTGTAGTATTTCAGAAATGCCATTTGGCCGACAATAGCATAGGAACGGCCGATAATAGTAATTGGCATAGTAGAGCATTGCTGTGTACGTAGTTCGCGCATGTCCCGCTACTGTCTCGCGAAGCTTCGAGCGCTAGTAGTACCTCCTTGTTCCCACCGATCGAAACTGTGTACTATACGTACACACTGACACATACGCATAAAGAGCTCCACGCTCCGCGTGATCGAGACAGAGAGAAGAAAACAAAACATGACCGTGTTGTCCTTTTCTATCGTCAGCCGCAGTTAAGCGGCATTGTTTATTCGACTTGCCGACACGATAGTCAAATACCGCGTACTAGCATGATTGCGTGCTACTTTGTAAGTCATTATTAGAGCCGAAAAATGATTATTGTTTTATAAATAGTGTATATTGTATATATAGTGTAAATAATGTGTAATATCATTGGTGCGCGAATGGGAAAAAATACGGAAATAAGCATTCGAATACATAAAAGAATAAACGTGCTCACTCTTATCGGAAAATTAACATGTTCAGGTATATATTACTACACTTATATTTGAATATTTGGGAAATATAATAGAAATTATCTGAGAGCTCTCCTTCGAGAAGGGAGGTTAAAAAGTAATGCCAAAAAAATATCATGACTGTTACTTATTCAATAAAAAATGATATCTCAAAGTTTCCAATTGAATTAAAAGAGCTTCAAGGTTTAGTTTCAAGATCCATTCTTATTCGTTTCCATACAATGAAATTTACTCGGACAGAACAACCACGGATCATCTGAAAGTGTTTATTTTTATTTTGTCAATCTCATGCTAATTCGTTGAGTAATCGCTGCTAATCAATAACTTACATTCCGTTCCATGTGTGTTGTAAATTTAAATATTGATATAAATATAATTTTAGTTTTTTCATAAAATATTCTACATGCCG
The DNA here is from genome assembly GCA_964017225.1 of Netelia inedita. NCBI lineage: Eukaryota > Metazoa > Arthropoda > Insecta > Hymenoptera > Ichneumonidae > Netelia > Netelia inedita. The sequence goes on from OZ024925.1 coordinate 3,384,226, forward strand.
AAACTTTGATTTCTTTTTTTTGCCAATAAATATTGATTTGTTTTTCTAATAGTGTTTGCAATCTCTACCTTTCGAAATTATCCTAGTAATTTTGTTCGCTAAGAGACTAAAGGATACATAGACATATTTGGTATTGAATTTGCCAAAACTGATGTTGAGTTCACGTTATATAATATTTGTACGACCGGAGATTTGGGATCGCATGACGAGAGTCGTCTGTCGCCGGAACTTTGTCGCCTGACGTTGACCATGCTTGATTGACGATGTTTAAAAAGCATCGTTCGATGAATGTAAATATTCGAGCCGAAACTCAAACGAGAATTCTCGATTCTCGGTCGCAGATTTGAAACTCGAATTATAGCGTTTGGTCTATTTCTCGAGGTATTATGTGCATTTATCTCGAAATTGTCGTTCGCCGTCGAAACTGCACGATCTCGGTTGGCATTGGCTACGCTCGTGCTCGTCTCTTCAATATACACTGTCATCGCATGGTAACGCGGAACTCGCACCGTTCACTACTATGATAGCCCCGCCGGAGTTTCGTCCGCGCTTTTCACATTACTTCAAAGAAGAAAATTGCGTTCATATGTCAAAATACGTTATGATATCACAATTGTTTTTGCTATAATCGCGAATCTCTAACAAATCCATGCGATATCTAGCCCTTGATTAAATCTGATCAAACTGCACGTAACGTCTGTGTCCAACCAAAATCAATCTCGATCGATCGTACGACGGCGAAACATGCTCTTTGAAGTCGTTCGAACGAAAAAAAAGAAAAGGAAAGTACAAAGCGAAATGGAGATCTTCGGAATAGGTAACACGAGGGAGAGTAACGAGGCGCAAGATGTAACTGACAGGTCATAGACCAACGAAGACGAGATGTCAAAAACCCCTTACACGTATAGATTCAGGGTTTGAGTAGAAACAGCAGGAACTACGGGGTTTCTCGTGAACGCGCAAGATGCCCAAGATCTTCCGAGCGTAGAGGGTAGGGGGCTGCGTATGACGGGTCATTTCCACCCTGGGTCGCCAGCTGCTTCCTCCAGCCCTGGCCACAACTCATATACGCAGCGAGCTAGCGGAAGCATCAACGGCACGAGCTAATACCGCACCATCATCCTGAAACGTGCCGAGGATATAGCCTCAAAGTATACAATTCTGTAAGGCCCTAGCCTCCCTTGTACTATGTTAGCTAGCTTTTACAGATTTTTTAAATATTTTACTCAAGCGATTCTTTAAGTTTTAATGGGACCTGATGATTCTCTAGTATTCTGTGAAAATCAGCAAAGCTATCAAATGACCTTCAAAAGTGATTGAGGTGTGTGATAAACTACCAAGCATCCTTAAGCATTTTCAAAAATATTTCACAAATTATATTAGATCATCGCCTTTTTTCTTCATAAAAACTATATCGAAATGCTTGAAAGAAACATTCATTCTACTTGGGGTGTTTCTTGTATCGAGGACACGACCATTCGTATCTTAGTGTCGTTTCAATGCATCCTGAAGAACAGTGTGTTACGTTGACCGAGCATTGTTGTTTCAGGTCCGTCACCGAGAGCACTGTTATTTGCTCCCTCGTTTTCTTCCCGTCCTGTTTCCACACGTATTTACATTTAATTTATATCCAAGAGCCCCTGACAGAGGGTAGCGCGCGCCTTCGGGCGACTTCTCGTTTTCTCGCGACAATACCCGTAGCCTCTAATTCAACGTTTCGTAACGTGCAAGCCCGTGCTTTGGGTATCCCCTTATTCAACTCTCCATGTTTATGTGCCCTACACCTCGAAACGATACAGAAAAAAAAATCGAATTCCGTCCGCACTCGTATCGGCGAACAAATCAATTTCAGATCAACGAGCGGATAAGGAGAGTTCGTCGAGTACTTTCCCTCGAACTTGATTCACTCCCTTTGATTTTACTTTTATTTTTTCTTTCGTTCTTTTTTCTTGTGAGAATACTTGTGGCCCAATTTATCTCGGTCTATACTTCAATTTGTCTGTGTATCAAAAACCCTGAGGCGGAGAGGGTGGGTTAACATAATAAAGTTTCATCTAATGCGTCACTACCGATTAGGTATTTTCGCTTTGTGGTCCGCTTTGAAAATCGATTCTCGCTTTAATGAACACAAAATGCAACCTGTGCTTATAGGAAAGGGGGACATAGAAGCTGGTGTTGTATGATAGAAGCCGAAGGTTTCCTACATCCACGCTATATACCCCTTTATTCGACGTGCTTCGCACTCTCATTTTATACACCATTCTCTCTCTCTCTCTCTCTCTTGGCCCTGGAATACCGCCGAACCTTACTCCCCTGCCCATGCTCTCTCTCACCCCACCCATCATCCATAACGTGCAGCGTACTTTCTCTTCCCTTCTCTCGCCTACTCAGTTTCTCTCTCGTGACGCGGGGTTGGTTTCGAAGTACCACCCGCTTCGCTAGCTCCCGTCAAACCGCTCCCACAGCTAATATTTACCTTTATTAACTCTCTCATCGTAGATGAAATTTTCAGATAACTTTTAGGATATAGCCTGCGGGTTATAAGGGTATCCCTCGACGAACTGGGCCGGCGGCACACCCGCACCACCGCCTCTCGTTGAAGCCTCTACATTCTCGTATATGGATGCTCTCAGAGGCAGATTGGCAATACCACGAGACGACCGTGCGAGAGAGAACGAGAAGAAGCAACGGAAAGCGCGCGCGGCGTTGGGTAGGGATGGTGGAACCCGGAAAATTACGCCCTAAGTGAGTACACCACCACCACAACGCCATTGACGGCCACCACCACCGCCGCTATCACTTCTTTCAAAGGGTATCCTTGTCTGCTCGTTCGCTTCAAGGACTCGACGAGACACCAGGATGAAACAAAATGTCGTAAAAAATGTTTTTTCTGCGGGGAAATTGCAAATTCGACGAATGGGAACGAAGCTTCGAAAAGCAAGAAACTTAAATTTTAATACAATATATTTTTAAAGCCTCCCTGACCGGTCACGGTATTTGCTCAATACGCAGATCATTCGATATTATTTTTCACTCGAGGTAAAACGTACCTACGGGCTACTTCTCGAAACAGGATTATACTTTTTGCAGCGAACATCCAAAAGAAAGTGAGGCCGGGAAAAGAAGTAAAAAAGCTCGTTCGTTCGGTTCCAAAGTCGCGACGATATATCTTTCAACGAACGTTCAACCACCCACGACCTATCGTATGCACGAAAAGAGGAGCTCGGCGGGGGGGGGGGGGGGGGGGGGGGGAGAGAAGGGTTGAGGCTGGAGAAGCCTTTTTCCTGCTTTCGAAATCGCCATTAACCAAGGGGGTTGTAATAAAAAATGTATAGTACCCTGTTCCGAAAGTTCGTCATAAAAATTTTCAACTTTTTATGTGGAAGAAAAAGCAGAAGAAGAAGAAGAAAGAAAATTTCCGCTGTCTTTGCAACCGACGTGTTGAGATTGTTTTTTTTTCTTTTTCATAAAAACACGCGAGCGTGCTTGCTTTCGTCAGGTATGTACATTATGTACGTTCCATAAAGTTGAAACTTTATTGCGAAATTTGAAACGCGAAATACCATATCGCTGCTTAATATCTCGAAAAAGCCCGGAGACCGTTCGGAAGATAATTGACTGACGTGATTCGCATTCTCGCGTGCGCTCAGATGCGCTTGTTATTACATATTAGACGATGAATGTCGACGGGATGAGACGGTTTATTAAGCCCCCCATCCCCGCCTCAGCCAACCCACGCCCTTCCATCGGCGTGAGATAAAAAACAAAGAACGAGACATATGACGCGTTGGTGTGAGATTCAATCCCCACCCTGTCGGATGCAAAAGAGAAGACGACGCTCGTTGCATTCGGAACATTCCCCAGCAGGTTAATATTTTGTACCTAGCTTTCTTAGCTCTCACGGTGAGGGACTTTCCTACGAAGGCTTCGTCACCGCTCAGCATTCACGACATAATTAGTTTCTGAACAGTGAGCGTGGCGCTCGTATAACGATAAAGTTTTCGAAGAAGATTCTCGCCCCGTTCTACCTCTTGCGTGGAGGGTGTGAAAGGCAAGATCGCGAGAGTTTCTTTTGAAATGTTACGTTATATTGTACGACAAGCAAGAGAGAAGGAGAGAGCGAAAGAGAGTCAGAAAGAGAGAGAGAGAGAGAGGCAATTATGCTTGGAGAATTCTTAATGCTTTAATCGAATATATATATATATATATTTGTTTTCAACTTGAGCCATCCCACCCCTTGCTCTTCTCTCGGAGTTTGCGCCAGAGGCATCTGGGGAAATGGGAATGAATGAGATCATTGCGTTTTAGGCCAACCATGCGGCTGTGCGCCGCTTTCGAGCGGGTTATCGAGCTAGATAATGAAACATGCAAATGGAAACGAGGACCTGCTGTGTTAGATAATATTATCATTGAACGAGCCGGAGACGGCCACCGAGTGAGTAGGGGGAGGTAGGACTTTTCACCGCGCACGTTTTTTGACACTCTCTTTTGGGCCCGACAACTGTACCATAGGTGTCGCACACATACACTCTGTGACACTCCCGTGCTTATACCACTCGGAAATGTACACGTGTGTGCGTGTGTGTGTGTATATGCGCGCGCACGCCTATATGGAAGTTACGGAAATATACGTTGACCCGAGGCGATTGTGCACTAAGCATTTATGCGTTCATCCCCAACCACGATACCCAGCCTCTCGTACTCTTCTCTGTGCGAACTAATACGAGGGGAGTGCGCTACTGTGGACTCTGCGAAGCTGCCCTGGAGCCGGTTTTAAATCCGTCCACCTCCCCTCAGTCCACCTCAACCCCTAAAACCTCCGTGCCATAATTTTAATGCGAAATCAATGTCGCCCGCCAGCATATCTGCTCGCATATACGAAATCTTCTTTCCCCTTTTCGCTCGGTCTCATTCTCTCTCTCTTTCTCTCTATCTCTCTCTCTACTTCGTTTTTCTCATTTCTACCGTACCGTGTAATTTTACACCGGTACGTCCACTCTAAAAATCGGCTCTGGACGCGAATACGAAAGTCGGGGTACGATTCGAATCGAACGGTTGAATCGATAAAATCCCTTCAAGTGCGATGAGTTTTTATGAGGAAACGATTCCAAAATTATTCTCGTTTATGAAGAAAATTTTTTTTTTGCACGTGATAAATCGGCCGCTATGAGGCAATCAATTTGTGTAGTCCGTGAAGCGAGGATGGTGAAGCCAATTTGACGAATGCAATATTATGCAATCGGCTGCAACGAGAGACTTTTTACGGGGAGAAACACTCGAGCTTCGGATTACAAAATGAAAAAAAATCTGACAAGTGCTGGCTTCGGGGATGGAGGAGTGAGATCGCTCTCACTCCTCCATCCCCGAAGCCAGCACGAAACGTCAAATGATTTTTGCTATATACCTGTTCGTGGAAACAGAAGAGGGAATAAAGCAACTCGCATGACTGGAAGGCCATAGTAATTCTGGACTCGCGATATCCATAAGAGATAAACAATTAGTGAGATGGGGGGGGGGGAGATAGAGAGATTGATTGATTCATTGATCTTTATTAGCTTTAGTAGCTACGTTTAGTGTTACAACTCTGAAGTATGACGTCAATTTCTTAATCTATACAACTTTTGCTCTACTATTATTTATATTACTATTACCCCGGCTCTCCCTCACTATTTTTGATATACGGAACTAGCGCTATTCTAAACATGTGCAGTGTCCAATCTAATTTTATTTTAGTTGGCAGATTATTACATCTTCTAAACCCATCATATAACAACATTTTTGTCCTTTTCTTGTCTTACATCTGTTTATAAATAAAGTGCCCCTTTGTCTTGTTTGCATTCCTAGCTCATTCCCCCTAACTATATTTTATTTCTCAAGTAACTGGGACACTCTCCAATTACAATTTTGTGTACCAGAATACAAAGATTGTATACAATTCTTTGTTTAATCGACATAAACTGCAGCGGCTCCAACATATCTTTAGTTCTTACTCTAATATTGCAACGTAATATAATTTTCATTCTCTTATTTTGCAGTTTTTATAAGTATTGCATATTAGCCTCGCTTAAGCATAACATAATCGATGAACGATCAAAACTTTTTTATCCTTATATTCACGTTTGTATCCAAGATTTCAGACGTTCATAAATTACTGTGAATATTTCAATAAAAATATTTCAATAAAATAATTATTTCCGTTCGATAAATATACCAAATTGGGGGTTGAGAAATTAATTTCAAATTGTTCTCGTCGGATATTTCGAATACCCGAATAACACACGTTACACAGGATGCTTCTCGATTCACAAGATAAATAAGCTTCATTGCTACACAGCACTAACAGTTTACATACGGAAAGGCCGATTACCAATTAAACGAAAGACTGGCGTAAAAGAGTATTTTTCTTCCGTCGAGAGAAACAGAATTATACTGTCGAGATGGAGGAGAGAGAGAGCGAGGGAAAGAGAGAAACAGAGAGAGAGAAAGAGAGAGTCAGAGAAGAGGAAAAAAACTGGTGCACTTCGACGTCGACTCACGGGTTTACCAACCGGAAATACTTGTCGCAAAGCCTTCCAGTTAACGGGCCGGGAATCGATGAATATCGAAGGGTGTACACAAAGCCTCCATTGCCAGGAAGGGGATTGGATGAGAAGCTTCTGGCATGGTAAAACGAGTAGTTGGACTTTCCTGTCGGTACAGACGGGCGAGCGGGGGTAAGGCGGAGGTCGAAGAGCTATTTATTTTCGAGAAATAGGTCGAGAGGGATAGATATGTACGTGCCATCTACTCACAGGGAGAGGAAGTGGGATGCGAGTAAATGCAGAACGGAGCGTGTAAAAGTGAGAGAAAACGACGAGGAAGCGTCGCGACGCTGGCCCCGAGATATCGTAGAAATGGTGGAAGCCTATTCGAGCGCGAATTTCCATCGTCCATCGAACAGCGTCGCTTTGGTCCCATCACGATTTCTGCTTGTCTCTCTCTCTCTCTGGCTCTGTCTGTCTGTATGTATGTCTATCTGTCTGTCTGTCTCTCTTTCTTTCGATGCTTACGATTTTAATTAAGTTTGCAATTCATTCAAGCAATATCTCCTGGTCCGCACGATCGTTCATGAAGGAAATATGCTCATTCTTCTTTCCCCACGGAGGCCTGGAAGTTTTTGTAACCAGGACCAATGCCAAGTAAGTGCCCGGGAACTAAGTTATCCCACTATAAAAATAAATAATTATATACGTCATCAAAGTCCGCTCAAGGTTGCTATAACTATGGGGTGCCCGACGAGATATTATTGGTGCTCGCAACTTTAAGCCTCTGGAACAATGAACGAGCTCATTTTCCGCTTTCTACCCCCTTGCTTCTAACCTATTCTGCCTCTCTCCGCTTCGTATATTTTCCAAGCCTCTCATTTCATCCGCTATCTGGGCTCGTTGTAACGAATTATTAGCTCGACTTTTGAGGTGTACCTCAATAAATAAGCGAAGAAAGTTGAATTTGAAATGGAGCGAGAGCCGGGAGAAAACCACGCGCCGGCTACTCACTTACGCTCTCACGCTTCCCTTTTTGAGGAGTTGAACCGTTGTTCTTGTTGGAAATAATATGTATGTATGTATATCTGTATATCATAAAAAGATTTCACCGCTACCGCGGCTGTTGTGTACAAGAATAAAGTGGCGACGAGATATTTATAGGTTATACATTGTAACATATGTATAACCTATAAGTGTAGGTTATACGCGCGTTATATAGCACGTCCATAACCAATAAATATATGGAAGAGGATTTTACATATACTGCATAAACCTGTAAATATTTATCATGCGCAAACCTTATTTTTCGTACTGACTCGGGTTTCGGTGCACTTTGCACTTCGCGCGGAAATCGTGCGAGGACGAAAGACGTAGTATTTTGCGTCGCTGTTCTTTTCGCGATTTTACATTGTACTCGCTTCTTCGAAATCGTAAAATGCAAACATACTCGACAATCAACAAATTTCCAAGATTTTATACTTCATCACGCGTCACTTTTAGAATACAAATATTTCACGAAGGAAAAATTATACAGTCGTTTCCTCTTACTACGCACGAATATACAAAAATATTATCAAAGTAGTTACTTGAGAGTCAGACACATACGTGCGACATGTATCTTCTCCACTTTTGAAAAAAGAATCCCGGCGCAATCTGGCATCGTTGCCAAAGAAAAAAAAATTAATTACTTTATATTTTTTAACATTTATTTAGCGATAATGAGACTTGTCAAAATAAACTTGAGGCAAACTGTTTTTTTCCTACATAACTTTCAAATACTACATTGTCTATGCACCAATGCATTAGATGTCTATATATATAGACACATACACTGAAGGGGATGGAAAAAAATATGGTAGCGCGCTCGATTACACCCTTCCTCGCTTCGAGAACTCGCGCGAAAAGTTTATTACAGAGCTTTCTCGTCTGCTCTCTTTTGCTCCTCTCACTTTCGATCTTTACAACACCTACCAACTGCAAGTACATAAATATATATATATAGATACATGTATGAGTAGTTTCGAGGACGAAGCATGATTCTTTCTTGCAACCTTGCTCCATAACAGTCACACCTTTCTTATCTTGTCTCTTTCTTCCGTATGTTTCTTATCCGCTCCGTTCAAGATCTCCACGCTCCATATACTCGCGAACGATGCTTAATACACGATAAGCGAACAAAGGGTCCCTCTTCCTCTCCTTCGAAAAAGTATCTCAATGATTTTTGCCGAGCTATTTGAAAGATAGAAAGCTGATGCGAGAATGGAATCGTGTGTAAAGCGTAAAATCGTCGGCACTTTCGAGCGAAACGTACCGGTGTCGTCTATTTTTACAATTTCCAGTTTATCACCATCGTTCTTCTCGTACCCTGATTTTATTGCCGTTTAATAAAGTGCGACATAGCCATTCAATTCCGGTGCAATAGAGCGAAAGATCGACGATGGGGTTCGACGCCAATAAAACTTTTCACGCATTTCCACGAAACTTATACGTTGAATGAAACCTGCGGGCAACCCCCTAACTATATATATATATATATATATATAGGACGTGTCAGCTGTAAATCAGTTCATTCCAGGATGCTTCGTCTCGGCAATCAGACAAATCTGCAGGATGTAGTATGTAGTATCTGCAGCGCATTGTTCACAGCCAACAGTAATTCATTGCGTTCTATGACTCCCCGAGACACGAATGCTTTCTCCCTTGCTCTCTTTCTCTCTCCTACTCTTAGTAGGTATCAAAGGTACATCTCCTTCTACCCCTTATAACTAAATTCAATGCCGAGAAGACGACTCGAAGCTGCTTTATCCATGCTGGTGTGAGCGATGCGCATATGTGTAAGCTACCTCGTTCTTCCTGCACGATTCCCTTTTGGTACTGCACCCCTTCGCACCCCGTCACACCCTCCGCCCCGCTCCCGCGGTATTACGACGACTGCTCTCACGGCCGCATATCCCGCACAGTGAGAGAACTTTTGCTCAGTAAAGTTGAAGTGTTCCAAACCCAAAGCGTGATATCCGGGCATTGTAATCTCGACGAATCTCTCGAGTTCCAGTATTCATATATCTGTGTGTATGTAGATATTCCCATAACATATACCGTACACAGAGAATCTCTGTTACTGACAAATTGCTCGAACTTTAAAGCAGGATGAAAACCGCCAACTTAAATCCTATTTCTAGGACTATAACCTCACTTTTGTAAGTTTTGGTCTTTCGTTCGCGAGGGAGGCTGAGAATTGCTGCACATATCGCATGAATTATTGAGTGGCACGTGCGAAATGGGCTGGATGGGGTAGATCGGTGGATGAAGTACGATGTAAGAATATTACTTTTTGCGAAATTAGCTCTTACCCCATGGGCTTGCTCCCTCGCCAACGCGCATTTCTCCTTTTTTCATCTCTTCTTTTTCTTTCTTTTTTTTATATTTACGTCACTCTCACGCGCTCTATCGCTTTCTCTTATTTCGTGTTTCGATCGTGCCCCCCCCCCCCAGCCCGACCACCTCTCCCTCCACCGTCCCGTGGCGCGAAGCTGGAACAACAGCAAGCGGCCAACGGCACTTCTCTCTTTGATTATTAACCATAAGAAGAGACTCGAGACGGAGATCGAGCCAACCCACACACACTCTCGAAGACGGAAAGAGGACGATAGGGTGGGGGGAGTCGTAATATAAATAAAACATATTGCTCGCGGCAAAATCGCTGTTATAGAACTCACGCGATGATGGTATTCGAGGCTACATGAGAAACATTGCGCATGCTGCAGTCGAGATATAAAAATAATATAAGAAAATAAAAATAAAATAAAAAAACGGAGCAAAGAGGAGAATTGAGAAGACACGAGGAAGGACGACTAGATGGAGAATCCGGGAGGAGAGCGAGACGATGAGATGACGAGAAAAACATTTCTGAAGAAAAGACGAAGGTGAGCGGAGTTTGACTGATTCGGAAAAAGAAATCGAGAGAGAGAAAGAGTGGAATGAGGCTGAGAGGTGGGGGGGGGGGGGGGGGGGGGGGTGAAAGATGGCAGAGGGACGATGAAATGAAAAAGAAAGCGCCAAAGGAACCTCGTGGAATAGGTATTCATCGTCCCGTACGTAATTGGATCGCTTGAATCCTTCCTTCTCCCGTGACTTTTTTCTTATTCCTCTTTCTTCTTCTTCTTCTTTTACTTCTTCTTCTTCTTCTTCTTCTTCTTCTTCTCCTCCTCCTTCTTTCTCGTATCATGCTTTCTCTCTTTCGCTCACTTCATCCATCGATCCGATGAGGATTTATTATTCAAATTCGATGTTTCAAGAAAGCCCCTTATAGTCAGTCACCAAAGCCCGTTATGCCAGTTCCCTCCGTCACTTCTTTTTTTCTTCGGCGATGACAATTCCGGGGATTAGAAAAAAATGCCTCTCGGCCGTTTGCCGCTTACACGTAACGCGTGTCTCTTTGTACGAAGCGAAAATCCTTTTTTATAAATTTAAGCGATGGAGCAGATTATTTTTTCAAGATTAGCATCGACGTTCTGCACTTTAATTGCATTTTTAAAGGGTCGTCGATTCGACGTTTCATCAAAACGTGATAAAACAGTCGAGCGAAAAAAAAGCTATGAAATGAAAAAGGAAAAACATTTGAACCATTTTACGTGACCACTTTTCATTGATAAAAACGAAAAAAACGTTTGAATAGGTGTGTAATAAAAAAAGATTTGTTTGATGGGGGTGGGGGAGGGGGTTGAAGGTGGTGGCAATACAGCATCGAGATATTTGGGGGAATAGACCATGTGTCGAGAGAGACGGACAGCCAGAGAGGATAGCACTTGTGTACGAGATTCGTTGATAAATAATTGGAAAAGGCTCGCAGGCGCGCTGCGAGCGCGTGATATGACGAGATTAGTTGTCGATTTGTACGTGAATAAAAATAAAAAAAATTAAAATTGAGAGCGCGCCAGTGGGCTTTAGACAGAGAATGGGGTGTCGCCAAGAGAGAAAAAGATACAGAGATAAAGGGGAGGAGGAGAGTGAGAGAGAAAGAGAAAGAGAGACAGACAGACAGACAGACAGAGAGAAAGAGAAAGAGAAAGAGACCAGGAGAGAGAATATGAGGTGAGAGTGAACGGATTGAGTTCATCGACACGTGAACGAATCCCGTTAAAAGCCGATGCGCTGTACGCCTACGCAATATTGCGCTCACAGGCGGGAATGATGATCCAGCCGGCCATTTTTACGCCCGGTCGCATCCGCAATATTGTTGTCATCTGTAAAGCTGATGGGACATTCCATGTTTTCACCGATATTCCGCCCCTCGATTGGCGTTACAAATTGGATGCGTGTGAAATAACGTTCCAGCATCCCCCTCCACTCCCTCAGGCTAGTTCGACGGCATATCAGAGATACACCCGGTGTGTCAATATAATGTACACATATATGCACATACATAAACATGTCGGTCGCGCCAATCGGGTCGAGTCGCCCGTCCATCATTTTCATAGAAAACAGAAGAAAAAAACCCGCCCCTAAAACAAACCCCCATGTGTATCCGCCCCATAATATTTTACTAAAAGAATTTCCCTCGGATTATGAAACAAAAATGAGATCGGATTCCGATCGATTCCATACCGAAGTGACCATAGAGGACGATCGAGTGCGCGATGGCTCTCCGCTTGAATGATGGTCGAGTTTCTCGTGTAGAAATTGCATGCTAGTTGCGTGTATACAGATAAACGTGAGAAAGTGTTGGTCGCGTCTGTCGAAGCCGACGACGGAAGTGGAGAAACGAGGGGCACGGAGAGATAGAGGACCAAACCAGGGAAATACGTTATCGTCTGCAGCCAGCTGACAAATCGAAGGTAATAGGGCCGAGCAGAATTCTGCCTGGCAGAACCGCTCGAGAGAGAATGTATCTAGCTTGCACTATGGGTATACCATCCGCATGCCACTGAGGCTGCTGCTATCGTTCGCGTACACTATATGGAACGTTCCCAGTACATATGTACTGGTCCATCCCGTTATACATGGCGGGTGAGCTCCTGTGCATGGGCTGTGCCACGCAAACATTATTACGTGTTAGACCTTGTGCATTTACCATTTTTTTTCTTCCAGCGTGGACATGTCGGTACAAAATTCGATAATTTACTGGAATACTAGACGTATAATCTTGCCATTCATTATCATAAAGCTCGTTATCAAATATTAGCCGCGATAAAAGCATTTATTGCGAGAAATTCAGGAAGGTTAATCGTGGTGAGCATAGATGGCAGCACTCGTCAGGTGAGAGGCCTAAACGCATCGTTGGTGCGGAAAAGCGCCATCGCTCCTCACGGTGGCGTACTGAGCGCGCGCGGAGGGCGAGGAGTGTGGGGGGATCAGCGATATCACAGTCAGAAATCCACCTATAGTGTCCGCGAGAGAGAAAACGGTGGCTGAAGCGCCGACTCCTCACCGCGTCAGACCTGCGCCTCTCCTCCGTCTGCGGAATAACTGTTGCCTCTGTGCGATATAACCCGGCCCATGGCTGTATATCAAGGTAGCAGTAGTTGGACGAAAACGCGACGACGCGGCATGATGCCAGAACCAGTCGGAACTCACCCCGAACAGCTTGGCTGCAACGGCTCTGGCATAGGCCGATGTTGGTAGGCCGTCACGGTCCACATTCCAATGAATGCATATTGGAGGCGGAGCGCCGCTACGTAGCAACCCTTTCGATGCGCGTCAATTGGTTCCGCCGCGGTCGAACCATTTGACCGATTTAACCTTGTACCCCGTTTCATCGAGAGAAGTTTACATCGTATCTCCAATTAGGCAACTAACCTTCCATTATCGATACGGATCCCGAAGAATATTCATCCACTGGTCGAGACTAACGACGGTGGACAAGACCGATGGAGAGAAAATACGGGATGGTTGTATGTAACGCATTCGTTGCTCGGAACATCCGCGCTGGACACGACAAGAGCGTGACCCAGTTGCGTTATTGACCTGTTGGCGAGAGAGAAGTCTCTGTTGGTGAAGGGATGAATACCGGGTGGTATATGTGGGAGACTCCACTAGTGTAGTGACGACAACCCATCGGTGACTGCCGTGCTTTGTTGCGAAAGAGGGTTCTCGCCGTTCAAGGAGCGGGAGAGGAAGGGGGGGGGGCTTAAGGTGCACTTAACGCATCGAGCGAGGTAGATACCCAGTGAGTAGTTGTGAGAGACTGTCGTGTACAATTAGAAGGGCACGTAGTTTTCAACTCCTTGTATATCATGTACGTAGATATAGATAACGACCGGATAAGCATTGGGCCTCTGTTTCATGCTGCTCGCCAAGACAGAGAAAGAGAGAGAGGGAGAGAGAGAAAGGGAGAGGGTGTTGCACTCTGGGTCCGATGTCCCTCGAGACGAATGGAGCCGGACAGAATCGCTCGTACCTACGTCAGAAATGGAGTTCGACGAGATGGTTTTTGGGGGGTGGTTGAAGCTGCACGGCGTAGAACGTACCACCTAAGTGTGGAAATGGAAAAGGGGGTTGGGACAGCACGGGAACATCGAGGAACTGGACAGCGAATGTAAGAAAAAGATAGCAAGGGTGGTTGTACATCACGCAAGAGGACGGTGGTCTTACATAGCTCGCACATATTTTCGATCAGAACCGATGGAACGACAAATCCTCGTTTCTCGAGCTATTCTCGACGCGGAGAAGTCTCGTTCCCAACCAGCATCATTCATCTCATTCTCGCCTCTCTATGTCTTCGACCATCTTCCGATCCTGGACTTACCTCACCTACCACCCTTGCTCCATTCAAGAATCGCGAAGGCTTAAGACGCCACGTCTAGAACGATGACAGGGGTGAAGTTCCATTTTGAAACAAATACTTTTCATGAGAGATACTCGAGAACCTTCGAATATTCTTCTTATATTCGCGTCCTCGCAACTCTTCGGGGTAGTATCTTTTTAAAGGCAACTTCAACCGAGAAATAACACACGCGATTAACGGTAAATATCTTCCGGACGAGCCCTTACACTTGAATGATTCCCGAACGTAACATATTTTATTTATTTGAATGGCCATCTTGTGGAATGGGTAAATCGTGGGACAATGAGGCATTCAACATTCAAATGGGCGTTCTTCAAGCTGCAACATGTCTCACATGCTCTATAGACGTTTTACGTTATATATAATGTTCTTGGATGTCGTTTCGTCGAGTATCGCTCAAACTATGCTTGGTATGGTCGAGGTATCATCAGAAAGGGTTGTCAACGAGGTTCTCGTCACTACATTACATTTCCAGTAAACTGCCACTAGGGGCGGGGAGGACGTACACCAGCGACGTGTCACAAATTAATTCCTCACTGGGGTGTGTATATACGCCTCGTTTCACAGCGAATGTGTTGAGCATACACGCTAGAATGCCTGCCAATTAAATCTACGGTAAAACGTTGTATACCACCTGACGATGCTGACTCTCAAACGTGGCTGTATGTAGACATGAACATAGTGGGGAGGGGGTTAGGAGCTTTCGAGAGGCGAAAGTAGGCTGTCAAGGAGTACGACAACGCTTTACGACGTGCAGCATGTCGGCGCTAGTGTCGACTACGACAAGGGAGAAGATCGAGTAAGAGAGAGAGAGACACACACAAAGTAAGAGACTCTCGTGAACAACGTGGTTAATGAGTGCGAAAACGGGCGACAATCCTCGCACCCTCGTTTTCGTTGTCTATATATCTTTATTTCACTCTCTCCCGCTTCCACGTCGACTTTACTCCGCACCTATGAATACCGGAAGGAGGAGTGGGACGCGAAGTGTAGGATGAACTCTTTCACTGAGAGAGCCCTCGACGCGATTCCGTACTTCGGCCCAAGTGGTAATATAATTAACAAAAATCTTTCCGCGCTTTTCATCCGTTCATTCATGCTTATTCTCGTCGGCGGCATTTAGATATAATGCGTTTCGTAGGGTAAAAGATAATATTTCTGTAGTTTAACGAGTCAATGGGGTAATATGCACCCAGGGGTGATTAGATATGAAATTAGTTCGAGTTGAAAGAAATAGCGGGAGTTGTGTCCGAAAAATAAAAAGCTTTGTTTTGAGGTAAAACGAAATTTGTATAGTTTAACTAATAAATGGTCATGAATGGGAAAAAATGAGATTTAGAAAATTGAAGTCCGTCGTGGTTGAAAATAAAATTAGTTAATGATACAATCCTCCTTGTATGGTCTAGATAAAAATATTCCATGAATAGAATTGTCGTAATTTCGTATGTTTTCAACTTTTCGTAATGTTGAACAAATAGAAATGAGCTCCGTCTCTTTCGTCTACGATTTCGATTTAGTTGACAGGATGTCCTGAGAGAGGTGAATCCGAGATTGTAGCCAAGAGTCGGGGGGTGGCGTACGAGAAGACGGCAAGTGACGTGAGAAAGCACGAGAAAGAGAGAAAGAGAGAGAGAGAGAGAGGCCGCAATACGATCCTGGATGGTCGGTAGTACGACGCCGCAAGAAGAGCGTTCGGAGATAGTTGAAATACATTGAGGCAGAAAAGGGAAAGAGAGAGAGAGAGAGAGAGAGAGAGAGAGAGAGAGAGAGAGAGAGAGAGAGAGAGAGAGAGAGAGAGAGAGAGAGAGAGAGAGAGAGAGAACGACTCTTGTCAATGGAAGGAGAGGGGATAAAAAGCAAATACGCTTCACTCGTTCGCGTTTTCCGTTAGCAAATTCAATCTCGTCAGGGGTCCCTTTAACATTGTACCCGTAATAGGGAGGATGAAGACGAGATGTGGATAGGGCGTAGGCACGGGCGAGGCGACGAAGTGGGGATAGATGTAAGGAGGGTTGGAGGAGGAGAATAAAGAGTCGAAGGAGAGAAGGGTACAGGTGTCGACCACATAACGACTTTATCGTATTCCGCTATGATGATTGCAGCTAAGATCTTTCCCGTTTTTCAGCTCTAAGCGCGTCAAGGTTTTCCAACATCTCAACGAATTGATTTCCCTAGAATTAGATCATCTTTTCTAACTTAGATACAAGCGGCAAATATTATAGAGATCATAAGAAAATCATTATCATCAATACCGTTACGTTAATTATGGTATTTCGCATAAATTCTTATTTTTATATGTATTTACCGTATTGCTATGGGATAATTTGATTTCTCGTTGTAATTTGGGTTGTTGACATACTGAATAGAACGAAATGAATCAAATCGACTGATATTATGAAACTCGGAATTCCGTCCCGGAATAGAATATACTTACCGAGGGGGATGAGGGCATGTCACGATGGATCGAGGATGAAGAGCGGTAGGTGGGCGCTCGTGCGATATCCAGCTGCTGGCGGTTATACTCTCGTTGACGATGGTGCTAGGAGACAGCCGAGGGGTAGCGACATTGCCCGCTGACCCGTACGAAATTACTCGAGAGAGAGAGAGAGCGAGAGAGAGAGAGAGAGAGGAGTGAGAGAGAGTGGAAGAGAGGGAGAGAGAGAGGGAGCAATAGAGGATCCGGAGGAGAGACAGAGAAAGAGCTATGGGACTTGAAGCCGTGACTACCAGGAGGCGTCGGTGCGCGAGAGTTAACTCGGCTCTGCCGGAGATATGGACAGAGACAGGAAAGACGAAAGCTTCGCGAAATGCCTCGGGGAATCTGGAGAAATTTTTTTTCGGAGCCTCGAGAAGCAGAGATACTTAGCGCATAGTTCATTCTCTCTCTCTCTTTATCTCTCTCCCTCTTCTGCCCTCTATCGCTCTTGCTCCCACTCTGTCCCCTCTACTTCTCTCTCTTCCTCTCGTTTTCCCTGTGTATCTCAGCTACTCACTTTGCCGCTATTTCTCTCACTCCCGCTCAATTAAGAAAAAATTCGCGAGAGCCAAGACGAGAGACTGGAACTCAGCTACGCGAGTGCTGCTAGCGTAGGCAAAGCAAAGCAAAGGTGGAGCCAATGCTAAAAAGTAGGCAAAGAGTGTACGAGAAAGAGAGAGAGAGAGAGAGAGAGAGAGAAAGAGAGAGGCAGAGCTAGGAAAAAAGTGCTTCAGTGCTCGGTCGCCGGGGCGAGCTTCTCCTCGTTAAAACTTGCCTTATTAACATTTTTCATGCCCTGATGCCTCGACCCGCACACGAAACGTCGGCCAAGTTTATTTGAGTAGGCGGAGAGATGCCCCGAGACTTGTTCACTCAGACCAGGTCGAGTACGAATATATAAGTATGTACGCATACTCATAGTCCCACATAAATATATAAACACCTATACTTTGGTACACATTTTGCAAAGACGACGAGTCAAGGTTAACCAAGCCGATTTTACAAGTCGGCGAGCGTGCAACTGGCACGTAAAGTGAGTGGCCCGTCCGCTCGCGACTAATTTTAACCCAACACTCCGCTTGTTTTATCCTACAGGTAGTTATATATGTAGTTTTCCCATTCAACGCCAGGGTAGCGACTACACCACTTCAACATCCGATGTGTCTTTAACCCATCCCCTTCGGCCATAGGTATTCTTCACACCGCAAACTTTTCTCTAGGGTGCTTTGTATTGCGAGCCATTGAAGTTTGTCCTCGAACAACGAGAGGCTCGCGTCGAGAAAAAGAAAGGGAAGAAAGAGGGAAGACCGAAGGACAGAGGGTGCATCGTTGAGAAATTCCTGCGGGCTCCCTCGCGCTGTGGCGAGAACGTTTCGGCGGTAGTCCTGAAGCATTAGCACTGGTATTTAGCCAACAGAGGCCAAGTGACCCAGCCGTGTTGAACAAGTCCAGTCCATTAATCAGTGACGTCGCTGTTAGAGGGTGAGAGTGTGAGAGGGTGAATGAGGAAGAGAGTACCGGGAGTTTACACCCCCCAAGAACCCGCCCGGAAGCGAAACATTGTAGCAACAGCAGGACGCGACGACGATCCCACACGGTCGAGAGCGTCCCGGCTTCATTTGTTACCCCCTGGATGACACTCAATTATGTCGCGAGGAAAAGGGTTTTCCATGATGCAGTTCTCGAGTACATTCAACGAAGTAACTGGATAACCGGGGTTAGGATGGAGAGGTTAGAGTTTCCATAATTCAGTCCTACCCTCCTCACATCGCCACCCCTTTCGCCCGTGCACAGAGGGATGAATAACGCGAGAAACGCACGTCGTTATACGATTTCCCAGCTGTTAAGCGAACGATCGGAACGAAGATCGACTGGAACATCGATCGATAGATCGATCGGGATATAAGTAAACGAAGGGCAACGAACACTTGAAGACCATTTTTATTTATTATTCTGTTTCTCTTCCTTGATCGATGTGGATACATACCGTGGGGGATGATCACGCCGTAAACGCATTGGAAAGAGATTGATAAGGGTTGAGAGAAAATCCGGCTTTTTGGATATATAATATTCGTTCCAGCATGACGCGGCGACTGCTCCTATGGAGTTTGTCCGCCTCTTCCCACGACTCGCGCGCAACACGCTGTGTCCAAAACGTGCAGGAATCACAAGGGATTCCGGCAGGTGGCAGACACGGGGTATATCGGCGAGAGATAGTCGGCGAGTTCTGTTTTTCTCCCTCTCTCACTTGTTCGATGGACAGAACGTCGCATCTGTATGAGTTTCGGCAGTGGCGTATCCTATGCGGCACTAGAGCAACACCAGAAGCAGCTTGCTTGTGGATATGCTTGCTCGCTCGTGCCCACGCCCACATATCCACCAGCAAGCTGCTTCTGGTGTGTGTGTGTGTGTGTGTGTGTGTGTGTGTGTGTGTGTGTGTGTGTGTGTATACGCGCTCGCGAAAACCATTAATAGAGATGAAAAGCGAACTCGACTCACCCGCGTTGATATTGAAAAACGTAGACGGAGCACGAATCTGGTGGGCAGATTTTTACACGTTGCTGCGTTCACAGCAAAGCTAGAGGAGTGGAAGGAGGATCGAGGGGATGCGTGTATATAGAGACGCACGATGCTGTACGCGCATCATCGTGTGGGGTATAGCCTCTCTCTTTCTCTCTCGCTACCTCCCTCCTCTATACGCAATGCAGGTATTAAATTTCCCGAGCACGCGGAAGCACGGCAATATTTGCACGCCAGAGGTACATCATAGCCGAATATCATTCCGGAGTTGTTTCCAATTAATACGACAAAATGAAAGCAATCTATTGGAGGATGAGTTTGCGCGACTATAATATACATATACGTATATGTGTAAGCGCGTGTATCGAAAGGGGATTGAAGAGAAATGTCGGTGGATGTACAGAGGGATGTTGAGTGAGTCCGGATATGTATTGAGTAAAAAGAGGGAGGCGGGTGAAAAAAAGAGAAAAACTCTCTCTATGACAGGGGGCGAGCGAGAGGGTTGTTGATCGGTATTAAAATGGCGGACTAGAAAGAGAGAGACGGTATAACTGTATGGCTCTGTGCTTTCTGGCGCGTCGCAGAAAAATATTTCGATGGTTTCGACGTTAATTTCGCACAGAGAGACGGTCCGTCAACTCTACATTCGGCGGTAGGGAGACTGCGGAGCGAAGTGGGGGTCGGGGAGGCAACGAAAACGCTTGAATTATTTTCGACCACCATTTTCGAGAGTCGATTCTCTATCTCTATTGATCTATCTCCCTCGCTCCTTTTTCCTCGTAATGATGACCACCGTATCATTATCACGGTTCGAATTTCACGAACGCATAGTAAATCGACATGATTTATTCTCTGTTATTACGCCCAATAACGGAATTTTGCATGAATAATTATATAGGGAACGTTTCGGTAGGGCATTTGTAAACGCGGGTCATCGAGCATTCTTTTATCAGGACGTGTAATCCAAAAACGACGAAAAAACGATAAAAAGATCAAAGATCAGAACTTTTCATTCAGCACGAAGTCGTCTCACTTTTTCGTCAATCGCATCGATCTAAGGGTATACACTCCATATGCGGTGTGAAGTCCAGACTGTCCGACAGTGAGATATAGAAACGAGTTGCTTGGATACGTGTCGGTGGGTGCGAAACCTCTCGTTTACTTGCTCGCATTCCCGTTTCTCGGTTGATGCACGTCGGGTGTGGAAAGAGACAGAGAGAGAGAGAGAGAGAGAGAGGTCCGTGGGTTGCAGACACAGCGGGTGGAAATGGGGCGAATGGTAAAACGATGCGTCCGACGGTAGCTGGTGCGGAATGGCCGACCATAGACAGAAGGATGGTATGGGTCGAGCACATGATAAGAGGGAGACAGAGACAGAGACAGAGACAGAGGGAGGGTGTGGGGTGTCCAGAATGGATGTAATTAAAGTGGTGACATGCTAGCCGTGGGATATCACCGAACGACTCTCCCTCCGCTCTACGTTCACCGTAAATCCTCCAACCCTTCCCCTCCCCGACCTTCCTCTCTCACTCTCTCTCTGTCCCTGCCAACCCTCAAGATAATTCGGACATCGTGTAATCGATATATCCTCCGATACCCTCTTCTGCCCCTAATGCTCGGATCCATCGAGGGCTTCAATCGCAATTGCCTACAGCTTACGCACTCTCGAGGGAATAACGACATAACGAATATTCTTGGCCAAACTGCATTACCTATTTACTCTGCAACGTGACACAATTTTGTCTCTATGCGCGAGCTACAATGTTGGATAAAATGAAAATATCTACCTGTTCAATTAATTTATAACTTTTACGTGTCAAAATAATTGGCACGGAAATACACGGTCTTTTTCTAAATTCATTTATCTATCTACATTTTCTTTCCAGGCACATGCACCGGGGTGATGCACGAAAAAAATACGACGACGTACATGCTCTGAAAGAAAAGCTTGACGCAACGGGGTTAAATCAATTTTTCTCCCAGTATATATATCCACGGCAACACCCCCTATAGAGTCTCTCAACCAAGAGCGGAAGGGGGGCTTCGAGAGAGAGTAAATCAATTTCGCCAAAAAGTTTTTCGCAATGCACGTACGACGCTGGAGGGACCGGCGGAGTTTTTCTTCCCTGACGCGCCCTTGTGCGTGTATGTGTGTGTGTGTGTATGCTGGGTCACGGGGTGTGTGTGTGTATCAAACGTCTCTACTGCTTACGTTACGTGTATACGTGTATTTCCGAGACCACGGTAGCAACGTACACATAGAAAAATGAGAGGATGAGTAGGCGAGGGCTTGGTCAGAGGAAAAACTTGCTCGCAGTGCGGTCCTTCTAATACAATGACAGTTTTGGATTACGGCCTTACACAACTTCTGTTCGCTCTCTGTGGCTACTTCCTAAACTTCCACACTCCCCTGTCTTTATCTTCTCTTTCTGGGCTCTTCTTCTTTCTCTCTTGCGGGTTCTCGAGGAAAAACTTTCGAGACTCCGTCTCTTTCTCTATCTATTTATCTTTCTTTCGCTTACTCGTCGTATGGTGTATTCCCGCGGCCGTTCATAACGAGACCCGACCGACCGCATCACACGAGAAACCAAAAACTCAAGCCCACGTTGTCCGCCCGGGTTTCATTCGAACGTGTGTAGTTCTACTAAAATGAGGAAGAACAAAAGAAATAGTAGAGACAAAAAGATACTGATATTAGAATCATGTCCTTAAGGAAATACTTCCCGGCGATGTCTCTGAAAAAGAATCGTAAAGAAAGATAGCGATGTTAGAATCATCCCCTTGAGTAAATCCCTGCGATGTTTACGAAGCTTTCTACAACTTCTTGGTAACGAAAAAAAAATCAAACGAAATGAAAGACCCACCGATCCGTCTCTTATACGAATCTCGTAATTGTTCATTTTTTTCTCCCCTCGTTGATTCATAAAAATTAACGTTCGAGCCCGTTCACATTTTTTTCGCCCGACTGATCACCACGGGCGCTCGATATCTCGAGCGACCAGTCTTTCTCAATTTCATTCTCACGGCGCGAGAGATTTGTCGAGTAGAAGAGAAGCTCGCTTAGGAGAGAAATCCTGATGCGATTAATTGCCCTAATCTACTCCGTTTCATCGCCAACTGTCGACTCTGTCATTTCTCTCCCTCTACAGTCTCCTCTTAACCCTCGTCCGTTGCTCGAATTATAGTACGCAGACGATCGTTAACGGACGTGAGAGATCTGAGAAGCAATCGATCTTTTACCCCGCGTACTTTACAAATTCAGAGATAGGAACAGGGTGGGCAGGACTTTGCCATTGGAAGACGAAAAATTGATTTTGGCCCAGCTTCGATGTCGTGGAAAAGTAGTTATTGAGACAAGAATGTCTACACGTATATATGTGCGTCGCGAGTTGTGTCACTCGGTCGCTACGTACTCGATGGTATTGGGCATTCTGTAGAGGGAGGAAGGGGGGTTAGTCTTATACCGTAGCAATTACGTGTGTTACTCTACCGGTAGCAAAGTGCTTTTTAGAAGCTCCATTGACGGAGAATCGGGTCGCTGCTGATGGTCACGTTAAAAGCTCGTGTATTACGAACCCGTCATAGAACACACTGTATGGCAAAGCGTAACGACGATGCTGATAGAGTTTGCTATATGCCGATATATAGATATATACACACACATATATAGATATATTGATACGTGTGAGCTTCAATCAATGTTTCCGATCCAAGCATGACATGCAAAAAAAATGTTCTTCGATTCTCGTCACATTGTTCGCGGCACTAGTCTATTGTGGAAGGAACGTGACATATAGATATATAGTTGTATGTTTTTATTTCGTGTTGAAAAAGTTTGATAGAACATTTATCGCTTATTGCACTTGTTCTATACCAATTTTAATAGCAAATGGGACTATTGAAAACAGACAATACTCACCCCAAAATCATCAAAGCAGCGTACCCCATTCTGACAAAAAACCAAAACTACGTGGTTTTTTACTTGTGTTCAACCTTCCTTATTAATCGTCATTACTCACCTGGAACACAAAGGACGTACGTTTGATTAATTATTAATAATCGTACATGGATCAAGTAAACTGTACATTTATGTTTTCACGGTTTAAACGAAGAATTAATAGCAACGTTCGTTTCGAAGAATAGGAACGGGCTTGTCGAAGCACATTTCGGGGTCGATCTAAAATTATAACCATCGAACTTTCGCCATACATATACGAGCGAATATTATTATATTTTCATCGTTATTATTAGGATTATTATACACATCGCTGTTTCGACGAATACAATTGCGAATTAATCACGTAACTTTATGAGAATCCTTGTATGGCAGGAAAATCTATAGAGGAGCATCGATGAACGCTTACAAGTTCTCACGAGCGGAGATTTGCTTTTCATGGGGATATGTCGTGACCAAGGAGGGGCAAAAGGGGCGGGCGAAATGAAGAGGATGGAAAGAGCCGCGGAATATATATATCGATACATATATATGTCGTTGACAACGTAGCACGGAGTTCACAGTTGGATTTATTGATGTTCACTATTGAAACTCAGTCGGGCGTGAGCTTACGGATTTCGCCTCACCCCTACTACCCCTTCCGATGCTCCCTCCGCCACCCAACCCGCGCACATGCCGCGCATCGCTCTCTAGTAGTGTCGGCTTGCACAGAGAGTAGAACTGTTAATTATAATTCAACGTCGATAATGAGGGTAAGCCGCTTATGGGAATGCAGGACCTAGCCAGAGGCGAGACAGGGCTAGAAGAGGTAAGAGGGAGGAGAGAGGGTGAGCTCTCGAACGTTTAGACTGTACTCGCTAGTGGAACCCATACGGCAGACGCATAATGCACGCAAGGGAGCTCGGTTACTCTAGTGCAGAAAGCGAGAGAGAGAGAGTGAGATAGAGAGCTTTGAATCGTCTTTGAGAGCTCAAAGCGATCCCTGGCATAGAATTGGCATGCCGTTGTCGCTTTTATATGATCGATTTGTCACAATAATATCGAAATTCCTGAAATGGGTCCTCCAAACGAAGATACCTTCTCTGATGTACGATCGCCGATTGATCACGAGTGCAGAATATATAATTAAACTTCTCCTGGCTGGTGAGGGACGAGTGGGAGGGGGTTGTAATCTCGGGCTCGTGTTTGAAACCGTATTGAAGTTGATTCACATTAAAGTCATCATGTAGCGTGTAAGAGAGAGGGAGAGAGAGAGAGAGAGATCATCTTCTAGCGCAAGCCTGCCTAGTTATAGGCTGTTGTGTGTGGTTAAGGTCGAAAGCAGTTCTCGCATCGAATAATTAATTAACTGTAGAACGTGACATCGCACCAGAGCCTTGGGCCCTGAAATCCATTATATCCTTGGCGAGAGAGAAAGAGAGGCCGGGAGAGATGGTGAGAAGGTGGTGGTAGGGTGAAGGGTGGGAGGGGGTGGAGTTTCGGCGACGGGACTACGAAATTGGGGGATAGATGGGAAAGGTGGTTCTCTGCTTGCTCGGTCGCTCGTGTTCTCGAGGTACAAGAGCCGCGCGGGGATTTAATGAAGTCGAAGAAGGAACGAGAATAATAATTTTAGTACGTGACTCCTTACTCGGTGTACTTTGTAGAAATTCAACTGCCTGAGTTTCTGGGTGGAAACACACGTCCTGTTAATACCGAGGAGCGAAATTGTATGGATAACAGCGACATTAGACCGTTCGCTGGCAAATTGACTCTCGCCACTTTGAAATCTCTATCTACGAATCTCTTTGTCTTTCTCTCGGTTCGTGGATTGTTCGACCGTAAGAACGCGGAATTTCCTTAATATGCCTTTTTAATAGACTTATTCCTTTAGGTTATGTTTTATATACGTAGGTATATATATTAAAGGCGATCTTTCTAGCGCACGGCTTTAGCATTTTGCGGCGATGCCCACTTATATCCAATGGGCTCTGGCAAGCTTTGGCGATCCGAAGAAAGTTTGAACGATTCGAACGAACGGTAATGAAACCACGCGCGCAGTATCTTTCTTCCATCGCTGTTAGACAGCCCGAGACGAGGAGGAAAAGAGAAAGGCGGGGGAGAGAGTGGGAGAGAGAGAGTGGGAGAGAGAGAGAGAGAGGCAGAGACCGAGAGGGACAGAGAGATCTTGATGGTTAATCGAGTTTCAAATCAAATTAAGGCTAACGAGCAAACTTGAGGAAAGATATTGGTGATATTACGCGGGGGGTTAAGAGAGATTCTCGAGAGGTACGCGAGGACCCGGTTGATCTCCAGACTCATCGAGGGACGATCGTTTCGATGTTTGCAAATTTCGTGTAAAGAAGCATGCGAGACATTCGTTATACTCGTATTATCGAATTAACGGAGAGTAGACGGCCTCGAGCTCATTCGTGTTTCTCTTGGTCGAGGGGTTGAATTTTATTAGAAAAATTAAATTCATTACGAAGATAAGATTTATTATACTCGATTCCTATTTGAAGTTTCGCAAGGCTACGAAAATTTGATATTACGTTCCAAGAATGTTTAAGAATTAATAGCGTCTTACAAGCGCAACGAATAATAGAGAATCGAAATTATTTCCCTTGCCGAGCATCTCTTATACATGACTCCGGCTCAACCTGTAGCTTCAACAAACGTTCCCTCTCAATTCCTACGTTGATCCCCTGTTGCTCAAGATTTTCCAAGGATCGGCAATAATTAGCCTCGTCAACGACTGCTAATCCGAGCGTTTCGAGAAACGCGGTAATTAATCGAGTCAAACTTCTAATTGGCATGGCGCTTGTGCGCCTCTCTGTTCTTGGCTACGGCCGTTTCCAACGAGCGAGAGAGAATCTTTCCTGCGAACGTATACCTTTGCCCATAACGTACCGTACATACAGACAGACAGACAGACAGACAATCCAACGCTCTATTCCAATCTCCTCAACCCCCTCGTCGCATCCCTTCTCCAGCCCATGTCTCTGTATCCGGGATTTTCAAACGTGACGAGAGAATCCAGCCTCTGGTACACGCAACACTGCAGCTCCAAATACGAAGCGATCTCTCGTTTCGAATTTCCATATGGACCTGCTACGAGCACGTGCGCGTGTATCTCTGTATCCTTCGCAAGAGAGAAGACTCTTCCATCATTCTCGCGAAAACACGTTCCGCGAAATAAACAGTCGTATAACTGCGCACAGGTTGCGCTCAGGCAACTTCATTCGCAGCCCATTCCAACATCCATTCCGGTCGTGTAAACGCTCTACTGTACGCATATATACACACATCTATATATACACATCGTCGTAGAATCGCAGCTCGAGACTACGTGGATGAATTTCAACCTGGGGCTCTGATGCATGAGGTTCCGCGAAACTTCCAGGCCAAACACACAGACATTCCGCCACACAGGAACACACAGATGTCGTTAGGATCCCCGGAAGCGTAAATCTCCTGCTCATTGCCAGTCACAATCTGCTTCGGTATCCCGTAGCTCTGTATTTCAAATTCCGAACTATTTAACGTGCTACTGCCACTGTTGAAAAAATTTCGTTATACGACCGTGAATAAAGAGGCTGTCACGCTATTACACAAAAAATGGTACTAGATATACGCGGCTCGAGCAAAAGAACCTGCGAAATAGACGTCGAGTGAGAGGTTCGCAATTGTCTCGTATTACCAAAACAAAAGTGTTTAAAATCTGTCGTGTTTTGGTTCTGAAAATCGGTATGTAGGACGCGTTTGAGTATGCAGTAGTGGATAAGCTTGCATCGCAGTCACATCGGAGATTTTGATGTGGGGAACACGTGTCAGAGGTAGGGAGAGTGAGAGCGAGAGAGAGAGAGTGAGGACAGGGAAATAGGCGGCGAAGAAGGGGGTGGAGAATAAGTTGGAGGGAGGAAAGGACGCATATAGAGGGCGCGCAAGGAGAGGGTACGCGTGCATATTATTGGTTCGGTAGAGGCTGTCCCGGTTAGAGACGAGAGGAAACCAGGTTTTGCATCGGGCGAGGTAACATGGATCCGGGTGACTATGACTGCGTCGGGGAAGGGGAACAGGCAAATCGGGTCACGGTTCGTGCAAAAAAAAACTGGACGCGTTGAGATTTCAAATTTGCACTCGACCAAGGCGACACAGTCTGCTACACTGCACAACTGGTTTCATTACCTATCGTCCGCAAAAAAATAGAATATAAAACCCGAAGCAAAAATTGACCCGTATTACCCCGTTCTCGTGTAGAGGTAAGGTGTATGGCAAGGGGTACGGTGAAGCAAGGTGAGGTAGACAGCAACAGCGACGAAAGAGGGGGACTGAGAGCGAGAGGATCGAGTGAAGGCCGAAGCTGGTGCCGAAGCGAATCGCCATGGCAACGGCTTCGCTACGGATTCCATTTACCTATCGCTATGGAAACGTGGGGTGGCGCTCAAAGCCGCGCGTAGCTCGTCGCGGGGTAGTATAGAGGGAGCAAACGTAGAGAGGATGACGAGAGCGGGACAGAAGTAGAGAGACGAAGTGAGAGAGACGGTATACCATGAGAGAGTATAACGAAGAGAGAAATGGAGGAAGCGTGGGTCGAGAAAAAGTTAGAGGGGATGTGCGTCGAAGAGGTCGAGAGGAAAAAGGTGGACAAGAATGTGTATGCGTACGAGAGGACAAGCGAGAAGGTCTTGTCAGAGGCGATAAAACACCAACAAATATATCGATCATCCAACGAAGCTGGTTGCTTTTGTACCCGATTCAGGTCTTTTGCGGATAACCTCGAAGCTCTCGTCTTGTCTAAGCACCTGCTCTCGTACACGGATGCGAGGGTGCAACTTCGCAACCGTGTCATCGCCACTAATGTTCGCCATCGATTCCATGATCGATTCGTTATATTGGAACAAATATCCGAAACAAAAATTGATCCAGATAACCCGGCTTCCTTCTAGAGGATGCTCGATATCGTCCTAAACGACATGCAGAGATTTTTCCAATGCTATTTATTGGCCTTCTTTCAAATGATGAAAAACTCGTTCCGTTCCATTATTGAAAAATTTCATTTTTGACCAAAATTGTTGTCAGAAATCATAAGGATTAGGCCGATAGTTTCTCACTGTTAAAAGTCAAGACAGGGACTATCAAGATGACGATTATCAACACGCAGCTTGTTTCGAATTTTGGCAATTAACTTTCCATGTATATGCATTACCAAGGCTAATTTTGTGCCACGGATCGATGGCAGTAGTGACAGCTTGGGGGAACTTTTAGATGAGGGGAATCTACTCTCATCAGTCTCTCTCTCTTCAACTCTGTTTCTCTCTCTGTCTTTCTTGTAACAGCTACAGTCACGACAGCACTGTGGACCTGTAATACTCCTCTCCCTGTCACCCGAACAACCTCTTTCCCCTGATATCTCTCTGTGGTATCACTCTCTCGCTCTCTCTCTCTCTTCCTCCGCGTCTCTCTCCGTAGCAACCACCCTTGTGATGTGATGCCGCATAATTGCCGGTAAATTATGTAACGTTTGAGTTTGCTAAACGCAAATGGCTCGTCGCGCATCGCTCCGGGGAATGAGCTCTCTCTGACGGTACATTGCGGCCTGTGCTTCGCGGAGGGAAGCGGTATGGCATTAATTACATGTGACGATTTCCGTCGAGCATGAGCGTTAAGCCGTACGATACCGTGCATAAAAGTATTCTCACCTCTCCCGCAAAGTAATGAACTTATCGGGTCGTGAGCGATTTCACTGCTATAGAGACGCTAATTTTGCACCAGATTTTCAAATATCAAGTAAATGTCATAAGATACGGGACATAAAATAATAATAAATAACTCTAACTAATAAGTTAAACAATATTTAATAAAAAATGCTCCAAAATATATATTTATCAAAAATCGGTTTGATCTGGCCAGCTGCTACTTATTTTGAATAAAACACAACGATAAATGAATAATTAATCGACCTTTGATCAAAATTCAGTTGACAATAATTTTTTTAAATAACTAATCGAACCATCGTTTTATGTCTTCACAAAATGCAGCTACTAGCCGCTCTATCTTGACATCCGATATAGTTCACTCAACCTTCAATGATCATCGATATTTCGAAAAACTTCCACCACACGTCTACGTAAACACGCACACGCATACACGTTTCATCCTCTGTTCACTCAATGCCACCCTCCAACCCCTATTTTCTCTCCTTTGAAGATTTCACCAGGATTATTCAGCTTCGCTCCATCGATGCTTTATGGATATAGATTTCTCAGGGATATGCGATATCGCAAAGATCGCGGAAACCTGTGCGAAGATTTCAACGGACAGAGAGAGCGAGCGAGAACGAGAGAGAGAGAGAGAGAGAGAGAGAGTGCGCGCGAGAGACAGAAAGACAGGCGGGGCGAGGGGGTGGGGGAATAAGAGAGATAGTAATATAAAACCACAGCGGTGAGGATACTGCGGAGAGTCTACGGGTAACCAGATTTTCCGATTGAAAGGATAGGAAAAGCGCGCACTATGTCTACGTCTTGCTATATCAATGTCCCTTTCTATCCTGTACACTTTTCTTCTTTCTCCCTCTGGCCTCGATACAGACGTCCCTATCGTTCACTCTCTTTTGCCTCATTCCACTATCTATCCATCCATCTTGTCCGTGTAGTATCTCGCATTACACTGCAACGAAACATCTCGCGGGCTCCGGCACATCCAAATGGAGAATCGAGTCTAAAAGGGTGGCATATATACGTGTATATGTGTATGTATATAGTCAAGTTCGCGAGAGCAGAAAACTGAATACCCTAAAATGTGACTGCCGCTCGGCGATCTTCCTTGATTTGCATTACTCCCTCTCTGTCCCTCTCACTCCCGACGAGTGAAATTGAGATTCCTCTGATTACATCTATATCGATACATGACGAGATCCGATCAAGTTTCTATATAAGGGACCCTGAACAGTCGCGTCAAAGGAATCGATGCGTCGATACGCCGAACTTATACACGTACGAGGGGATCGTATGTAAGCGAGAGTTCGCCGTCACGTTAGATTTGTTTTACATCTTATATGCGTCCCCCCATCGCCTATCCGGGAGGATAAACGCCGATACAAACGACGTCGCACGGATATACGCGAAAGATTGAGAACGCTACGTGATCCGATCCCGTTTTCGTGGACGCGCGTGCTTTTCAGATTGTCTTTTTTATCCATTTTCCTCTGGTTCAACGCTGTATGGTAGTACCGGTAGAATTTTTTTAGCAATAAAGTAAAAACCCTACGTTTTCAAATAATAATTAATTATCATTTATAATTCAAGCACGTTTGTCAGATAATATTTCGCTCGCAGATACAATGAGAACGGTGGATGGAAAAAGAAGCTTTGGAAACGGGAGGAATGAAAGAGTAACGTCTGATGGTCCTATTACATGGCACCGTAACAGGACTCTCAATCCGTCTTCAGTTTTCGAAACCGAGGCGCACTAGAGGATCCAGAATAGGCAGTGGTCCGGCAAAGAGAAGGATGAAGGTGAGAGAGGTGGATGGAAAGGGGAGGGAGGAGGTATGATGAACAGCAGAGAAGAGAAGTGATGGGTGTCCTGGCGAAGGAGAGGGGAAAGAAGGAGCATAAGCGGATTTCGACGAAATTGAAATCGGCCAGATTTCTGAATGCTTTGAGCGCCGGAAACGCTCCCAGCATGGATGCGTTGGTGCTAAAACCAAGAAATAAACGCTCACATGGGCCTATACAATAGATATACTTGTATAAGAAGTTTTTAGGTGTGTGCTCGTGTATATATATACATATGGAGTCTTGAACGTTTCGTAGAATATCAATATAGTCTCCAAGTTCCCGACCTTTTGCAACTTGAAGGTCAAACGATTATAATTTTCAATTTTTCCACACTGGGCAAGAATATATAGTCCCTTCGACGTAATTACAGTTTGATTCCTGTTGTACACGTATGTAAGTTTGCATATGTGATTGTCTTGGTTAGTTTTCAATGCATATACCTCTTTGAATGGGACTCTCGTGACTTTCAAATGATCGTTACGGTCATACAAATTTTGATATCTTAATGAATGCAAGTGAGTCTAAAAGGCATTTCTAGGCCTCTACAGCTTTCAGAATGACTGATTATAAAACCAATTCGGTTCAACAGGACGAAAGCTACAGCCACTCGAATATTTAATATTTTCACGTTTTCGAGAAACCCAGCGAAGGCGAAAAATGTTGTATTTTTAATATTTTTTGCACTTTAGTCACCATATTCGATTGGAACTTTTCTACATAGCATGAATCTATAATAATATCCTCCGACATTTTTATAACTGGGCCCTCAAAAGTTACAAGAATTGAATTCCTTTACTTTTTTTTATTGGTAACCTGTAAATCGCTAAAATTCATGAATAAAGTTATTATATTCATGATCTACGACAAATTTCTGATGCAACAGGATGATGAAAAGTTCAAAAGTACTAAAAACGACATTTCACTTCCTCGTTCAGTTTCTCGAAAACGTAAAAATATCAAATTAAAAGGTGACTATCACTGTGTCCCCGTTGGACGTATTTGAATTTCTACACAGACTTTTTCGAAGGGGGCATAGAGATCTCAAGATTGGCGCTGGATTTATCACGATATCTAAACTATAGTGGCCGTGACGATAGGACGAAAATTGCTAAATTTTGATTCTACCGTTAGAAAATACTTTCATCCCAAGTTCAAAGCCTGTAAAAAATTTGAAGCTGATCAACCAAACAATATGTTGAAGTTTATGAGCTGAACGAGTTATGGCCCGGAATTGCAATAATCGCAAAATCAAAACGTGCAACCATTTCAGAGAAACGATAAATTTCTCATTTTTCTTCCACTATTGGTATACGATGCAATTACAGTGTACACGATATAATACAATTTTGGTTACACTATCTTCATGATGGGCCGATGAAAGTCGTTCTATAGGCTCTCGGTGTGTTCCAGCAAAGTCAAATTCATCCAACTCCGAATCAAGATTTCTTTCGAACAAAGAAAACGTTCCACGCCAAGTTATATGACTGCTGCGCAGGTGGAAGTCTCACGATATCTCCTATATTCTCTCCCTCGAGGGTTTTTTTCCCTTTCCGTGCGTACGTGTGAACGCGAGACAGAGAACAGAGCACACGTACACACAGATATACGCATACATATATGGTACGTGAGATTTCACGCGTGCTTTATCTTCGTCGAAAATCGTTGATCGTAAAAGCCACGATCCGGAAAAATATTCCAATCCCTGTACTTCGCTCTCTCTCTCTCTCTCTCTCTCTCTATCTCTCTCTCTCTCTCTCTCTCTCTCTCTCTCTCCCTTTCACCCGATAATCGCGATAGTGGCCCGGATTTAGGACGAGTCTCGAAGGTACAAAAAGTGCGCGAGAACGTATATGATACGTAGAAAGGAAAAAAGAGTTACGGAATACGCTCACTTTCTCTCTCAGTTTCTCTCCTCCTCCTGACTATTTTACGAGAGATATAAAACTTAACAATGCGCTTCCGGTGTAGATATGTACGGAGCGTGTCTTCTCTTCTAGCACCAAATATACGTATACGCATCAATGTGTGCACAGTATACGCCCGGTCAGGCTTCCGATTGGTCACAGACGCAATGAATAATTTGCATCAAAGTTTCGAATGTCAGAAAAATTACGATATATATACCGGGCTTTCGAAAAGTAACGGACCCACCCCCTATCTCAGAATCTAGGTATGATAGGGCAAAATGACTCGAACAAAAGTTGTATGGTTCATAAAGTTCTGTTTTTGTGACCTCAAATTTGACCTTGACTTTGACGGTCTTTTGAGATTAATTTGCGTTTTTTAAATGAGAATTGCTACTTTTTACCCCGGATTTCGAAAGAACGTGAAATTTTACGTTCAGATATGTAATATTGTGATGGTAAAAATGACATCCAAATTCTACTTGTATCCTACTTTGAGCGCTATCCAGGAACAATGACGTGGACGTAGTAGAATTCTGTTCCCTTTGGGGTGTTTGATTAACGTGAGTACCCTCGCCTCTCACGTATGGCATAATGAGAATCTTCGATGAATGACTGTAAGACACTTAACATTTTAAGCACCCCAAAAGGAACAGAATTCTACTACGTCCACGTCATTGTTCCTGGGTAGCACTACAAGTGGGATAAAAGTAAGATTTCGATGTCATTTTTACCATCATAAGATTACACATCTAAAAGTAAAATTTCCCCCCTTTAAATCCCGTGGTTAAAAATAGCAATTCCCATTTAAAAACACAAATTACCCTTAAAAAAATCGTCAAAGTCAAGATCAAGGTCAAATTCGAGGTCACAAAAAATAGAACTTTATGAACCATAAAACTTTTGTTCGAGTATTTTGCCCTATGATACCTAGATTCTAAGATAGGGGGTGGGTCCGTTACTTCCCGAAAGCCCAGTATATACATATATATATATAAGTAACATTCTCGAAACTGATTTGATGCGGACGTCGCACGGATCTGAAACCGGATGCATGGACTATACCTGCGCACATGTCCTTCCGAGATCGAACTGATTTTATTTGCGGTACATATATACGTATATGTACAAAAGTATAGGTTATCGGCACGAGCAAAAGTTTCTTTGAACCCCGAAAAGCCCCAAGGTATAAGCATGTATAGTATAGGAGAGAGTGGGAACCATGAGTACAGAGCCAGGGGTTGCTTGTCACGGCGGCCATGGGTCGAATGTCCTTCGCCGTCTGCTGAAAAGGTCCTATATGTATGTATATACAAATATATGTCTGTATATAGATATATGACGACTTGGTTGTCGGCATCGCTTTGAAAGGGATCCAGCGAGCGCGCGTGTTTGTCGCTTCAACGAGCTTATAAACGCATTTGCGCTATTGGACTTTCCGCGCTATTCTCTCTCCTCGTTGCTCGGGTCACCTTCACTACATATATACATACATACGTGGGATCTATATAGGTACAAATTCGAGGCATACAGAGAGAACCCTGAAACCGTCAACCCATCAACCATGCAGCGGAACCTCTGGTAAAGCGAGAGAGGGCGAAAATGAGGGAAAAGCACGTGCGCGGCCATCGAGGTTCGCGGTGTCATAGCCGGGGAGTTTGGGAACGCGATGCCGTAGGGTAGACACCGGGAATGCGTGGTGGTCCAGGGACTAGCTTCCTCTCCTCTCTTCGCTTCTCGCCTCTCGCCCTCGCGAAACGATCCTGGACTTAATTAATTGCGATTTCACTCTTTTCTGCACTTAATGTGGCCACGTCGTTTCGTGGGTGTACTCACTCTCTCTCTCTCTCTCTCCGCCCATCTCCTCCTTTTCTCCTTTTTGTCTCTGCGTGTGTATACGTGTCTATTATAGGAAGCTACATCCGGTTAAATCGCAATTACTCAAGCCCGGTCAGAAGACCATTGAACCTGGCTGAAAAGCCAAGCGACGAATCAAACTTTATGCGTAGATTGAAACTTTGCGTAGACACCTAAATATACTGGTATAAATTATGGAATATTATTCATTTGATTTTTATTATTTGGTAACTTTAAATAATTCAAATAACCAGATTACATGTTTTTCGGTGATATAAGAAAAGTATATTTCTTATTTATATCGATATGATTAAGAAAAGAGTACCTACTTAGTCAATTAAAAATCAATTGTTCCGAATAAAAAATTATCCATTCGATTAAACTGACGTTTATTCGACTAAAGTGCAAATTCCTCAATGCTCACTTAAATTACATCGCGATTCAAAAATGTTTTGCTTAATTTCAATTTCCCACGATTCCTACAAATCTTTTGTCACACAGGGCCAATTTAAATGCATAAAATGATCGAGTTCGTTATCGCTACTAGGATAATTTAGGGAGTGATATATTGTACTATAAATTTGTCGTCCTTCTCGTCCTTGGATGCTGCACGACACACATTGCTCGACTATCCATATATGTTCAGAGGATACATCACTCTCCAAGAACATAGAAATTATCTCATGTTCTCTGAGATCGATCTAGCCAGATTTCTACGTTCTTGCATTTTGCCTGCTCGCTGGCTCTAGTTTCGTGTGTGTGTGTGTGTGTGTGTGTGTGTGTGGAGAAAGCGGCGAAGCTCTCGTTCGTTGTTATATATAGCCAGCCTGACTTCGCGATAACGAATCGCCATAAAGTCTTCGTGGACGGGTTATACCTAACTCTCGCCCTCTCTCTCTCTCTCCCACCCTCTCTCCTTTCCCTTGGTTTAGCCGTAACTCCTTAAGTTTACGAGTGCGTCGGGGGCGCGGGTTATAGCGAAGCTCTTGTCGTATACGAGCTAGAGCAACTCTCTCGGCTCCTTCTTCCTTCTTGTCTGCTCACGACTCGGAAATGAATGCTTAGCGCATATAATATCCGGTAGTAAATTCAACGGTGTGCCCGTCAGCTAATTCGTTATCTTGACGATACGTGTAGGGGGTAGGGAAGGGGTGGGAATCGATGCTAATGATTCCGCAACAAGGATTTCACGGAGCACATAGCTACGTTACTGTATACCACTGAAATTGGTCACATCGAGCGGAATATGTTTACGAGGACGTTCTCCGTTAGTTGTTTCAAACTACCGAACGATATTCGTCCCATTGTGTGCTAATGAGCGAATTTCTCGAGAGAAATTCGACCAATTGATGTTTATTCAATGTGATAATCATCGCGACGATTCTGTTGACGGAATAAATTATTAATATATGTGACACGATCCGAGAAAAGGGACCTACGAGGCAAAATAGGAATTTTTTTGGATTGGATTGCACCACCTGAAAGATCAATTCCAAAACTTAGGTATAGCATAACGCATAATCCAAAAATTGATTTTTTGCCACGTAGGTCCCTTTTCTCGGTTCGCGGCATATATAGATATGCATGTTTAGGGGTTGAAATTGTTCAAGCAGGTATAAAGAACACGGACGTTTTTCTCCGTCATGCGATCGTTGACTTATCAGATACTTTATCGACTTATCGTATAACGAAACAAAATCGAGATATTTAAGGAATGGGCCGAGAAAAAAAGTCGCAAGACGTGAAAACGTTTCGATGGAGAGCGATAGAGAAAGTGAGAGAAGAGATAAAAAAATCAAGAGAAGAATCAGTTGAAAACGATATATCGCCGTGGGGTGCTTGCGTCGAGGGTGTGATACACGTGAAGAATTTTCACCCCCTGCAAAGATACGCATGGTAGAACGCGCGACGCGCTATATTAAGTCAGGGAGCGCTTTTATCGTCTCCCCGGCTCTTCAATTCGTACACTCTCACTATGCGCGGCTATAGCCTTTTGAACTCTCCATTCTGGTAATTAGAGACTCTACCTACCCCCTTGTGTCTATCCCTCGGGGGCCTTGGAAGTGTGGGAGACGGGACATGTGCCAAGATGACGTGGGATTCGCGAGTGCGAGAGGGGCGTACAAAACTCACACTCGTCTATCTTAATATGCATGGCGTTTAATGCAAATCAATCAACATCCAACTTCATCCACTTGGAATTTTATTCATGATTTTTTGCAACGTTTTTCGAAAAGAAAAACGACAAAAATCGCTGATACTTTAAAAAAAAATTCACAGGGCTAATAATTCATTTTTTCCATTTAAAAAGAAATACGTTTGGACTAGATTTTTTTTAAAGATATCGAAGGATGATAATAAACCATCATGGTTTGATCGATGATTTTATTCTGCAATGAGAATGCGCGTGGAAAAAAACGCTTGGTGAGTTTGCATGGAATGTTACGCACATAGATATATATGTTAACACGTGCTGTATAAGGGCCTAGCTCACGCGGTACAGAACGGAATGCCAAGTTAATTGCTTCGGAATCCTCGACGCGCATCTCTGCTCCAGGTTTTCCGGGAGAATAAGGAATTTGACTCATTAGTTAGCCGTGAAATTAAAAATCCTTGGCGGGGGCGAAACCATCGCCCCGGCAGATAAGAAGAGAAATAAAGGACGAGAGAGAGGCAGGAATGACAGGTGGGAGCACGCTGATAAAGGGCAGAGAAAAATTAGCGAGGCCGAGACTCAAGGCTTTCGTCGTTACGTGTTTCTGTTTTTGTAAGGTACGTCACGAGAGCGATCAAACGATACTTTTAGATAAGAGCTTGTTCCTTACGGTAGATTAATTAACGAATAAATCTTTGTTTCAGGTATATTTAATATTTTTACAATAATAATGCGATAAGAATAATAATTAATTAAGAAAGTATTGATCTTTATAATTCGTACATGAAAAAAAAATTCACTCGCTCGATCTGTGCTCGGTAATTACCGTTCACCCTTATCAGTTTTAAGATTTCAAGCTCGTAGATTTTATCGTCCACCGAAAAATATTTGTCGCGAAGTATAAAATGTTTTATCATCGTTGGCAAAATTTATTCCCTCGGTGTGTCGCGCTCTCGCACGCCAGACGTTCCAGACTGTTCGACCTTTCGACCGAAAGCGAAACGAAGAGATTGACTGGACCATCGGGGTTACCGGTGAGGCAAACCACATTTCATCGGTTCGACCGAGGGTAACCAGATAGCTCGGCTTTCCCCGGTACTCGGCGGAAACATGGGTAATTGTCGAGAGCAGGTCCTCTCGCGATCGAGATACTTTAAGGCCGACAGAAGGCAGCGGGGCACGTTTCCGCGCGACGCGTAGTTCTCGCGTTACCGAGCTACCCTCCGGACTGCGAACGCCGAGCTCCAAGCCTCTAGCGCCATCTCGCGGCAAAGCTCGAAAGCTCTGAGGGTATATACCTACCCGGCCGAAGAGCGAGGGTAGTTTGCTGAAATGGCCGACTG
The DNA here is from genome assembly GCA_964017225.1 of Netelia inedita. NCBI lineage: Eukaryota > Metazoa > Arthropoda > Insecta > Hymenoptera > Ichneumonidae > Netelia > Netelia inedita. The sequence continues at coordinate 3,422,284 of OZ024925.1, forward strand.
CGAAAACGAGGAGCTGCTACATTCGTCCGACAGAGGGCAGCACTATGCAATCAACGCCGCGGTAAAATCGATCGGAACCCACGAGACATGGCGCTAGGGGTAGTTTGTCGGTCGAAGCTTCCTTAATGGGGCTTTTGTCGCAAAATCACATGATATCGGGATAATTCAGGCATGTACGACGCTCGAAAGTCGTTTCCGATATTATCGACATTTCCCGCTGTCGGCCACGTTTTCCCTTCCTACCTGATCGCGGTTTCAAATAAACTCGTTACACGTATTGTATTAGGTTAACGCGGGAAAAATAATCATTTTTATTCACGAAAAATTTCCTGTGTTTTACATTCATTAAAATAATGTTTTATTTTTTTTATTTTTTTTCACTGAACAAAGCTTTCATTTCTGCTCAATCAATGGATCGTTTCATACAAAATTATAAATGAAAAATTAGTTCGTACAGTCCGAAAAAATATAAAAAATTGGTCGCGTTTTCGCGAATAATTTTATCAGGAAATTTGATCTTGGACCGAGGAGGAAGATAACTTTGAATGAGTCAACACTACAGGACAATATTAGAAGCTGCGTGCGATGGAGTACGCATCATTGAAAGTCCGTCTGACCGTAGTCGACCATTACTACTGCACGCGAGGTATTCGAAGAAGAAAGAGCATACCGCGCACGCCTGTCGAACTGTTTTTTTATGATCTTTCTTTCACGTCGATCGAACGTTATATCAGAAGTGAAAATGCCCGAAAGCCGTTGGGATAACCGGGTCTGATGTGCTTTATACGCTCAGTGGTGAGGTATGAAAAGCTTCAAAGGAGGCTGGAGGAAGAAAAATACCACATCAAAGTCTGGAACGGGGATGCTGCGACGACGCAAGTCGCGATAACGGTAACGTCTATGCGTACACGGCCCATAAGCCACGAGGTTCGCAAAAGACTATGCCTTCAACATATACGACTTCTATGACATATAGAATCTCTAAGACATATCCGTACATTTCAAGGTCATCCAAGATATCCTATCGCCACGGTACATATACCAAAGATCGCAAAATTTCATAAACCACCTTATCCGCGCGACATTATTAACGTCACTTTGTGAGGCGTCGTTTTGGATACTCAAACCTCCCAGTCCCGTAATTTTCTCCGAAATTCACTACAGACACTCCCCATACTATACCCTTCATCCTCTCCGAAACGCTATAGTACTATCTTTACTGCGCATCGTAAAATATTTATATTTGGTCTGCTCTTCGGAGATAGACATACCAGAATCGTGCCTGCACGAGGAGGGAGGGGAAAACTCCGTTGCCGTACACCCTAAAGAAATAGACGTATATATATATATATATATATATATAAATATAATATAAGTGTATGCGATATTCTGATCTTGCGCACAGTCGGTCCTCATGGGGAGGGTGGAAAAAGGAGGCCTCCTGTATAAAAATATGTGAGCCGACTGGGTTACCTCGGTGTACGGAGAGTAGCGATATCTTTACGGCAACTCGTAACGTTTCTCACGGTGAAACTGGAGGTAGGGGCTTGGTAGGGAGGAAAACTCCGAGTCATCTCTTCCGACGTCATATTTCTTTTTGGTCATTTATGAACAGGCAGGTTCTTCATTATACTCGTCCTAAACTCTGGGCTTTGATGGGCGAGTATCATGGAGTAGGTCGAGAGCTTTTGTATTCGAGATATATTGTTTTAGCAAAGGCCTTTTTTGACCTTATTCTGGGAATAATTTTGCGATTTATTCGAGGGGTACGACAGGGAATATTTCTGACCATTCTATTTTATTCGGATACTTATTGATGACGATATCAACTTAATTTTAGCATTCCCGACAGTTAATTAAATGATGTTATTCCAGCAATTAAAAGACGTCAGTTTAAAGAAAGTTTAAAAGTTTGTTTTAGACATATGTTCGATTAGAAACCGCAAAAAGCCGATTCAAAAATGACGAATGGTCACGAATATTTATCTATAAAATCATGCAAACCTGGTATCCATAAGCTTCTACGCGAACAAAAAAACATGAAATTCTGAGAAAAATACTTCCGCTATATGGAGAAATAAAAATGTCCACAAAAGGTTTTAAGCTCGAGTCCGATCGGCGGAACACCTGATAAACGGTTCAGATTTTCATGAAATTCTCGCAGACGGCGAGTCTTTATGGCGTGACCGAGGTCGGGGCATCGTGGGAATGAAAACAAAACGAAAGAGTCTCCAAAGTGAGATAGAGAGATAGGAGAAAAGGCCCTAAAACGTCAAATGCCGAAGGCGCGGTCTCGCGTCGATCGGAGGTGAATTTCACGCGATAAAAACAAACGAGCGAACTGTGATCGAATCGAGAATTGACGGAGGGCGACAATGGCGCAACCGAAAAATGGAAGGGGGTGCAAACGAGGGAGAGAGCGAAAATGTATAGACGAGAGAGAGAGTCGATCGTTACGGCGAATTCCGGCAAGTTGACGAGACGTATCGAGTCATGGATCGTTTCAGGGACGTTCTTCGCTATTCTCTGATAACGTTCCCGACGTCCATGTCGGCGCGAAGGGGCCCTTCGCGTTTACGATCGGCTATAGAGTCCGAGGAAAACGGGTTGGAAAATACGACGAAGCGCCAATGCGGACGCGATCATCTCTCTGCCATTCTCTTCTCTCTTCTTTCTTCTTTCTCCTCCCTCTCTCTGTCTCCTCGTGTGTATACTTCGATGATCACCAAGAATGACACGAGAGACTCTTTCACGTGATCTTCTGGTGTTTCTCCTGCTGCTACTTGTGCAACGGCGAGGGTAGAACGTCGGATAAGTGCTCGATTTCATTCTCGTCTGTTCTCTCCCTCACTCTCTTTCATGCTCGTTTTTCCTCACGGGGACAGTAACACGGATCACATTCGCCACCGAACCGATCGTTTCCGTTGCAAAGCTCGACCCAACGACATTTTCTATGGTCAACTCTCGCTTTTTTCCCCCAACGAGCTTTTAAACATTCAGCGGACAATACTTGCGTTGCGAATAAAAGACATTTTATATAATTTTTTTAATAAAGTGATCGTAAATATTATATTAAAACGAATGAAATCTTTTTGAGAGAATGATAAAGCATAATGTTGATATAATACAACTATTTTATTCTCTTTAAATATTATATATTTCATTTTATCAAAAGAAATATAGGGTTTAACACTTTTTTACAATGATAATTTTTAATAATTGTCGCACCGAAAAGTGAACAGAGTTAACTTACCAAGCTACCTCCTCCACAAGTTTCTTTCGTGATAAATTAGCGATAACTCGTTATCTCATCAATTTTTCAAGGGACTTTGGTGCCTTGTGTCTCGAATTGGAAGATTCAGGTATATCGTTACGACCGGTATGAAAATTGCTCGACGTTTAAATTTTCAATGATTCACCACCCGACCCCCAAATCCCCCATGTGACCTTGAAGAAAGTCCGCCTCGTGAGATAAACGAAGAGTATATAATACAATATATAGCAAAACTGGTACGGTGTACGTACAAGTCGACAGGTAATATATATTCCACCGGCGTACGTATTCTTTTTCTTCTCTTCCAGACGCATCGTGGACTCTACCATAGAGTACGAGAAGAGCGACACACTCTACCTAGGGTCGCAGCTGCACTCCATTTCGAAGAACAATCTCTGCATATTTGAAATCTATTCGTTTCGGTAGTATATACATTTACATATCTGTATACGTCGAATGTAGCGGAGGGGAATCGGGGCCTCTCTAACCGGAGTGGCAGTCGTTTCCGCTTTAATATATTATGGATATTTATAAATTTTCCAGAGCCAACCTCGCCCCAGGGCACAAAACCTGCAAATGGGAAAATCCAACCTGGGCACGTATAACGATGAAATGGCACAGACGCTCACTCGCACGCACTGCTATGCATATACACATGCACCTACCAACGCACAAGTACATATATACAGAGCCTCAGAAGCTCACGACTATTTCTGCCGTTTTGACCAATGAAATTTTCAAGAGGCCATCATTGATTTTCCATCCTACCCCGAAAACGCCCCTTCACTTCCACCATGTCAAACACGAGAGTCCTTTTTCCTTCCCTTTCCATCCTCGAGTGCGTTCCACCACGGGGTTAAGTATATATTTGCAAATTTTCTGACTGTCACTGCACACGCCCGTTATAACACGCGGCCCTTTTTCATTTATCTCAAATTAAAGGCTATCTAAATTTGAAAAAAATATTCGCAGGGAACAAATTTCGAGTTACCTCTTTGTTGTTATCAAAACAAAGTTGAAACTGGCAAGAGGGCATAATTATTAACAGTTATTAGAGACAAAAAATGTGTTTTATTAGGTAAAGACAAAACAATATTTTTCCTACAATTATTTATAATAATTCCCTTGAATTATTCGTATTTTTAGCATCGTTCTTGTTACTCGTTTATTTTAAAGAATAAATCATGAGTATTTTTCCATTTTACTCGTTATGTAACTCACGAATAAGATAGTTTGTTTCGTCTTATTTTTCCATCTCGAAGCACGCGAGATGACAAATTGCGAGTGGCGATAGCGCGGAGGATGGTGAACAACAGAAAATACGTCGTTAAATATTTAAGACCATGATAACTCATACGATTTCATGTGGGGTCGTATTACTGGTAAATACGTCGATACCCAGGTGCATCGTACGTGTTTACGAGTTTCAAAATGGCACAACTTCGACCACCCTTCCTCTATCTTATTCTCTTTCTCCCTCTCCCGTTGTATCTTCCACACCTTCGAGTCCTTCCCAATTTCAACCCCACCTACCCCTCCGAAAACTTTGAAGGTTGTGTTTTGTCGGCTATATATGCGTCGTCTGTATGTACCAGGTGCTACAGGGTTCTTTGGTAACCGGGACGAGAACTGGAAGAAGAAGAGGGGAAACTACTTGATGGTGTTCGACCGCGCCACGAAGAGCCTCTTCTCCAGAGGCTCCCTCATGATTTTCTTGCCCCGTTGGGGATCCCCGAGAAATACCACCGGGCCTACAACATTCTCAGGACTGTGAAAATTCACGCGAAACCCAATAATACCAACTTATTATTCGAAAGAAATAGAAATTATATTTTTTTCTCGATTTTCGTTCAAAAACATGCTTGTCGTTATTTTCATATTTGTGTCCTTTGTTACGATAATAAGGATCTTGATGATACATTTTCTAGATAGAAATGGACGAAATGTAATTAGTAATTAATGGAAACACCGACTGATTTTTGTTTCGTTGTTCTCTTCAAAAAGAATTTTGTTCATACTGCTTGACATTAAAATGCCGTTATCGAACTTTTGACTTATTCAATAAGGGTGTCGAATAACAAAACAAAAAAAAACGTTTCATCCCGAGACACGTATATCGATTTTATCTCGAAGAAAAGCTGTTGAACCGCCACAGATCTCTTATCATGCGGGTCGCAGTGTGTCGTCTCTCGCGCCCGTCGACCTTAATCGAGATTGCCACGATCGAGCGGGCAGTGTGTGTCCGTGCGCGGTCCTGACACGCCGGGGGTCAATATCGGCACAAGCTCCGAAGAGAATGAGAACGTGTGTTCTCTTTTTCCCCGCGCTGAGTGTTGTCTTTTTTATTTTCTTCTTTCTTCTATTTGTGCCAACGAGGGTCGCGAGACTCCTTACTCGCGTGGAATCGGGGGGGGAAAAAAGCGAGGGTTTCGACGTTTTTTTCAGGCTTCCCTACCCCACGAGCGACGACGACGGGTGGACATCCTTGCGGGCATTGGAATTCTCGGTCGCGGCCTACGATTGTTATGCCTCTTTCCTTCCTCTCCTTCTCCATCTCTCCTCCCTTCTCTTTCGCTCTCTTTCTTTCTTCTGGGATGTAACAGTCACCTTAATTCTTTATAAGCGAGACACCCTTATCGAGTTTCCCTCTAGTGGATGTGTCCGTGCACCGCCCGAATGGGCTCGTGAAATAAAGCCTTTTTCTATACGCCATTGTGCACGTGGCGTGATAAAGAGAAAATTGCCACTTGGAGAACGAGTGTCTATAAAAAAAAAGGAAAAAAACAATAGATAAGCTTCGTGATCGGAGAAGAGACCTCTCACGCGTTATCATCTCATGTCCCAGGTCGTATAAACAGGCTATAAAATTCTTGACTTCACGCGTACGTTTTGATATCGCGACCCTCGTTTATTTCATCTCGATATTATCATTCGAGCCGAGGAGTTCAAGTTTTATCTTTTTTATTTTATTTTTCGCGTATCTATTATCACGTCATAATTCACGACGATCAGCTAGATTAAAATAATTTTCAAACATCTCTATTAGTATTTCGCAAGAGATTAAATCTAATTTTGATTAAAACCCAAATATAATTTATTTCGTATAATCAACCACCATTTATATTCATTATTCCTCGATGATGGATATAATAAGCTTTTGGAATAAACACTCATAAATATTTATTAAAAAAGTAATTGCAAATTACTTTTTTTTCCTTAAAGCATGTATATTCGTGAATAATTCTCCACACTCGATTCGAGACTTCCAATCTTATATAGATATATAGAAACGTGAGCAGTACGAAACAGCATAACCGCGACCGCGGGTATAACGCCGAAGAGGATGCTCGAAATATGGAAATTCGGTACACCTCGTCGTATCCCCGCGGTAATGCCGTTGAGCTGAAGTGTTGCAGAGGCTACGAATTAATTGCGAACACCAATTTCGGTGCGCGAGGTAGGCGCTCGATCGCTAATTAATCGAGTACGCAATACATTCAAAATGTATATCTTGAGCAGATATATACGCAGATCATATATATATATACATCACAATTATTCCCTTATCAAGTATGCAACGCGAACCTGTGCTTTTTCCTGATAATGAAAATCACATCAGGACGATTTTACTGACAGGACACGTTTTTATCGTTCAAGAATCAGTATACACCTGTCGTTGAAATATGAGGCATAAACATTTGCAACAAGTATTCTCGCATAATAAGTATTAATAAATTTTATCATCATAATTAAAAAATATTTCATTGTAATATCCCGTTTAACCGTTTATTATTTAACAGCTACTCGTACGAATGACACCCGTCGATTTGAGATGGTCCAATAAACCCTCCTCCGTTCAAATCAGAGTGTCGCGTGTTAATTACAGACGAGATATATGGAGGTCGTCTCCCGGCTGCGAATAGCCGCAGACGCTGGGATTAAGCCTCTCCTCTGGCCTCTCTCACTCTCCCCCTTGACACGAGTTTGTCCGTACGTACCGTTTCCCCAACAACGATGTGGCAGCTACAGCTCCAGCAGCAGCAGTGTGTATGAGAGAGAGAGTGAGCAACAGAGAGCGAGAGAGAGTAGCAGACACGAATGAGTGATTTATCCCAAAGTCCTGCCGCAACAACCGCCTTAGATTAGCCGAATTACCGGCGCGATGCTCGGAGGCGACGGAGCGCTCTCTCGCGTGAGCGTCATCAACCCATTCCACCCCCTGACCATCCCACCACGCTCTCTTTCCGTCTCCGTCTCGCTTGTTCCACCCCTCTGTCTCTCCTTGCTACTGTACCGTACCCCCGCGGCACTTCCACGACGTAACAATGTGCTTCTGTCTCCTCTCGTGGAGCTTCTCTCCAACAATATAGGTTTGTCATTGTGCCCCCGGTGTTTAATTAGAGGGAGTATCAACCGGATCGCATCACGGGTTTCCTCGTTGGCTAGGTTAAGAGATGGTTGGACGCGCTGCTCGATGAGGTCGAGTAGAGAGAGAGAGAGTGAAAGAAGTCTTGGGGGGGGGGGGGGGGGGGGGAGAAGTGAACGACGTCGAGGAGCAACTTGGTTACAGGAGGGAAGAGAGATCTCGGAAACGTCTCTACATCGAGTAGGCCCCTCACCTGCAATTACCCAATCTCCTCACGCAGTAATGGATTACGGATAGTCGGGATAGAAGTTTAGGAGTGGGAGTAGGAGATGGGCTGAGACTTTGCAGAGTTCCGGGAGGCCCTAAGCCGTGACGGAAGCAAGTGAAGAGCCGATGGTGAATCGAGAGCAACGGCGAAACGCTATTACGACTGACGGAAGGGTTGCACCCACGGTACTAGAAGCAGAATGTGGAGGAGATGAAAGACGAGGGGTTGGGGGGAGGGGCAGAGGGAAGGAAGGGGAAAAGGTTGGTACGGGGTAGATTGTGCTGGCTGCTGCGAAGCAGCCGTTGCAGGGGCAATTTACCTCGCCAATCCATGCCTCGTAATTGGGAATTTTATAATATTTTTGGAAGCGAGCCAGTCGTGTCGCGAGAAAGGGAGAGGATGGAAAAAGGAGAGCAGGATAGGACGAGAGAAATGCGGCAAGCGAGAAAGAAAAACTGTGGACGAAGAGGGTTTGCGGACCAACGGCCGACGGTGGAAAAGGGCGAAGAGAAAAGAGGGAAAGGAAGGGAGAACAGAGGAGAGGGGGATGGAATGAGTCAAGCGGGCAGGGGAGGGACGGGGGGAAGGTAGCCTCCAGGGAAGATTGATATCCTCTTTTTGAGGGCGGACGGCATAGCAGCAGGCACATCAGCCCTAGCCAGCACATCGAGATGGGAAGAGAGAGAGGAAGAGAGTGGCGGGGGGGGGGGGGGGGGAAGCTCTCTGGAAACGGATGAAGAATGCACACGGCTGAAATTCAACGCCGCAAAAAGGGTTTCCCGACGATTTGGAAGCATACCAAATTGTAATTGTCGAAAAATCGACGATTAATTTATCACGGAGCGCCTCACGTGCTCGGACGTGCGCGTTACACTCAGATATGTATATACGTGTAAAGAATAGAGAATAAGTGTTGGCAGTTACGAAGAAATTTGAGAATGTCGTTTATACAGTCGTAGGTTGCGGTTAGGCAACATAGGGAATTGCAGCAAACGCGTGTATTAACTCTATCGTTTCCACTATGAGACGTAAAAAAAGCTAACCGCTTGATAACGAAATGTCTGCTTTTACGAATGAATATGTAAGTGGTTAGAATAGAATCCTGTTACTTGGCACGAAAATTGCTGGACCCTAAACCGAGCTAAATTTTTTATTGAACAATTAGCACAGCATTCGTTCTTATCGAAACATAATTCGCAACGATTAGCTGAATAATCGTAAATAGTTATTGTAAATAATATAAAAATGAACTTCAAATGGTCGAAAATTATTTAAAAATATTGAATAGTTATCGAGACTTGAAGATACCTATGTAAAGTTAATTATATACGGGTAATCCCTTTTGTAATGAATAAGAAACGAAAAAGAAAACTTATTTTCTTCGTAGTCTCTGAAAAATCTAATTTTTAATGCGAACAGACGTCCAGAAGAATATAACTTTATTTTGAACCTTTATATACATATATCGATTGAACGATCGAGCTCGCTTCGGAGCTCGCCGATAATGTCTATGGCTCTTGTACACGTATAGCGACGACGATCCCCGCGAACTCCCGGGGAAAACTGCGCGAGCACCACTGGGGCATCTACTTTGTATTCAAAGGGCCGGCTGCGTCTCTGAAAATGCAATCGCAAAATACAATACCGTGCATTACCGATATCCGTAGGGATGAGAAAGATGGTAGAGAAGGCGTGCGGGCGGGCAGGTACATAGCGTGATATGGGCTCGTATGTTCGCGGGACGAACCCTCCCTCTTCACCCCTCTTCGATGTTCGCTGATCTGCCAGCCCGACACCGAGAAAAGACATCTCGTAAAGGATGATGTTATACATTATGCGGCGTGAGGAAAACCAATCCTGGGTCAGCAGCTGGAACGACCAACCGCGGGCTGTTTCTTTTCACATACGTTAATAAAATTCTACAGCTGGAAAGGGGAGAGGAACAGAGAGTATTCGTCTCGAATTCAATAGGATTTTTCTGCAATAAATAAAATAAATCGTCTTATTATCATATTTTGGTGAATAATAATTATTTTTTAATTCAAATCGACATATATTATTATCTAGACGATATAGCTAGCCATATTTTCGAGATGAAATTGATTACTGTATTTGCTAGTTCTATACTAGTCGATCAAGCAATTGGGGTGCCGTAAAAGTTATCGCTTTTTGCCCAATGGTCAGATGTATAATTATATAGATAAAAAATATAATAATTTTGTGGCCAAGCTAATAGTTGTGCATTGTACAATAATAACTGTTATATAAATTTTCTCTGCGATATTCGTTTATTCCCCGACGTTCAAATAGTTCCAGCATCTAGTGTCCAGTGATGCAGTCACCGGCTTCTGTTTAATCGTTTCACCCCTAAGGTTATGCGGGTCGTGTCCGCCATGATCATGCGTTATCATGGATGCGAGAGTATCCTGTGGTAGATCGAGTAAATGGTGTTCCTTCTCCCATTCTCTTCGCTCATGGTATGTCACACAGCTGGAGATGCGCTCACTGCATGTGCATATTTCTCCGAGCGTAGATGATCCACAGCACAATGAGGTAAAATGTAGTTCGCGTCTCGGGTCCGTGGATCTTGCTCCGTTACAAAATGCTATCTCACGTATGAAAGGGCCCTTCCTTTGGTACCCCGGTCGTATACTCGGTGCGCCCAGATGTTATGACGCCGGTTGAAACTCAGTATGCGCCGGGTTACACGAGTCGCCAAAGTCTGAAACGTCGAGGTAACGACTTGACTCGGCGATCGGTACGTGCGATGCAAAATCGTGGCACCCGCGGGGCTACCACTATGTATTATATATATATATACGCATATCGTTTCTGTGTCTGGCCTGTACCTCGAGCTTGCATGGAAATGTTGCTGAATAAACGTCCCACAGCTAACTTGAATACAATGGTCGTCACACTTCGTCTACGGCGTATAGTTTAGACGAGGGATAAGAGCGATCTCATGAGCTCGCTTATGGATAATAGGGCTGGAGTTATTCATCGAGCAGTTACAGACAGAACCTTGGGCGCCGCGCTGACAGCTAGCCGGACCAATGGATGAACACACTGCGACTAATAAAGCGACAACAATAAGCGTATCAGTCCAACTTGAAAACGTTGGCAGACTTTTTTTAGCCACTTCGTCACGTATCTCTGCGAGAGCATTACGTCGAGACAAGCCGAGAGGGTGGAGTTGAGATAAGCATCCCTTTGTCACACGTAGATCGTAGTCGATTCTTTAGATGGTAGAAGCATGAAGAAATAGGGACCAGGAAAAAGATGGTCGAAAACGAGTGGATAAACGTCCGGCGTTTCTCAACCTGTTTCATTCCTCGACTTCCTCTCGACGAGATCCGACGGGAAAACGAATTAGTGCCAATTTAGCAGGAGACCCACAAATACGGGTGAACGTCACGTATATAGGGGGTGAGAGTGTCGCCCACGAGTCTTCTTGGAATAACAGCCATTCCTCAGACTGACCGTTGCGATCGTTCTCTCGCGCGCTGTCTCTCTCTCTCTCTCTCTCTCTCCCTTACATACACACACACACACACACACACACACACACACACACACACACACGCGCTCTCTCCCATTCTCTCTCTCAATACAAAAAGTCTGTAGGGTTCGCAAAAAGAACAAATGTTTCTCACAGTTCGTCCTCAAGTTCGTCGACGCAATTAATTGCCGCCGTTCGTACACGAGCCTAGGTGATGTATAACGGAATGAGAACGAGGGCAGGAGGACTGTCACGAAATAACCAGAGTGTAACCATTCTCTTTTCTCCAGAACGTACTTGGGGCACATTCGATGAAGTTCGCTAATAAACTCGATACGACGTATCCCGAGCCGGGGGATACGATTAATTCGCAATAAAAATGATTAAAAGAATGTTTTCTTCTATATTCCTCTCACGTCTGTCTGTTAATTCTTTGATAAAACACCCTCATGATCCTTGGATAAAACTCCATCCTCTAGCATCGTCTAGCACACTCGACGATCGTAAAATTTCCGATCCCGTACGACTCGTCAAAGTAGAAAAAGCCGACGTGGTTTTTGCCACCAGAAGTTGCTTTAAAATTTCAAAGTTGGGCATGGAATCAGGCCACGCTGGCCGAAAAAACCTCCATGGGAAGAAGTGGCTTGTGAAGTTGAGGATGAGCGTGCCTATATGTGATTACAGAAGCAGAATGGTCGAACGAACGAGTTGGGAGAGAGAGAGAGAGAGAGAGAGAGAGGGCAAGTTACACACAGCTAACTCTCGCGCGACTCTGAACGTGAGTTAATCAGTACTCTTTTTGCTGTGGATTTACAACTCCCGGGGGTACACGAGAAAGCAGCAGCAGTAGTAGTAGCAGTGGTACTAGCCGAGTACGGGGGTTGGAAAGGAGGATGAGAGGTGGTTTGAAGCCGGATCTCGACGAAGCGAGTACAGAAGCGCGGGGCCAGGGGGTACGGCGAGAAGAGCGCAAGCACAATGGGCACGTAACTTTCGCGAAGGACGACGCGCGTATACGCCGTGCGGTAACAACTAACAACTAAGACGTTTCTACCCCTCGAGTCCGGGAGAGAACTAACTCTCGAGAGCGGGCAAACCTTGCTGCAGTATGTGCTATATGCTCGTTGGCTTATGGCTCTTTGCTATATCTGCCTTTGTCTCTCTCCGTTCTCGTCTAGTTCCTCCCTCTTCAACCCCCACCCCTCGCTCTCTCCTGGCGCCCATACGTATCCATTATGCAAATCTCATGCCCATTATAATAAGCGAAGGCCCTTGGCATACCCTTGGCCAACCAGCCTCCCCCGCACTCCACCACCCTGAGCGTTCCTTCGTCTACAACTGCCACCATTACCGCAACACGGTGTATGGTCCCGCGTGGAACGCTCGACCCAACCAGCTACCAAAAGACAAATTCAATTAGGACTCGGACGATGAGTTTGCGGCTCCTGGTGGGTGGAGTGTCGCATACAACTTTCCGTGCCTGTCTTCGTTTTGGTGAAATTGACCGCTTAATTACATCAATTCCATAACGTTTTATCGAGGCTAATCGATAGATCGATCAATTTCAATGAAGGGGTATGAGCGATTGTCTAATCGATAACACTATAACGATCATATTGATACGAACCGATGGATGTGAGATAAAAGTATTTTGAAGAGTGATTTTACATAATGAGAATAGTGAATGTATAGGTACTCTTATCCACGTATTGCCTCGTTGATGACGGATTTCCGGTGACGTCAATCTCCTCGATAGCCGAGATTCACCAGCCTCTACCTACGACTCATTCGAACCAAGATTTCGCGACTGAAACGTGTGCCATCATTTATCGGGTATTTGACACAATTATCGTCTCTGCGTGGGCGAACGCTGTTGACGAGTGACGGGATAAATTGACCGGTGCACGCGTATGAATAATTCATCACCCGCATATTAGAGGCAATCGAGTATTCCTGATTGGCATATTCGGATTAACGCTACCGCACACGGGTTACCGAATTGACGGGGATGGTAAAGAGAGAGAGAGAGAGACGGAGGGAGAGCACGAGAGAGAGAGAGAACTTCGTTCTCCGGCCGTTTTGATCGAGCTTGCGTTTAATGGGCGCACCAATCGTTAGAAATGGTAATTATTCGTTCTATTTGTGAGAAAGGTTATAAGCCTATTACTAGTCATTATATCATAATGGTCTCGTCATGGGGTGATCTCAATGATAAAAACCCTTCGATATTATTGAATTCATTTTTAATGGTTTTATCATTGATAGCTAGGCAAGATCATTCAATTACTACCTCTTGTTTATACTCGTTCCCGTGCAAGCAGCTAACTCAAGACTCGTTGCAAGTTAACTATCCCACAAAAACTAACCACTTTGCAAACCCAGCAAAAGTCTATTCGAAAGGATAGAAGCCATTCTTATCGCGAAATGATATCTCATTACTTAAGGCTATTACCATATTTATGTCCCGCGGGAACAGTTTTCCAAGTACACGAGTCTCATTGCTTGCTTCAGCGTAATCGCTTAAATGGAATGGTTACCCTTAAAGATCGGTATTTATTGGACGTATTCAATGCTGCCATAATTTCCACATTTTAAGCGAGAACACGTAGAAATAAGTTGACAACTAAATCGAGATTTGCACGCCGATTTGTAAATATTAAAAGGAAAAAAAACACTTAATTTTTTCCATTCTTTGGACGAACGGACGATCGTTGTAGTGGTAGTTCTAACGCCCGTATGTTTTGTCCAAGTCCCCTACAAAGCTCTGGCGCGACGTAGGCACGAGATTTGGGGGTTGTTTCGGGGCCGGAGAGGGTCTGCGGGTTACAGACCTCGACGGCCGTAGAACAAGGGGACAAATCGAAGAGAGCCGGACGGTGGATTCGATAGCGGCATTGGCAGAGGCGATTGCAGAAGCATGGGCGAGGCTCCTGGCAAACTATACCGCATAAATATATATATGTATATATATATGTAGCCTGGCAACGAGTGCTTTCCGTTCAGTCGTCCAACGGTATCCACTAGAGCAGGCCTTTCCTACTATCCGTCTGCACACACGCTCTCGCACTCTTCTCTCTCTCTCTCTCTCTCTCTCTCTCTCTCTCTCTCTCGCTATCTCCCAATAAAAAGAAACAAAAACCCCATTGTTGGCCATTCTGCGGGTGGCGGGCTAGGCCGGTCGGGGTGATCCATCAGGCTCGGACGGGAAAGGCTTCGGGGCAAAAGGGACAAGGGGAGGTATGCGGGGTCCTCCATATAGCGTGGGAGCATATACATGGACATGGGTAAGAGGAAAGAGGAGTGGGACGCGTTCACAGAACGAAAGCCTGATGCCTGACTGCCAGCGAGCGAGAGAACCCAGTCTGCCTGCCAGTCTCCCTGGATGGGGGTGAGTAATTAACCAGGCCACAGCCTGCCAGCCTGCCTGTTTGCACCGTGCAGCCTTATGTACCAACTGGGTGGGAGGAGGTCACCCCAACCCTCCTCACATCGAGGAATCTCACTTGCACTGTCCGCCTCCTCTACATGATAGAACGACTTTGCGATACCTCTTCACTCCCATTCTTCGTGTTTGTTTTTTCTACTTGGATAACTCGCTCGCTAGGAGCAAAAAAACGTATCGGTCAAGAAATCAAGCAGCGAGAATAAAAAATTGGAACGTTCAAGAGGCTCGAGTGATCGACGAGATAAACAAATTAGTGAGAATAATCGTCGCCATTATTCAACTCTAAGGCTCATATTTAATCTCTACCTTCTATCCCGTTGTATTAAACTGTAAAATGGCATAAAAGGTATCGATAATATATTTATTCACCGAGGTATACAGCGAGAGGGTTTTTTCGCGATTCTTCCGAGCGGGAGAATCGAATTGTACGGAAGGGTGGGCCGATCGTCTCTGGATCGTTAATCACAAAAGTTGGGTAGCGATCTCTCCGCTAGCCCCTCCGGTGAGTATATCGCACATCGCGCGGGCAGTTATCTGTATTGCACCGACCATTAAATTCAATTTACATATAAATTCGGAATTATTCCATCGAAAACGTAGCCAGCGCATTACAATCCGTAATTGCGCGACATAATAATAACGATCGTTCGGTCCTTGTTGAACACGGTAACACGCCTCGTATCGACACGATCGTATTCCCCTTCCTACCGTGGACAGCCCATCGATGGTCAGCACTCGAAACCCGACCAACGAACGCTCCACATTCTCGTCGATTCCCTATTTTACTCTCACCCCTTCCACTACCGGAGCAACCCTTGCGTCATACACGTGCCCCTCGCCCAAATTTACGGTGTGTCAACCCGGAATCGCTATTGCCCCTCATAAATGTAACTCATTCAAATTGTTTTGCGAATCGTGGCCTCTTTTGCCGACTCTCGCTTCCCTCGAAAGCGCGTCGCTGATGGCAAAATCTCCCTCGGCTCGTATTCCATCGAGCTTCAGCAATCGTGCACGAGCACGATCCCTTTTGCTAGCGCGTAGTCCGCACACCGCCGGACCGCCACTCTTCGTCGATCGGCCAGTCGTTTCGCCGCATTACGCGCTCGGTTTTATCATTCGCTCGAGGTGTTCCAGAGTGGAACGAGAGAAGGTTGACCAAAATATATGCGTCGCGTATCGATATTACTATACATTGTTCTCTGTGGGTACTCGATATTTGATTTTCAATGTAGCGACGGCTTGATATATGTAGATACGTGTGGCCTCGCCGCCATCGCACCACTGGACCAGTTCACGGACTGCGGATTTTCAACGGATGGCCGACACGCGCGTTCCGTGAGGACAAACCGGATAAACGAGTGCTTTGGGTGCGCTTGTACGTTGGCTTCGTTTGTTTCGAAAAGGATGCGATCGATGATGAGAACTTGTTGAAAGATTTTCTCGCGAATTGTAACGTTTCGAAATTCATCCCGTAGGTACCTAAACTCATTTCGACGAGTTGATTCGCCGTACCACGATTACCCTGTCTTTTATTATTTCAACCCTCGATTCGTTATATTCACCACGCGGTCGTCTCGTAACGCAACAACGCGTTGAGTAGAGTCGCTAAGTGAACGTGGCGTGTTTTGCGAGAAAGGGATCTCGCGCCATTTCAACATCAGTTTGGGGTGGCGCGGGGCTGTTAGAGAGAAGAAAAAGGGGGGAGGGGGTGGAGCGAACGGAGTCGTTCGTCCCGACAAGAAATGAAGAGCACTCTACTCTACTCTACTCTACGAGGTGTGAAGCTTGCGGAGGCGTGAAGTAGAGAGAAGGGCCGTACGGGTGTCGGTATTCTCCTTCTTTCTTCTCCTTCTCTCTCTCTCTCTCTCTCTCTCTCTCTCTCTCGTGCACCACCGGACTGGAAAGCTCGGCATAGCCCCCAAGGAGATTCGCGTGCATGTGTGCGCGGCGTGCGAAAGTATACGTTCGGCGCCACGTCGTTTTGCCATCCGGAGCGAGAGTCTTGCGCGGCAAAGAGGGGGTAGCTCGCGTGATGGATTGTCCTCCGCGTGTAAATATTTCACACTACACTCATCACAATTTTCGTTCCGCGGACTCGCGTTTTGCCACGTCATAACTTTTCAACGCGCGCGCCACGTTCAAGCTCCTTGCTCTCTCCCTCTCTCTCTCGCTTGGTCCTTTGTTCATTTCTCTTCTACACCTTTCTTCTATCATTTCAACGAAACTCGCGTTTCGCATACTTATCCTCTTGTTGTTTTCACTTTCTCGTGGCTCTTGGTTTCCCCATGAAGTGCAGACAAAAAATACAAATAACACAACAATCTCCTCTATGTTCGCGTGGAAGGAATTTAAACGGAAGTCAAAAAAGGCAGACGGGTAAAAGAGATGAAAAAAAGAAATGGATATCGATGTCCACTCTCGTTAAAAAAATGTATCCCAATGTAATAATCGAAACAAGTGCGTCACGGATAAAATATCGAGGTACAGCTATTAAACTGGTTTGTCTGCCGGTTTTTCAACGCATAAACTTTATCAAAAGCTATTGAATCATGCAATACGCGAAAGTCGCACGAAATGCAACTAAAAATCATGGCATGGTTGGTTTACTCGTTCGCAAACTACATTTTCCTGGATGCGGACCTCTATCAAAGCCTGCTGATCGAACGTATCCCCCGGAACGATACCGTTGCATCGAAACACACACACACACATCAGCCGCACGCGCCTGCCCAAAAGTGCATCAGATTCGATCGTCGCGTTGTAATTACACAGTTCGATATACAAAAATTGCACGTTTCGCGATAGTCCAATGGCCAAACGTTTCGTATGCCAATTTCATAATTCGAGATCGACTTCCACTGAAAAAGAAAAAAAGAAAACAAAAAAATAGTAACAAAAGAAAATACATCGCATAACGATACTACGAGAGAGAATTTTTCCTGCAACCAGTGAGCGCGTTGTTATCGGGCAGCTTTTTCTGCAGTTCCTGTTTTTTCCAGTTCTCTGGCCAGGTGCTCGCGTCATAAATTATTCACAGCATCCATGCTCTTAGTTCGCTTCGATAAAAAAAAAAGTTGCTCGTACGCCCTCGTACGTACAATGTAACGGCGACTGGAGGTAAAGCAGAGGAAGTAGAAGGGTATTAAAAATTCGCAGATCGAATAAATAATAGCAGGGACGATACGATGTTTTCTTTTTTTAATATTTTTTTTAAATCTTTTTTTATTCAAATGTCGGACGGGCGATAAGCAGATGAGGAAAAAGAAGCGTGAAAATTCTGTACGTACGTTCTCGGGATGCTAGCATGCAGCAAAGTGGGGCTGCAAAACTCTTACCCCTGCACTCCCGCGATCTCTCTCTCTCTCTCTCTCCCTCTTTCTCTCTCACACACACACACTCTCCCTCTCTATCCCTCGTTCTCTCTTTGATACGCTATTGTAAAGATATCTTTCTTGGACGTGCAGACATCCTATTTACATTTATACCTACCTCTCGTGTCGCGTCGCTCGTGAGAGTTCAGGGGAACGAGTAGGATCGAGAGAGCAAAGCGAGAAGTTCGAGGAAAAATGGAACGCTATAAAAAAATACAAAATCATCGACGTTAAAAAAACGTATTGTCGTTAGAAAATAATAATAAACAATTATAATAATCTACTTTACATTGCAATATTCTCAAATTGATAATAATTTTATAAATTTTATCGAATTATTTCACAGTGATTTTTTTCGTACAGTTTTAACACAAAAACTAATAATCCGTCAAATTTTTCAGATTTGCCAAATAAAAGCGGTTAATTGTAAAGAAATTGCTCATTAACTTGTTTTCTTTTTCTCATTTTTAACATCCATAATGTGTTCATTTTACCCCGGACTACTCTCGTTTTCTCTCTCTACCTCAACACATACATACAAATGACGTTCGAGGGTATAGGGTCGTCGCTGTTGAGCTAGGTGCACGATGTTGGTATCTCGTGGAGATTCCCTCCATCCCTCTCCCTCTCTATGCAAGGATGTACCGTGTGTGCTGGAGAGAGAGTGGAGAGGCGTCATCGTACCGAAGCAAGAATGGCGAAGGGAAAACGCGCGGCGAGGGAGGAAGAGGGAGGGAAGAAGAGAGAGTGAGTGAGAGAGGCCTCGTATATATACGCCCCAGACACCAAAATTTTCGCTCCGATGCTTTCAACAATAACGCATCGTACATCTTCCAGGGAGCGACGAGCAATATTTCAAGCGAGTGTATGGTGTACGTGCATACATGTATATATATATATATGTATATATAGAGTGTAACATGCAGCCTATGGGAGCGGGGGTGCATTTTCTGGTACCGGCATCTCGCTACCGTCCTCACGCAGCAACACACACACACACACACAAATTCGACCGCTCGCCTCCCGCGAGAGATCTCTTCCAGCCTGAACATACTGTAACGTATATATGTATATGTATATTGATAGCACACATTGCTTAGTACAAAGAGTTCGTGTGTGTTTGAACCTAACGGCGTAGCCCGGACAGTGAGATACACGTACTCGAAGGAGGTCGTAGGCTCGGAGGAAAACGGGGGGTAGTTTTCACCATGGTACAGTAAGATCCCTCGTAGGTTATGCACGATGTCTTTTAATATTGGTTCAAGCAGCCACTTTTAATCTTCAATGAAAAGACACGACAAAGTCGAGAAAATATGATTTACTAGGCACAGATATTATTTTATTTAAATATAATCAGTTATTTTAATAATTCTGTTCTTTTGAAAATCTGCCATTGCGATAATAACGGTAAATATTGAAATATTGGTATTATTTTTATAAAAAATATTTAATCTCGCCAAAAGAGTTTATTCGCTATTTCATGTGTTATATATAAAGTCATTTCTTTGATAAAAAAATAATTGAAGTTGGATCAACGAAGCGACAATGACACGAATAAAAATAATTTTTTGGGGAGATATTTGAATGTAAAGCATAAATGTCCGGGCTAACCTTGCACCCCGTTATGCAACGTCTCGAGGAACGATGATGTAATTTTTCAGCCGCGAAAGCGCATGATACCCTCTAGGTCGTTGGAAAAAAAATCTATAGCTTGTTTCGTTTTTCTCCCTTTCTCTCTCGCGCCGTTCATAGCCGAGGTTCTCTCGCGCAGGATAGGTTATTTCTCGCGCCACCTTGGCTCGTTAATCTTTTGAGTTTCGTGGAGGATAGCCTCTCGGACAAGCAAGCGCGGGGAGTGAGCCTGCAATGTACGTTGGCACGCAACGAGGGTGCCCCCTCGCTGCCACCTATCTCAACCATTCTTCAGACCGAGGAGGCAACAAACCCCTCGCCTTCCTCAAACCACCCTACTCCATGCTCCAATCCCACCCCATTCTACCACACTCCATCCCCTAAACTCTCTTTCTTTTGCGCGTCGTCGGAAAAAAGGGAAGATTACGATAAAGCCTGTAAATAATTGCCACTGACCCGCGGGCAACGTGTGGCTAATATGCCTACTCGTACCTCTGAATTTATATACACATATATACAGACATACATATACATAATATATCGTATATATTCGTAGAAGTGAAGCGTGCACCGAATTATAAGTTTCCTTCGCGAAGAGAGGCGAGAGGTCAACGACCCGGACCGAGTTTTTTTAGAGCGTCTCAAAAATTCACCGTTGAAAGAACACTGAAAAATATGGTTAGTGGCGTAAACCACACGCTCCAACCCCCCCGTAACTACGCCCCTGACAGCATCGGGAGAAACCCCGTCGTGCGTGTGTACGTGTATGCATGGCCGTAAATATTTTTCTTGTATCTGTACAGGCAGGTGTAGCACGAAGGAAAAGGTTTTCTTATTGTTCATGAAATGAAACGAAAAACGCGTATACTCGTCGTTCCGTGTCGAACTGTGCAATTTATTTGGACATTTTGCAATGTATAATTTCATTCATAATTACGCATATTAAATGTATATTCGTTCTATCGATGAAATAAAAAAGTTCGATCAAACGGATCGGACTTTCGCCGAAGTGTCTCCACTGTTTTTCAACGTAAACAAATATTCATTGGACAAATAAATACATTTAAATAAAACAGAACAAGATCGGCGTTTGTCCTGGGAAAGAAATGAAAACGGCAGATAAATTGGATTCAAGGTCGCTCAAGGTTAGAGTATTTTGGATTCAACACGGGTAGCCCCATAGATCACGTACGTATAATGTACAGTTACGTAGCGAATACCTCACAGTCGGACATGGAAGTGAGAATAGAGAAGAAGAAGAAGAAGAAGAGAAGAGAAGGAGGCGGAGGGGGTAGTGGGTGGAAAGCACGAGGCAAAGTGGGCATAGCTCAAAGACCTACCGTGAATCATACGCGTCCGGCGGGTTAATGGCAAAGTGCAACGCGCGGGTAAACGTAAGAAAAAGAAGTGGAGGGAAAAAAACGCACGATCCTATCGGCAGAGGGTTGCGCACAGCCTCGCACAACCCCTTCCCAACGTCCACACGCCGACGGGGTCGCTCTCGCAGAGTCGGAAAGGTGGAGCATGAATATGCAACTAGCCGGGGCAGCCGTTAAACGCCCGTTGTGTTACTCTACGTTGCTTCTTGATGAATCCCGGTTTTGCCGCTCTTTCGCAATTCTCCATATAGCCACGATACTCCCTTTCAACGTCCCTTCCTTTCCCGCATCACCAACAACCCCGTAGTCCCCATCCCATTGTATTCTTACCCCCAGCGTTGAATTTTCATCCACCGAGCTTTCAATTTCCCCCAACCGCTCGTCTCTGGAAAATGAGAACGAGTGTGCCAGAGAGCTTTATGGAAGGGAGTGAAAATTATACCGATGAAATCTCCGATAGCTTTTTTTCATACCATTAGAGCAAAGGAGTGTGTCACGCTTTTACGAATAAAAAAGTATTTTCGTGGATCAACCGATCGCATCGCTCGTGGAGTATTCCACCGTTAAAATAGAATTTTCAAGAAACGTTTTAACCATTAAAAAATCTCATCGTTTTATTTCCCAATCTCGATCGAAAAAACACTCGGGATTTCCGATAGTAGATTCGTGTCACAGACACGATATCTTTTAATGGACCACCGGATGAAAAAGGAATTTGCGGTTCTTCGCTGATCTCAAGGATGCTGTGTTCGGTGATTAGGGGCACTCTCGTATGTTCGGCATATTTCGCAGAAACACACGCCCGTGTCATCGACATATTTCAGAATCGTGGACATTGCGCGAGTACGATATCATGAGAGGAAGATGAGTCTAGTCCCGAACGGGAGTATGTATATAAGGGAGAGAGAGACAGAGAGAGAGAGAGACAGCCGCTCGCGCGCGACAAACCGTTCGTTTTCATTAATGATTGAAGGTGGTCGCGATCACGACAGATGGGAGCGACGTGATCGAAAATCCCCGGGGCTGTGTATACACGTGTGTACTTGTGTGTGTCTGTGCGAGTTTATTCGTGCATCCATATGCGCAGGAGTGTGTGCACGAGTGTAAGTGGGCGTATATGTCCGCGCAAGTGGGCAACCGGACATTTCACGAATTCAATGAAATATTTAGCCCTGTTATTGATTTCCTCTCGAGGCCTTATATGCAGGTGGACGCGGGTCCAGCGTTACGTCCAGCGGTACGTGCGATACTACACAGCGAGATTCCGTCCTGTCAGTGATCGCGTGCATAACAAGGTAGATCGTATCGTAAATTAATTAAAGGATCAAGTTCGGAGCGAGGACAGAAATGGCAAGATTCGTCACGGAGATATATAATACGCGATCGAATATTTTACCAGCCTGATAGAACAAGAATTATAATCGGTGAATAAACGCGAGAGATAAATATCGTTTCGTAGCAAAATAGGGGTGGAAAAAAGATTAATTATACACGAAAACATTTTTAATTACAACATTGCGGAAAAAATCATAATTTTTTAACAATTGGACGCAAAATATTATTTCGTACGCTTTTACTTTCGTGCCGTTATGACCGGCTGGTTCAATGACCGGGCCGAAAAAATTGTAAGCCGCTAAAATCCGTGAAACGCGCGATTTCCGACGATGAGAGAACGAGAAAAAAAGATTAAAATGGCGGAAAGAATTTTACCGCCGGTCTGGTACTGTACCGTGGGTCCAGTTCGCTCGAAGCTCGTGCATGTGGAGAGGAAACACCGCGCTATACAACTTGGCCATAGCGGAGAGAGACAGAGAGAGAGAGAGAGAGAGAGAGAGAGAGAGAGAGAGAGAGAGAGAGAGAGGCCCCACATAAAATATCAGCCGGAAGATTACCGTACTCTCTTTCTCTCTCTTTACCTCCGCGCGCGGCCTCCGTTTCTCCACATCCGTTTTCTGTCCCACTCTCTCTCTCTCTCTCCCTCTCTCTACCGTCCGCGGTAGCTTTTTATACCGCAAATAGTTACACATATATGTATATATGTATCTATAGAAGCGAAGCCTGGTCGTAGAGACCATAGCTTTGTTAGTTCCTTCTCCCTCGCTCTCCTCTTTTTTTTCGCGAAGCTCTCCGGAGGTTCTCGCGGACCAACCCCCGGAAGCTTCCAGCCGTGAGGCCACGCGTGGCGTATATAAAGCACACAGGCATAGGCGCACACTTACGTCGGCGTACCGGGGAGAACCGGACACAAGTGCCGTGGCGACTTTTATACATTAGCGAGACCTGCGGAATTATCAATGAGAGTGCAAGCGACCATGGGTTGGGGGAGGGGGGGCGGGGAGGGGGATAGGGGTTGCACATTTGCACCAACCCGTTCTCGCTTATCGGCTATCCTCCCTCCTTTCCTCATCCCCAGTTTCGTCCGTACCACCGCTAGAGGGCAAACATACAGCGTTTCGTGCCTCCCCTCCCAAAGTCTCGCGGCTGCGGCATAGAAACGTTTTTATTCGTCCAGGAAGCGAGTACGAATGCGCGTAATTTATTGGGTGGAGCAGGGGCGGGGGGGAGGGGGGTGGAAGAGGCAAGCAGCGTGTATTTGTGTGTATGTGCTATCCCCCGACCACTCTGGCGTGTACCCTATCGCGTATCTATTAGGAAACGTACAAATGCGGACCTCCGCGTGTCGCTCGAACGTAATCGCGGTGTTTCCGTTTTTTTTCCGCGATTCGTTGTTTTTTCTTTTCGTGTTTTTGCGTTTGCTGTTTTTTTCTCCGTTTGTCAGAAAGCGAGAAACGTATGGCGAAACAAGAACGCTGGCCGCGGGGAAAGGCTGGAGCGGATCTGACGGGACGTGAAGAGCGTTCACTGCCCTCCTGGCCGGTTTACGTATCGATTTCCATCCATTTTGCGGCTTTTTTTTGCACTCCCGCCGATGTACTCTCGCCTCTCATTCCGTGTTCTGCTTGTCTCGTATATCGTACGTTTGCGTTATATACATATTGTATACGCGTATTCGAGACCAAAACTTTTCTGTCTCGCCGTGGACTCGCGCCGGTATTTCCCCGGCAGACCAACGCGCTCTGGTGGCAAGTCGCGTTCAACCGACCAACGGGATTGACGGTTTTATAATTCGGTTGTGTCAGTTGATGGGACGTGCGAAGTTCCGATAGGGAATCGGCGTTATGTCTGCGGAAATCGTACGTGAATGAGTGCGCGACAGAGAAAATGAAAGAGGGAGAGAGACGGAGAGAGGGAGAGGAGAATGCAACGTGACAATGTGACCGCCGAACCAGAGAACGGGCATCAAATTTCCATTTCCGCGGCATCGCGAAACTCTCGTTCGAGCGGCCGCCCTCGAAAGCTCTATTTATTCCGCGCTGGGGAAAAGCCACCCTGTTCTTTTTTTATCATAAATTCATAATCGAAACATCTTGTTGCTCTAATTAAGTTTAACACGATGCGAGAGATTTAAACGATCGATCGTGTTTCCTATTGAAAAAATAAACGTGACGATTTTTAAAAATTTTATCGTAAGCTTCGACGCAAATCATCAAAAATGAGATCGACGACGGCGGTAATTTTTCGAAAAATTATAATTTCAACGCATGCGACTCGCGTCTTTCGCAAATGCATAGACATAGAGGCGCGTCACGATTGCATAAAGTGCAGAAAACCTAGGAATTTAGCGTTTTCTCGAAAAAGCTTTTTTCAACCGACGTTACAGCTGAGAGCGCCGGTTCGTCATATATGCGAGAGGTCCGCACCGGTAGAAAGAGAATCGCAGTTTGCTCTCTCCGTACGCTTTGGCGCCCTCCAGCGAGAGTCATGAGCAAACGCTGCACAGGCTTATACTACTTTCATTACTTTTTATCGTCACTCGCTTTAAGAGCTCTGCCCTTCTCTCAACCCCCCTCCCATTCATCCCGTACCCTTTCCGCACAGTTCAACCCTCTACCCTGGTGCTAGCTCTCACGCGCGCGCGTCCATTTTTTAATTCGCCGCGGACCGAGCAGCCAGCTGGCCGGCCGTTTTCTCCTGCTTCGCTTCCGTCGACCGCCGCGTCGCCAGGCGCTCGTAGACTCGGCCCGACTATATTAAGCTCGTAACTCTCGCAAAGTGAAACGTAAGAGGTGCTTTGACCCACCCCCCTCGCCTCTTTCCCGCCGGCACTACCCTCATCGTTCACCTCACACTTCCCTCCCCTTTTTTTTCTTTCCAGTTATCACTATGCTTCGTATATATGTCGGCACACGACGCGACGTTGAAAAGGCAGCTCATCACGTGTACAATAAGCGCCGGCTAGAAAGTGAACCGCCCCATTCATCGATTAACGCGCAATCTTCCACGCGTTTAAGTGGCGTGTGTGCGTTCTACTCTTCAGGCAACTCGGGAGTTATATATATGTCAGTAATTGAGGTTTCCATAAAGTCGCAGGCGTGACAATGCGCCATGTTGCGCGAGAAAAAGCTCACGAAACACTTTCTTTTTTTTTCAATAAATTAAATTTATCGCCGTTCATTTTTCACGTTTCATCGATTTTTCAAATTATTTTCAGATAATGCAAATTATTCTATCATCTAGAAAAACAGATGTTTATATAAGCGCCGATATTTAATAACGTCGTATAGACAGTAAAGGTCGCATGTCGCGCAAATTATTGTATCGCAACGTGTTCTAGTTGAGTGAGATACCTTCTCAAGAACTCTTTGTCTCTTTTCTTCTGTCATGTAGCTCGCGAACTCGGTGATTTATCGAATTATCGATCAAAGCCGGAAAACACGGTACGGCATCCGACAAAATTACGTTACTCTCGCCGGAAGACTCGAGGATGCGGGTTTTCGATGTTTCGTTGTTTCGATGTTTCGATGTTCTCGTGACGTTGATACACCGCTGCACCCGACGAAAAGATCTTCTTTCCTTGGCTGTAAGCTATGTGCACGGAATATGCACAGGGCTTACAGCGGAGGCGAGGATATATAGGAACGTTACAACGGATTTTGAATACGTCGATCTTGGCTGTCGAACTACATCGTGCAAATATTTCTGTTGGTGTATATTTATACGATACAGACAGAATTGTAGGTACTTCTACATCACCACACAATCAAGTATTGCGACGACACCCGGATATCCGGGCTATGTAACGCACCGAGACGAAATGCAAATCGAATAACGCAAAGAATCGTCGTGACGCGAAGGGATGAACCGTGAAGTTTGGATAAGTGAATTTTGACTTTCGCATCCTGTGTCAAAATATTTCCTCGTACGTCTCCAGTGACAACTCCGCTCCTGCTACACGTCAGGCATCCTCTGGTTCCTTTAGTCAGAAAAATAATGTCGTTGAAAAAAATAATCCGCGAACTAATTTTAGATTTTCGTCGGAACTGATGACGACGTATTTTTCACGCATGAACGCGACTGACGAAAATATAATATATTTCAGCGAGAGGGTTAAAAAATCAGAACAATTCACATTACATACAGGGTTGATCGATCGCAATGTGGGGAGACTGCACTGATCGAATGCGTTTGGGATGACCGGCGTTCAGGATCGCTGTAGCGTTACCCCTCGCTTCATACCACAAAATTTGGTCTTACCGCGAGAGTTAAAACCTGATACAATTTCCGTCGGCGTCGAGCCCGCGCGGTGTTTGCCGGTGTGGTGTGGGGCGCGGTGCGACACGCGGTTGGGTTCATCGGTGCGTTGGATTTCGGTCAAATGAAATATTCACATTATCGACGCTCTCGCGCCAGGCTCGTTCTCGCGCCGAGCCAGAGAAGCGTGTATACCGAAAACTGCCGGAGGGGGGCGGTGAGAAGCACGACTCTGACAATCTATACACTTCATTATTTTGGATGGCCGCGAGTCTGCGTATGAACGAGAGGGGACGGTGACTGGAACTGTGGATCGAATGTTCACGGAATCCATCAGTCGTACGTGTCCTATCACCCTCATACATATATATTTTACAGTTCGTTCCTATTGATGCCAAACCGGGTAGTATGTTTATCGTCGAAAGCGGTCGCGTCGTGTAACAACGAACGAAAAGAGTTCGGTACATAGGGAGTGCGTACCACGCGAGATGGCGTTTTAGTTCGCTCACGCACCGGAGGGGTTGCGCATTTTGGGGACTCTAGGCTACATTAGAGAAATGTTTGCTCGTGCAAATTCGCGGGATGAGAGGGTTGACGCGGGGTTGCGCGAACGCCAGGGACGATGGAAATGGGAAGGGTGAATGTACACTCTCGTTCTTTTTTTTTCGTGCCCTCACCGCGGGATGCGATGGCACACCCGAAATAGAGACGCGGGGATGAGGGTCGCGAAATGTGCGGTGCTCGAACGCCGTTCCGCCACGTTCGCGACTGCCCGCTTCAGGGTCGCAGTTGCGGTCGATGGCTCTACGCACAATACCAACGAACCGTGCATCGTGTTTTACAGTAGTGTTAAGTATAAACCTCCGGTTTGCGTATATAGTCCAGACGAAAGTGGTGACCTCAACGTACAAAGCGTATGTGTATGTAACCCCATATCGAATATTTCGAGAACAAGGTCATTATGAGGAGAAAGAGAATGAGGGAGAGAGAGAGAGAGAGATAAAGAGAGGTAGACGCGTAGGATCAGTGCTGTCGCGAGAATAGCAAAAAGCCTCAGTCCACTCAAGTCGCCGGTTAGCTCGAAGTAGACCACGCGTAAGAGCGACACGACATCGCACAAGCCCGGCATGGATATCCGACCTTTATACTTCCCTCCCTCTCTCTCCCTCTATTTTCCTCTTTATCTTCCTCTTCTCTTTCAACAGCAAACATTGACCCAACCGGACTCGAGCGAAAATTACAAAATTGGCTCATCCCAGTCGCACGTCCGAATGTACACACACGCACACGTACGTACGATCATGTGTACAGCTATGGTCATTCTCATTTGTTCGCGAGCTACTTTGTTGCGCATATCGAGATTTCAATATAGCGTACTGCAGAGGTACGTAAATAGGGAACTGCGGTTTTTCTTTTTGCCACTCCTGCCTGAAAAATTGTACGTTTTAACTGGGACGAAACGCCAGAATACGAGTTAAGGAATTCCGACAGAAAGAATCGTATATTTCTTTTCACTCCTGTGTTTCTCCGTCCTATGATTGCCTCGCGATCCTTTACCTCCCGTACCGTCTATATACTTTCTCTCTCCCTCCTTCTCTCGCTCTCTAGCTCCACCTACCATTCTCTCTTTCGTCGTGGTTTTAATTAAAAGTTTCTTATTATTCTCATTGTTCGAAAACAGGGGCAGTAGACGGGCGGGTTTTGCTTTATATGCTTGGACTTTAACGAGTCCTGTTTACAATGCCGTCTGGGCTTGTGGATGTTTGCCGCATCATCAAAGCCACCATATACCTTATTTACAACGATACACGTTTACGTATTGTTCCCTCGTACCTGGACGCGTATATATGTGTTTATATGGCGCAGGTAAAATAATTTCGAGGTGGTATCGTACGAAAGGACTACCTGAATCAACTCTGAAGATATGGCTATCTAATTCTACCGACTTACAAAAATGTTGGACATGACGTGATAGAAATAGCGCATTAAAATAAACGAATTGATATCTGGTCGAGAAAATCAAGAAATTAAATATTATTTTACATCAAATTTTACTCTCCAAACGAATATCGAAATTGGATCAAACGAGTGAGTTAAGCGCTTTTGTTTGCTCGGACCGTATGTGATGTTCGATCGTTCTGAAATTCGAAAGGAGATTATTTTTTGATGCCCTGAGATAATACGCATCAGCTCAGTCCGCTCCACTTAAGGTTTGCTGACATACAGGAATGGTTCATTCATGCGACCGGTCCGTCGATACTTTATCGTCTCTCTATAGATATATCCTGTACATTTTCCATGCACATGTAGGTACACATCGTTCCTCGTTCCCATTGTTCTCTCGTTCCATATATATATTTATATATATATATAGACATATATACATTCGGGAATAGCTTGAATCGAAAAAGCTCTCTCACTGTATATGACCGAGTGTTACACCGAGCTTTTGGGCAATATGGAGACCAATAGCGTGTCCCACGCATCTCAATTACTTCGAACGAGGCCAGGGTGGGTTAGAGGTATCGATGGTGGGTGGGGTTGAAAGAGGGGTACGGGAGGGTAGGGGGGGTTCATTAACCGATGGACATCAATTTTTCTCGTAATCAGTAATAAAGCCGGCTTTAAACGAACTCCAGTGTCGAATACACGCTTGAGGGCAACACAATATTCACGAGTGTGCTGCCTCGTTTTGTGGTGGTGGGGTTGGGTAGAAGGGAAACCCCGAGGTTCTCTCGGCGTGTGCTCCCCTGTGTGCGTTTTACGCCTCCCGCTCCCTTCGCACACAGGTCGATACTGGGTTTGTTAAATGAAACAAAGCCCGTTACAACGAATGGGCCATGCAACCCCTTTTTGCTTGCGCGCTGGACATCGGGGAAAGAACGCGAACAATGAGATAGAGTTAGCGGTATGTGCGCGTGTACTTTTTTTTTCTTCTTTCGTTCGACATGTGGATGAAACGAGGTTTGGGGTGTTTGACAAGTGGCAAGACGTATAATGATACATTCAAATTGGATTTTGTTAACGAGAATTCAAGAGAACGGTAATTTTTTGGGTAAGGGAGAAAAATGTTTTTTTTAGTTTCTCTAAATTTTGATCTGAGAATATCTAAAATAACAAATATTTTTCACAGCAAGCGGTTTTTTACTGCCTAAACCATCCGTTTAATCAATTTTCGGCTTATGCTTGATGAAACGAGGAAACGAAAGGAGATAACGAGCTGCAAGTGACGTTTTCATCCCCTTGATAATTTCTCTCGATTTCAAGTTTCTACAGTTAGTTTTCAATCCTTATTTGAAACTATTAGATAAGTGAGTTTTGTAGAGGGGTCAAATATAATGTTTGCCCAGATTGAATTCTTAAGGAGCGTAGAACATCGCAAGCCTCGGGCTAAACAAGAATATCGGGTTGTTTTTTGCAAAATCTACAAAATTATAGGAGAAAAATGCAAAAAATGGAAATTTCAGTCTTCTCCATTAATCTCGACAAATGAAAAAAAACTGATGATTTTTTGTGTTATATGGGAGATTTCCGATGGACCACGTTTCTTGAAAATTTGGAAATGATTCCCTCCTTCGATGAATCAGATGAAAACTCAAAAAATCGTTATTTCAAGGGACTGCGACTTCGTTCACATTCGTCCGACACTATCGAAATCATACTTGGAGGGTACGATTTTGATGTTCAGCTTTCTTTTTTCTTCACAAAAAAATCGGCAGTTGAGCAAAAACAATGCACAGAGGTGCTGCTCATGAAAAGGTCAAAGAGGAAACCAAATCGCAGGTTTGCATTGTTTTTTTCGTCAGAAACGACCCCGGTATTTTTCCAAGAGTGAAATTAACGATCACGGAGCTGGTTGCCGTGGCGCATACTACACCTTTCGGCCCTCTCCGACAGGAGAAAGCACCAGAGTTTACGGCGTCTGTACACGTACTGGTTATATCCCCTAGCGAGAGAAGAAGGGATGGAGGAGAACGGTTCGCTTCACGCTACACACTCTTTTCCTACAATTTTGTTTTTTTCTCGGACCCGCAGACACGCGATCTTGTACGTCCGAAGAAAAAAGAATGATTTAATTGAAATAAATTTTCTTATGAACGCGCATTGTTTATTTATTAGCTCGATACCTATGCAAATAAGCTTCGTTTTATTTGAATAAATCCAATTTGATCGGTTCGAATGTAACTACATTTTCGATGTAGATACATATATATTCGTTTCGATGTAGATGAGTAAGATAGTCGTTCGCGATCTTCTTCGCGGCTTTTAGTCTCTTAAACATTGATAAACGTCGCGGGAAACGCCTCAACGGGCGGCTCACTGGCACGAAGCCATCGTGGGTGATATTCGATGTGATCTCTCCTCCATCCCTGTGTATTATTATGCGAAATTCTCAAACCTAGAGAGTCGATAAAAATTCATCCTTATACAGCTGAGCCCTTAGCCGTACGTTCTCCGAAACCTTACCCTTTTTGCGCAGGAGTAAAAATCTCCTCGATTCGATTACGACTTACCTGAAACAAAAAGAAGACAGTTGATCGTTAGATCAAAGTAACAAAAAGTATTCGGACGAAGAAAGAAAATATTAATTAACGACGATTAAAAACAAATATATAAATTTGATTTAACGATTTAATAATGAAAGAATCGAAATAATTTACGACTGTATTTTCATCGTATCCGTTGTTTCGTCATTTAAACAAAAATCACATCTCTAGATCATTAGATCTGACGAGAATTGGAAAATTCTCACTGGCCTCGCTGACCCTTTTCGCCCATACGCATAAGGACAAAGTTGCGAAGTGATAGTTAAGTGGTGGTTAACCCTGAGACCGCGTGCTACACTCCGTGGAATGACGTTAGTTTCGCTGCCTTCGTACCAACAGAGAAGAGCCACGCGCGCGTATTCTGCCTCTCTCTCTCTCTTTCTCTTTCACTCTCTACACCTCGTCACAAAACAGCTTTACATATTCATGGGAGATGCGCGTTCGTGTTCCCGCCGTTTTGCACTATATAGCGAGGTGTGTATTAATTCCCAGTACCCAGTTTCAACATCCCTCCTTTTCCCACCCCTTCGAGCGAAATAAAAATCTCTTTCTCTCTCTCTCGTTCTTTTCCACCCTCTCTCGGATTCCCTCGGCAAAGCGCATACAACACTAGGTATTCCCTCGTCTACAGTAACATCGCCCTTAGGGGAAAAAATTACGGTTACGGCTATAAAAACGAATTTTTTTTCAAAATGTTTGAATTTCGTTTAGCAATTAGATGACCATCCACCAGAGTGCCTGCAGGTATCGATGCGTTGGAGCGAATTACAATATTTCTCATATTTCTTTTATTAAATAATGAATTGTTTTATAATTGAGATAAAAAAACAGCTTTTTAATATGAAAGTGTAGCCTGGGGCACGCATTTTTATTCGCCCCTAAAATTCGTGGACGTATGTGAGACGCTACTGTTCACCGGCGAATATCATTAGACGAGATATGTATATTGCGCAGGGACATTCACATCTACCCTTCGCTCCAGCGGTGTGCCAAATGAAATCTTATTATCCGGCGTTGTCTTTCGCGCCAGCCAGCCACCCTCTTCAACCTCCTGTGGTGACACCCAGAAGAAAATTATGAACCAGCATCCCTGGCTCTGCTGCTATCGCACCCCCCACCGTTAACAGACGAATACTCGAGCTTTTTCGCTGCAAGGTCTGACCTTCACGAAATTAAATCAGAGATTCACGATGCGAAAGCAAGGCGGAGAGAAAAAAAATCAACTCGTGCAACGAATCGCTATCTCGATATCTCTCGCATATTGCGGTTCACGTCACGTTCCTACAATATTGAATCTTACGAATTGCCTTACTGCTAACGAGAGGATATCATCTCGTCGTTGAGAAGAATACGATACAATGCATGAAACAATATTTCAGAAAAAATAATTTTTTCATGATTTATTATAAACACAAGAAACTTGTTCAACGTCATATATATTAATCAATATTAAAATTCGTTAAATATAATACGAAATCGAAATTTCTATTTAATTTAATGTAATAAGGAAAAACTTTGGCTCTATAAAACTGCAAGCACGATAGTTACACGCGTGTACCGAAACAGAGTCGTATCAAGACATCCGTTATCTCGTCATGATGAATTAATAGAGCAAAACCGAAGTTCCGACGCCAGCTCCGACGGCAATTTGAAGCCATTGGGGAAGGCGTCTAGACGGCGTCGGGAAAGCTGACCAGGAAATTATACGCTGAGTGACACGTTATACTCTCGCTGTCTCCCTCTCTCACTCTCTCGCTCTCTATCTCTGTTCGGGGCTGGATGCGTGTTTCATCATCCGGAGAGTCCCTAAGTACACGATCGAGAGAACCGATATAAGCATTTCCCACCCTTCCCCAATTGGGTTGTATCTCTTGGCTCCCCTTGTTTGTACTCGGCCTGACTCGGTACTGGCCCTTCGATATGCCACAACTCGATCCACTTGTCGTTAATCGACTTGTCACGCTTGATGAATATTAATCGTTTGTCCATATTAGAACGCGAACCACCGTTGCGCACGATGGTACCGCTCTAGTGGACTTTGGACGTAACGGCGTTAATTCATGTACGGCAGTCGATACTCGACACATAAATAAGCTGTCTTTTTCTCGCTCTCTTGCTACCACCCTCACCTCGGTGGCAATGATAAATACGCGAAGGATCGTACGGGCTCGTGCAACGACGACATAAAATATTCGCCAATTCGTTTCGGGCGTTACAACGCACACATAATTAAAGCGCCATGTGTGCGGGAGGTCCCGGTCATAAATCTCTAGGATCAGCAATAACGTTCGGGGTGAGCTGGAGGGGGAGAAATTCTTGGCGAGCGTAAGGGCTTTAGCGAAAGGTCTTGATGGCGTTGCTCTCCCAAAGACACGCACGTACAAGCTGAAGAATGAAAATGATCCGCCTAGAGGGCGCTTCGGCGCGGGATACTCGAAATTTTCAGACGAAATTTCTGGGGGATGTTTGGATGGAATTCGAAGAAATTTGGACAATTAATGCAAATTTTTGCGGCACCTAGGCACGTGCGATATTTCACGGCAGTCTTTATTTTCCTAAATTGATCATTGTTTGACATTACACTTTGGCTTTTCGACCGATTCTCAAGATTTAGTGCAAGAGCATCGAAAATTCATCGAGGCGAACGCGGTGAAAATTTTGAATGTCGCAACTTGTTTCGCGGTCCCGTCGGACCACGCCAATATCAAGACTTTTTTGCACGAATTCAGAGATAGAACCGAAGGTGTCTAGACTCCGGGGCCACGTATTCGAAGCGATTTGCGAGAATTCGCTTGACAAAAAGTCATGAGAGTAGGAAATAGTAAAAGAGCGATGTAGAACGAGGGGCGAGACGGAGAAAGAGACTTTGCAGGATTTACATTGGTAATGCGCGTGGAAAGCGAGCGAGTTTCCGGTGGATGGATGAAGGCGCTAGAGGGTTGGCCCGAGCCAAGCCCGGAGTCGCGCACACTTATACCCTCCGGAGGGGACTCGTCCTCGTACGTCTTCAATTTCTTTTTTTCTTCTCCTTCTTTCGGTTTTCTTTCGTTTCCTTCGAGCCCTCTCGCATACTCGGCATCTTCGATCGTTTTTCCTGCCTACAAATATCACGAGACGTTTTACGTGTGTTCGAAGACTCCGGCGGGAATCGTATAGTTTAGCCGGCGAGGCTTCTCGATCGCCGCGAGGCCAGTAAGTTGTCGTCGAGTACACGACACCCCCGGTGACGATATATGAGAGTACGCGAGACATAGTACACTCGCTCGGTGAAACTATCTACGAAAAATGTTCTCGGCACAGGGTACTTTTTGTCAAACAGAAATTCTCATCATTTCGATAAAAAATCGAAAAAACGACATGTGCATGTCGATGACTTGATATCGCATAATTATTCTAAAACCATATATTAATATTATTTCTATAAATTTAATGATAGAAGAAATATTTTTGTGTTTTTCAAAGATGTGATTTTGATTTCTGCGGCAATTTAATAATTGTTTTATGAGAAAATGATTTTGTCTGATTTTGAAGACGAATAATGGACATTCCTGTTTCCAAGATCGGTTGGATGTTCGCATTGCTGAGTAGGAGGAGAGTAGGGCACGGGGGAGGCGACGGCGGGGGTTTATTCAAGACCGCGAGACATTCGAGCAGCTAGCATAACCCCTCGGAATGATTATACAGCAACATCCCGCTCGTTTATCATTCCTGGCTATGCTCTCGCAGTGGCAGCGAGCACGATCTGTCTCTTCGCGGTAAGACGGCCAACCCCTTATATATACCCTAGCTTGTGGAGAGGAAGGAGAGTGTGCGGACGCGAGCAACGCTTTCAGCCGCATCTGGATGGCCTCCAAAAAGATCCCAAGACACCCCCTGGAATATCTGTCCGGGGCCTTCCCTAGGAGTCTCGCGTAGAAAGCCATACAGAGAGAGAAAGAGAGAGAGAGAGAGAGAGAGAGAGGAAGGGAGAAAGAGAAGCGTAATACCGACTTCATAAATTCCGACGGATTCTTCCCAACCCCCTCTCGAGCCAGGACCGCGTAACTGTTTCTAACCAATTATTATAAATAAAATGTGGCAAGCCGTAATGACAAACGGCAGTGAGGGAGGAGAGCATGCCTGGATATCGTAGAAAGCTCGGGGGAAGCTCGTTCGCCAATGGGCGCAGCGCCATCCACGTTATAACATCTCGCCAACCGCACCGAGACCACGACGAATAAACCTTCTCTCTGTCTCTCTGTCTATCTCTCTCTCTCTCTCTCTCTCTCTCTCTCTCTCTCTCTCTCTTTCTCTCGTCGACTTTTCTTCACGACCTCCAAAAAATCTTTTACCGACCACATTTTTTCCTCCCCTTCCGGGGCGAATACAAAAATGGATATTGTATCGCGGCTCTCGCAGCATCATCGTGCACTTATCGGATTGGCAAGACCACGGCGAGGAGCTTTTCTTCTTCCAGCATTTTTAGCCATAACGCTTCGAAAAACGATTCACCGAGCATTAAGAATGAAGGGGTTGAAATTTACGAGGGGAATTCTTAGACGTGTTCATAATTATGAGATATTTTATTTATATAATTTCGAATCCTCTGACGTCGGTAGTATAAGCTTCAGTACAAGATGCCCTCGATATTCAATTAATATTGAAATATCTTGCGAATAATTAGTTACGTAATTAATTTTATAATAATCATTTAGACATTATTTCTTAGAAAATGCTTCGAATCATTTAATTTGTCAATTCGTTTTGATAATTTTCGACGAGTGCTCGACCTATTTGAGAACAGATCCTTTCAACATTCTTGTAGTTTTAAAAATATACGTCCATAATTGCGAATTCAGTAACAATTCGGATGTAGAAATGTGGAGAAAGCATCGGAAATATAGAAAAATCCGATACACCGTGAATTTAATAAATGCGGTGCTTCATCAACGTGAACGGCGAAGAAGCTGAGCACCGCGTGATCGCTCTGAACGGCCTCTCTCATAACGTCGTTGGTGGGTTGGGATCGCTAATGGCACCCGAAGGAATCAGCGTTGAGTGTTACGCCGCTTGGCAACCGGCGACTACTCGTAAATAAGGCCGAAACAGCTTGTATCGCGATTAAACCGGGCATATTACATTTGTCAAGACGGCCCACAGAGTGAAAATGCAGGAAGAAAGAAAGAGAGAGAGAGAGAGAGAGAGAGAGAGAGAGAGAGAGAGAGTGAGAAAGAGAAACGAAGAGAAGGGTAAAGAGTTTGCGTGTGTTATTTAGAAAGGCAGCCAAGAGCAGATGTCTTATTCTGGCAGAGTTTTCTGGCACTCACTTCACCGCAAAACGTTAGCGACGCAAGCACCAGATATGAACCCTCGTCTTTATATAGAAATACCCAAGTTCTCGGTGAGAGTTTAACGTCGTTTAAAATTTACTTTCATTGCGTCGTCGTCGTGATTCGAAGACTCTTCTTGGCCGCTTCTCTCGGGGTTGTTTATCAAAGGACGAACCTACCGTCTTCATCCGTTATGCCTACATTACGGGTGGGCGAAGAAAGCTTTAAAAAAGTGCCAGCGTGTAAAAGCACGTGGAAGAACGTGGATGAAAGGGCGAGAGTCGTCGCCTCCCCGGACCGGAAAAGGGAGTAACTTTGAGCTTGCGCTCGTCAAATCCGACACCTTAGCTGGGTCGCGTGTGTTGCACGACCTCCAAGTATTAACGACCGAGCCTCCCCCCACCCCTCTCTCTCTCTCTCGCCCTCTCTCAGTTTACGCGGAGCATATCTATTCAAGGATGACGATGCAACGGAGCAATGGGAGATGGAAAAGGAGGGATCTTGCAAGACGGGTTGTTCTTGAGGTGAGGGGTTGGAATCTTTTCACGGTAAACACGATCTCTCATCCGTAGAGAGCACGAGACGGGAAAAATCGAAGCAACGACGGTATAACCCTCTTTTCTGGTCGTACACATATGCACACATTTCTGACGGTTTACCTTTTGCAGAGCTTTCCGCGAAAACGGCACACCGCCGTCCGCGCTTCACGGCAATTTACCCGATAAAGTTACCGCTCAACTCAACCTCACGAGTGAGGCAAAGATATCCGGCCAGTGGAACGGAAGCGCATAGCGCATATATATACATGGAATATAGAGAAGGGAGGGAGAATAATATATATCCATACATATATTATAAATATATATACCTATGTACAGATATATATATATATCGTATCGAGAGGCAGTGAGAGATGTTTGTACGACAAATCAAAAGTCTCGGTTTTCTCCGCGGCCTTACCGACAGGCGATGACGTATCGGTACACGCCGAGAAATCGTATCTTGTGCCATCAAAGCGCGTGATCAAAAATTCATAAAATTATACGGAAAGAGTGATTTTTAAACGAATCTTAATTTTGTTGTTTTACCCATAGTCCTAAAGTCGTTATTCACATCGAATCCAGAAAAGTGTCATTTCGTCTCCGATAAAAATAGAGAAAACACCCTCTTAGTCGCATACACACCCTTAAATTTGCAATAATAATTATTTTTTTCTTAATCGAAACTTTACTATTTTCTTCTTTGTCTTATACCGAAATAAAACGAAGATTGTTTTATCAATGAAATAAATATCGAAAGTAATTAAAGATGAAAGACATCGTCCGAAATGAAAGACGACGAAGATAATGGAATTAAATCTGGAATCGAATTCTTGGTGCTGTGTAGGCGTAGAAACTTGTACAAGCAAAGTTATTAGACCGCAAGACGGTGAGAGCGAACAGTTGCTTGCCAAGACTCTTTAGCAGCGATCATCCCTTCCTATACAGGATATCTTTGCTGGCGTTCGCGTACATCTCAACTCTCGGCGTATACACGGATGCGTTTTAAATATACATATATATATATAGATGTAAGCGCGGGCTTGTATGTATACATTCCCAGCTTTGGAATATGTAACTTTGTGACGTTACACCACAAACACGCCAGAGGGTGTGCGCCGGAGGCTCCTTGGTTACAAGGCATTATACCTAACCGCTTTCCCCACCTCGTTACGACAAGATGTGCTTCTGGCTTTCGTTGCACGCGTTTCCATACACGCTATCCTCTCTTCTCTCGTTTCTCCGTTTTCTTATATATATATGTACCTATAGGTATGAATGTGCATACATATATATACATATATAGGTAAAGAGATATAAATATATACGCCAGAGCCCGCGGCCGTTGGCTCATTCTCTATCACGTGAAAGTTAAGCCGCAATTACTCCGTCCGCTTAACTCTCTCCCTTTCTCTCCCTTTCTCTCTCTCTCTCTCTCTCTCGACTTTGTAGAATTGCCGGTAATCTATGGTATCCTAGGGAACGAAATAGATGACGTAGGTTATGCTCACAGATGGCGGGACCTTGGACTTAACATTCGGAATTGTCGAGTCACTCCAGAGACGAGCTTTATTCGTACGAACGATCATTTAAAATCATTCAATATCAAATTGCTTTACAATTTTATTCTCCAAGTACTCGACCGAATTAACGATCGTTACGTCGTCATCGTCACTCGTAATTATTTTCTTGCGAAATAATTGATAACTCATTTTTATTGCAAGTTTATTAAACTCGATTCGTACCCGGTACGTAACGGAGTTACACGAACGTAAAAAAGTTTCCGTACGAGAATCAGTGACGATCATCTCCCCCTCGTGGATCGACCGCCACTCATTCATCCCTAAGAAATACACATGCGTTACGTATACATAGCTCGGAGACTAGTCCGCCGCTCGAGCAATATAAGATCGCGTCCCCACTCGGTTAACAGCGAAGCACGTACCACGACAAATTACGGTTATGACGTTCAACGGATGGGTTCTCCAGAATTATATAGGTATTGAACGTGGGGGGGTACGGGAGAAAGTTCGAGTTATCCACGAAGAACGGGCGACCTACCCTCGTAACGTTTTAAGCGTCCGAGACGATTCTCGAACGGTCGGAGAGCGTTGTGCGACGGAGTGCGGAGCGAGAGAGCGGCGGACTCGGCGGAATAGCGAGCATCGATATTCAAATTCTGCTCCTATAGCTCGAGCAAAAGAGACGCCGTATATATATATGCGGTAACATTAGATGGAGGTTGCGGAAACGTGGCCGTAAGTTTGGCCAACGATCGTGGACTCGAGTTCGGTAAAAGAAGATCTCTTCTCCTTTCCCACCTCTTTTCTCCTCCTACCCTCTCCCTATTCCTTCTCGACTCAAAAGCGTCGACGAACTAAATTACGTCAACATTTCTCCGGCGCGTTTCTTCGTGCTGGCGGAACGAGCGGGATGCTCGCTCGCCGGGTGCGCTTGCAACTCTTTCACGCTGAATTATCCGTTAGCGCATACACCGACGCATCATCTACCACGAGAGAGACTCTCGAACCAAACTTTCTCCGGTGTACGAGGCTCTCTCCGGTTTTCGGAGGAAGAGAAAAGTTTTACCGTGCTCGAGCAGCGTGTAAAGAAACGTTCGAAGGACGAAAAAAATAGCGTGAAATATTATTTCGGCAGAATGATAAAAGAATCATTAATTAAATTACCGTTATCGCACTTTTGCAGAGCGTACGAAAAAGTGTTCGTAAAAAATATTCACCCTATCCGAGGATAATTTTATAACGAATATAAATGGTCATGAATAATGATTTTTATTTCATGGCGGAATTAGTTTCATAGTTCATTTTTTTTCATACTAAATTCGAAAATGTTCATTTCTGCTTAGTTGGCCGGAAACATTTCCCTTTCTCCTCCTCTCGCATCATCGCGCGTCTCCATCCATATCGGATGTATGCTCTCTCGCGAGTGCATTTTAGCCCATATCTCTCTGCTTTTCGGGATGAAAATAATTAAAATGGAAGGTAGAGGGAAGCACGCGTGCGAACTGCGAACGCGACAGAAAGTATCGACGAGATTACATCTATCTTTCTTTCTCTATCTTCTTTCTCCCCTCTCTCTCTCTCTCTCTCTCTCGCTCTCGCTCTGGACCGCGAGGGAGTCACTCCCGTCTCTGTGTATTTTGTAATGCGTATGGAAATGCGATGGTAAAATATTCCGGGGCTATGTACGAATTAAAATGACACTGAAATATATACGAGAGACGAGAGATCGTTGCACAAAACAACCACCGGAGGAAGAGTTGTGGGTTACGTTCGTCCACTCGTATGGTATAGTTGTTACATGGATACAAATTCATATATATATAGATAAATATGTGGGTGTTTGTGTGTTTGTGTGCATGGGTTATGTATAAATTGTTTATCCCTGAACGAGCGTGGAGCTCGTGCGAGCGTTATTATACGCACCACTCGTATCGGCACGTATCCGCCTGAATTCACGTGCCAACGTAATATCTAGCCCTCTCCACGCCCTCGCAAAACTCACAATTTTCCTCAATGGCATGCGAACGTACCATCGGATAAATATTTCCCTCTCGCGATCGTCGGTCGTCGAACGATCAAGGCTAATAGAACACGGCGCGCGATCCTCGTTATGCGTTTTCCGCTTTGCCACAACGAGCCCGAGTTGATTCGTTGAAAATTTCCCATCGATGTTTATTCATAACCAAATGCTCGGGCGCTATTATTTTTACTATATCGATTGCGTAATCAAGACAATCGCGGCACGAACAACACTATTTTGTTGCGAATATTTTATCGACCGATTGCAACGAGACCAATCAATCTTTACCTTTTATTAACGTTCCTCTTGTCAATGTTTTTGGGACGTGACGAGCGAGAAAACGCGTAGCGTTACATACACGTTCGAGGCAAATAAAATATTGTGATAATTCGAAAGTAATTTCTCGGCTTTTGGTGAAAGGGACGGACGATTTTCAAATCACGTATAAAAACGATTCCCCGATGTTGCACGAGTAAAGGATATAAGGGCAAAAATCAAGCGCGTAGGGTTTGGGTAAGAGAAATCGAAACGATTGAAAATATAATTGAACCTCTCTCATCGAGGACTTTTCATCGATATTAATATTATCGCTCGTGGGCCCTGGCGATATTCTCATTTTCTTTCTTTCGTCCCTTCGCCATAGCGAGAGAGAGGGAGACTTCCTCTCATCCCCTTTTCATCCCTGCGGTACATTTTTCACTGTGGTACTTTCGTAAAATTCGTTTAATTCGGAGCACGCCTGACGCGGCTTTCATCCCCCCTCCATCATCCTCCCTTTCCGCCAAACTCGTGGATTATATTACCACCGCGATAACGACGGTTGGTTTGAAGGGGGATACGCGCCACAGAAGGAAAAGTCCCGAGCTCTCATCTCGATGAGCATTGATATTAATGAATATTCATCTCGTCCCGTAGAAAATTATATATCCGGCCACGAAGATAAATATGCATGAAAAAAGAAATTTAAAAAAAAACGTAGAAACGAATGTAATAAAAAATAATAATGGTAAAAGATTATTAACAACATCGTTATTATTATATCTTTCGTTGAGAAATATTCGTCGTGAGTGAGTCGCTCAGACGGAAATGGACAACAGAAGAGTCGACTCTCCCCGGTAGAGAATATATCTCCGGTAGATAGAAGAACCAGATTAATAATGCACGACTATATTACCTACGGTTGGTGTGTGTGTGTGCGTGTACGTGCGTGTGCACGTGGCCACGTGCGCGTCGCGCAAGGATATAAAGGGAAAAATTTATTTCCCGTTGCCGCGAGAGTAACGCGTATCTCTCGTGTGTGAGAGAAGAGAAACGAAAAAAAAAGAAAATACGTGTATAGGAGCACGTCGTCGGCCGAAGTGAAATGCGAGACGACTTTAGCGCCACCGGCTGTACCCTCGCAGCCCACACATACAGGATCATTAATCTCCGCGTTATTATCTTCTTCGCGCGCGGGTTCTCGCGCGAGAGGCCATTGCCGAGATGATATGAGAGCGGAGGGGAAGGGCTTAAGGGCTTGAGGAAGAAGGGATGGTTAGGGGAATGGGGAAGTGGTAGAGAAGAGAGGAGCTCGCGTCGGCTAATCCGTGCCGGTCAACATGACCGGGCAAAGCTCCCAAAGGAGATCTCCTCTCTACTCTCGTTTATGAATAAAATAGCCGAGGATGGGCCTTTTTCCGCGTGTCGACGTACGTCCATATCGCCCACGTTTTTTCTCGCCCCCTCTCGTAAAAGATCGCACGTATACAGCGTACACGTAGTATACGCTAACGCCCTCTGAGCGCATTTTACTCTCCGGCAACATAAGAAAGGGAGAGGAAGAGAGAATGAGAGAATGAGAGAAAGAGAGAAGGAGAGAGAGAGCGTAGCTCGAGGGATATAAATCCACGGGTGCTTGCGCGAAAACGACGAAAGAAGAAGTCGGTAGCTCCGGCTTTCTCCATGGTCTACGTATACGGGGATAGAGTCG
This sequence comes from Netelia inedita, assembly GCA_964017225.1. Lineage (NCBI taxonomy): Eukaryota > Metazoa > Arthropoda > Insecta > Hymenoptera > Ichneumonidae > Netelia > Netelia inedita. The sequence goes on from OZ024925.1 coordinate 3,465,017, forward strand.
AGGAAAAAGGAGCGCGAACGAACAAGCTTGAAACGCGAGTATACACAAACTCGCTCGCTCTCCATCGTCGTAGCCCGGGGGCCATTACCACCCCGCCCGCGAAGCGGGATGTAAAGACGACGCGTTTGAATGGAACGACGCGCGAGTTACACGGCTCTCGCATTACATTGGGACCCAACCGGCTTGATTTATTACCAGTCTACACGTTCGTTGCCACCCCGTGCTCAGAAGTGTATAGAAACGAAAACGAGGAAAGGCATCTCGCTCTTTCTCCCCGTTCTTAACCTACTTCCGGTTCAACGGAGAAGAGATGCCGCGTCTGACCCAGCACGGGACGTTTTCACTTCCCCTCTCACGTCGCGAGAGGCCAGCCACGCGGAATTGATGGGGAACATTTTTAGACCTTTACCTCCCGTACACGACAATTATTCATTCCCGTGGAGAATGCGAGTGTCGAGAGATTTTTCCATATTTGACACTGTGGTGCCCGTTTTATTTTCGACAAATATCATTAAATCCTGAGTAAAACTACCATTAAATTTATCGACCGTTCCGCAGGATTCCGAAAAAAAAGTTCTTACCCCCCTTCATTATGTATAAAAGCATTTCGCATTTACAAGGGCCCGCTGCACCACCTTCAAAAGCATCATAAATGTAAACACGACGCTAGTATACCGGTCTCTTCGTTCATCCCTCGCGTGCATGAAAGGTACCCGCGAATCTCTTTACTCGAAAAAACGGTAGGAAAGATCTCCTTACAACACATGGCCAGCTTATTGAACTGCATCGCATTACGAAGACGTCAGAACGATGCGATCCGTGTTTACGGTGGTTGCCGTTTACCACGAGCGATAAATTTAACGAGGCCTGCGCCTATATATATACATAAATATATAGTTAAGCGAGAGATGATAGCAGAGTAAGAGACAGAGAGAAAAAAATATGGAGTTTAAAAAATGCTGGGGAGAAGAGACGCGATTAGAGAACCCCAGGGTAAACCGCGCTGGAGGACGCAGTTCCAATTACTCGACGAGACTTTTCTATATATCTATATACGAATGAAAAAAAAATTATACATATATATATCATGGAATCATTTGAACGAGTAAAACGCGAACTTTTCTGCCGGATGTTCCGCCCGTAGGTTATGCCGACCCTCCAGAGTCCTCGCTCGATTTTCCCTACCGCACGTTGGCTTTGCTCTCTCCCTCTCTTTATCTCTCTCTCTCTCTCTCTCTCTCTCTCTCTTTCCCACACCACACACACTCGCCAAGCAATGTAAACGCACATTAGGCAGTATTAAAAGTCGCTCAGGTTACCCCACTGAACACGCTCTTGGCTTCCGCTAGCAACTGAATCTCGCTCGCGCCCCGAACCTCCTGGCTCATAAACATTCGGTAAAACATTTTGAGCTCCTGTATGTGTGCGTTTACCTCCCGAAAGAGGTTTGGTCCGCATGCGAAGTATATAGCGGGTATTTTGGTGTGTATATAGCGTATATTCACGGAACAAGGAAAAGCCGCACCGTACGCCGCAAGCAGGCAGCGTTAAACATGCGCCGGTACACGAGGCACGGGATAGTCGTACGCTCAACTAGGCCGTCTATACATTTCCAATATTCATATTTAACACACTTGTATGTATACTCGGATACATTAATACATCATCTACATGTTTTATTGTTTTACTGATGTAACATATTTCTGCGAAAAGAATACAAAAAAATGGAACAATGTGTATGGTTCTTGGATGCTCGTGTAACATATTTCGATCTTTGACAAAACGTCCACACGATTCATAATAATTTGTCCGGATTCTTGTTGAAATTTGATGACAATTGTTAAGTATTTTATATTACTCAAGAAGAGTCACGTGATATTACTGAAATTAGACTCATGAAGAAAGATCGGTATTCGATCGAAATATCTCTTAAGATGTACGAAGAAGGAAACTAAAGATATGACCAGCGTGCGAAAAATGTTCCAGTTCGGCCACGGAGGACTGCCGCTTCCAGAAGAAAAGAGTTACGTGCTAAACGTCACTGGCACCGTTACAGACGTCGTACGCGATTGAAATTATGGTCAATTAAGTATAGATTTATCGTCAATTATTCACAGCTCTATCAAACTATAATTCCAATATGCGATTTTTTAGCGATGTATATTTGTAACGCTCTAGGGGAAAATGTATAAATTACGAAAAAGATTAATTGAAACAATTATACAGAACTCAATCAATGAGTGTGTCTTTCGATTTTATTTAACAGGAAATAAAAGTGAACGTGATTATAGGAATAATTTGGACCTTGAGGGTGGTGTTAAAATTTAGTTTTATTATGAATATTAAATAGTTTTCGTGCGTATTAAAGACGCTAATTAATATATACCTCAGGATCTAAACAACGTCGAGTATTTCAGTAGAAAATGTAACGCATGGCACTTACGCATATACACACGAGTTAGCCGAACGAACGAGCAACAGAGAATATTCGTCTCCTCGCGTCGAAACGTTTTAATTAAATGTGAACAGTTTTTAATTGCAAGCGACGAGTGTAGCGGTCCAAAGGGGCGGCTGCGTTGAGTAGCATTAATTTCGAAGCTTTGTCCCAGTTACTTGGTGACAAGCCACGGTCTCTCCAACTCTCTCTCTCTCTCTCTCTCTCTCATTCTCTCCCTCTCTCTCTGGCCCGTTGTTCGGTTAGCTGCTCCACCGGGGATTCATCGATCCGATGTGATTTGCATCGACGTAAAATTTGCACAATGGCTTTTACTCGGTAATTTCTACCTAGCGGAATTTCTCTTTCTCTCTCTCTCTCTCTCTCTCTCTCTCTCTCTCTCTCTATCTCTCGCTCTCTCTCTCTCCCAATGCGGCATTTGTAGCTCTCGTTGACATTTAGACGGGAAATTGTCGATCGTATTATTGGGTCGACAAGCGAATTTTGGGCTTATGGGAGAACACTTCGATCAGTATAATGAATTTATTTGATTTAAGCAGAATTAAAAAATTTAATTAAATGTATTCGGTTCAATTGGAATCCACACTACGTGAACTATATGAATTGAGAGTCGAATATATTTTGTTAACTTCCAATTTTACTTAACGAAAACGAAATAAATCCTTTCCTCTGTCCATTTTTCGATCGATCGTGTCTACTATTTAAAAAAGTAAAAGATCAAGATAAGGCTCTATATATATGGCGCATTAGTCGGATAATATGCAGGGTGTTCCATTTTAACCCCCTCCCCCCTCAGTCGAATATCTTTGAACATTATCATTTTGTGAAAAAATATTCCATACAAAAATTCTAACGTTTGAAGACAGGCGTAAAATGCCATTGCTTGTTTGATCTTAGCGATTCTCAAGGTCATTCCAATGCCAACGTTTTTCCCCGTTATATAAAAAATTTTATTTCATGGAAAAATATTTTCTCTAATTTATATGACAATTTATGTGCGATTATAAGTATGGATATTTTCAATTAGGTGTATAATATTGAAAAAGTCTGGATGAAAAGTTTTTCGTACATAGAGAGCAACATATAACATGTACACTTACTTTTCGAGCACGAGCTCTTTTATAGAGGTCTTGGAGAGAGCACCAGCTACCGGAACACGTTGACGAGGATAATGACGATAACGTGACTGCAACACGAAATCCCCCCCCCCCCGACCCCGACGGACCGACCGGGTCGTGAAGCCACGCAGAGAGTTTCTCAACCTCGTTGAATACGAGTCAGATTTGTCGTAGAGGTCTAATCTATATATATATATGATGTCTATCATTCCGGCACGAAATTTCTCGCCTTTGTGCAACGGGAGGTACCGCGAGAAAGGATCTGATGACCCTAACCATTTCATCAGGAGCCATTCAGAGAGTTCACCAGGGTGACCTTGAGCGCAATACCTGTCGTTCTTTCCATTTTGACAGAATCGTGAGAACGATACAAGCGCTAAAAAAATATAATATAGGTATGATGTCTGCGATAGGTCAGCAAAAAAAAAATATTTTTTCGGTAATGAGAATGAGAAATAATATTATTTTCTATGTCGAAGATCAGAGAAAAAACATTCCTTGCGACGGTCTGACGAAATTGAATGATCATCGGGTCAAAATCACGAGATGGAGCGAAAACGTTTACAAGATAATGAAAAGCCAATAAAAACGTTTATCGCTCGAATAATAAAAAATGAAATTTATGAAAGCATTGGAAAAAGGTTCAGTTTTTCTTCGCTATTTTCAGCACAATATGGATTTTCATCAAATGACTTTTATGTCTTTTCTTTTGCAATGGAATTGCAACATTGAATGAATGGAGAGTAAAAGAGTAAGACAGAAAGAGAGAGAGCGCGCGAGAGAGTCAGTGCATACGTGGACCAGCAAGGGAAGAGACTACGTCGAAAACTTGGACTACGTCGAATAGTATACGTATAGATCGATTCTGAACGAAAGGGAAAAGGTTCTTTACGCTCGGTCGAGCTTTTCGTTAACGCCGAGCTAAGAGCTTTTCTCCAAGCTCATGTAACGGAATCCTCGCAGAAAGCGCGTCTTGGAAGTTTTATGGCTGCGAGCACCCTCCGGTTCTCAACTGTATGGCTCAACACGCGCGTACCCCTTTGCACAGAAACACATACACCTACATACGTACACGTGAACGCACACATTGTCGCATACACGCGCACACGTATATTATAGTTTGCTACGAAGGATCGAAGAAGAGGAAAGAGAGAAGGAAGGACAGGACAGTGAACCTGCTATCGATCGACTGTACCAGCAAGTTCAGGGTCGCAGTGATTCTCTCTCTCTCTCTCTATCGCTATCTCTTTCTGGTCCTTCCATCCTGGCGGGCTTTCACCACCCTCGATTCAACCACCCCCGTATACTCGACTGGTGGTCCGACCTCCGGTACGACCTCACGCTTTCACCCCCCACCCCCCTCGTGCCCCATGAGAAATGCTTTCTACCGAGCCTGCCTCTCCCTCTTCGCCGCAATTCATTCGCTCTTTCTCTCTCTCTCTTTCTTTCGACCTCGCTCACAGTCAAACCCAACGAAGGTGCGGAGAATTCTACGAGGCACAGCTGTTTGCATACCCTCAAACTAACCCCCCTTCGCGCCAAGACGAGCAAATAATAACCATGCGATGACTCGCTACACGGTCTCAACTCTCACTGTTCGCAATGCTCTTCTCACCACGGTCGAATATGTACGCGAATATAACTTCATGTAAATGAAGACTTGAAATTTATTCGGAACGTTTTTTTATATGAGTATAATTTAAAATCAATGAAAATATTATGATCTTCCACATATGGTTCTATGCACTCGGCGAAAATGTTTAAGTTTGAAATTTCAACGAGCTGTAACTGTTTTTCTGTTGGACGGATTTGGATTTCGGTAGGAATTTTTTTAATGATTGCATAGAGATCTAGATTATCGCTTTAGATTAATCCCAGTATCTAGACTGTTGTAGCCGTGGTGACAGGACGAAAATCACGAAATTTCGAACTCGGGGAAATTAAGTACGAAACGACCTAAAACTGGAAAAGAAAACTGTGAAAAGTCGAAGAAAAAACGAGTGAACCAGGCAGGATATCTTAACTTATATTATATATTAATAGAAGTGAAAATCCAGCGTAGATAAAAATCAAGGACAGTTAGGTTGACCACTGTTATCGCAATAGCGTATTTTCCAACATCTCGATGCAATAAGAATCAACAGGTGACAAGCTACAGCGATATTGAATAAAACGCCAATCTCTCACATTTTTATTCCACAAAATCGTATTTAATTCACGTAAAATATATCAAAGAGATACACAAAATCTGTTACGTACTACAAGCTATCGCGAGCTTTGCCAGAGGAAAGATTGAAATCCGAAACATTGGCGAATTATGCTGGCAATGTTACGTATAACTCGCGAGGATATTTCGGCGAAAGGGGAATGGAGAGATAATGCATTGGCCTACATATCAAACGCTCTATGAAGGCCCAAGAAAACTATGAAGCAGAGGGAAGGGCCAAAAGAATACGAAGAAGATGAAGAAAAGAAAGGAAGAATCACCTCTTCCCCTTGCACCCACCTCCTCGCTCGATCCGCGCCACTCCTGTCGCACCCCGCGAAGTTCGGAAAGAAAATTGAATCGAGAGTCACGCTCGGCGAGGAAACGTTTAAGGCGAATTACAATCCCCCAGGCTCGGGCAGACGATATTTCGTCGATTTCCATTCGGTAGTCGGGGATAAACTTGGCCCGGCTGTGCGAAAGGGATATAGTATATAATACTATAGCAACGAACTGGAGCTTTCTTACAGATATATATACATGAATATAGACAGAAACGAAACGAGAGGCTTATGCACGAGACGAAAGAGAGAGAGAGAGAAAGGGCGCGCGAGAGAAAGTCTCAGTTTTCCTCTCTCTCTCTGTCTCTCTCATTCTCTCGTTTTTCTTACCCCATGCAACGTCTCGAGTCTTGGACGCGCCCACACGCGAGAAATCGTGTATATACTACTTTTTCCCCTTTTTTTTGGACTTCGACGTCGGAGAATTGAAATTAACATAAAATCGAAATGCCGGGAAACTTGGCGCGTAAAGAGTCAACTGCCCAAGTTGCTCGAATGCTGGTAGAGTTTGAGGAAGAAAGGATGAGGAGAACGAGGAGGAGACGAAGGAGAGCGACTGCGCTTACAAGGGTGGCCTGTCGGCGAACGCCACTTTAACGTCTAAGTCGAAAGCTCTCGGTGTGCGTGTGCCGGTGGAGGTGCACTTGAGCTTCGTAGCCCCGAATTTCACCCTTATTGTTGCCACCTTACACACTGCGTTCGCGAGGGAATGGGCAATAAATTAACGTGACTGGTATCGATAATAATGAGACAAGTATTCACCATAGCGACATTATCGACCGATGATTTTCTGACGAAAAAGGAACCAATACAATAACTCGTTTGAACCGTTAAATTTCCATTCTAATAAATAAATAATATAATATATTGACTACAATATAGTCAATAAATTTCGGTATTTATAGAGTTTTTCGTTTGTAGAATTATCTTTATATATATTCATATTTTTAAGTTAATTATTTATGTATTTATTATTATCAGTCATCGAAACGATATTCGGCCAGTTTTATTAACCATTTTTTATTATTAATTGATTGATATTATAATTATTACAAATTAATGCGTTTAGTGTTTCCAAGGAGAATAATTTATTTTCCGATTTTTATCGTATCACGAGAAACTCCTCTGGCATAAAACCAGAATTTAGATTATGGTTGTGACTACGTCTCCCATTTAGTATTAATTCACATCCAGACGCTCCATCTATTTCACGATAAGTCCGTACAATCGATTATCTTAAAACGCCTTGGATCTCGGCCTGGCCTGGTAACGATATTTCGCGAAATAAATAAAAAAAAGAAAAGCCTGTGAGAGGGTAGAGACGAGAGAAAGGGCAGTCGTCCTCGTCGTCGTCGTCCTGGCGATAGTCGTCTTGCTCGGCAGGCACGCTCGGCCCGAAGATCACGTAGCACGATAATGGTCGCCTTACCGTTCCTTATCGTTTCCCGGCGACATTCAAAATCCTCGGCCATTACCACCAAGGAGAACGAGAAAGAGAGAGAGAAGGGAAGACCGAACCAAGAGAATTCTCGCTACCCTTTCGGCTTACTCCACACCCCAGCATTCGTACTTCCTTCTCTCTCTATATATATAATGCCTAGCACGTGCATCGCCGAAGAGAATATGCGCGTGCGAACTCTTCATTCGAAGACGACAGATTATTTCGTCTTTCTATCCGATAGCTCGATTTTCACCATTCTCGAGCAAACGTTTTATTCCACCTTTCGCTTACATACACACATCCCTACACGCAAATATATATATATATATATATATATGCGTGTGTATTATTATAGCTTTTCTCACCGAGGGGAAGAGGAAGACTTTCACGTTCTAGAAAAGCTTTCTATTCCTCTCCTCTCTTGTAGCAAGTACGTGAGCGGAGAATACGAGTATCCATTACCGTACTAGAAGAGAGAAAGAGAGAGGCAGAGAGCGTTATATATCTGTTATCATGCACGAACACCGCATCACCGGGGCGAAATAGTCTCGGAGTCGACGATTGGAAATCGATAGGCATATATGCGTCTATACCGTGAGCTCGTCGGAAGCTCTTGCTCTCTCTCTCTCTCACCCACTCCCTCTCTCTTCTCTTCGCTCTCTCTCTCTCCCTCTTTCCATAATCGTCCCTTCGTTCGGATTTTTTTTCCTTTTTTTTTCGTCCAGTGGGATTGCTGCACCTCACTCTCGCGAGACTCTCTGACAGCTAACGTGTATTTCTGTACTTCCCGCTCGATATTCGTTACTTTTCGATAAGGGGTAGGTTTTTTATCCCGAAGGTATCTTCAGTTGCGCAATGACGAAGCCTGAGAGGAAAATCTGTGCCCGAGATACAACGTATGAAACGAATGAAAAAAATAATCGTAATAATAACGAGTTTGCTCGGAGATGAATAATGACTTTTACAATTTTCGAATTTATAAATTTTCTATTCAACGAACAAATCTTAAAAATCATTAATATTCATGAATAAAAGTTACGATTTATCTTTCGTAATTATTCAAAGAATTGTTATTTTTTTCATTCATCTTGCTCGCAGTTTTCAACCCTAAAAATAATTTTTAAACGATTGTTGTTTACGCGAATAGTTTTCTCGTCATTCCGTCTCAGTTACGACGTGGCCCGAATGAGCATTCATACATATATATAAACAGGGCAAGGGCTTCGCTACATAGTCTCGCGTAAGCACGTCATCATCGCTGTCATCGTGTCTTCGTTCAATCGTTTAACCCCCTTAGCCTCTATCTTTCTCGTCCAAAGACACTTAGCCCGAAGCCCAAGAACAAAGTGCTCGTAAGACCGTGTCTGGTTTTATCGTCTTTACGTGCTCTATAAGGTACGTTGTTACATCTCAACCCCCTTCCTCTCCAACCCCCATTTCTCCCACTCCCTTATCGCTCTTCGTTCACTCAGAAGGTGCTTGCCGATGATCCTTCGACTTCCTCGTACCTCGACCGGTTACCTTGAAAAGGACTCGGATCTTATCAGAAATTATAAGACTTGAACTAATAGTAGTTACGCTGGTGCGTCTCTAGGGAGATGAGAATCGATGTTATTCGCGTATAGTAAAAAGGATCATTAATTATTCGGTAGCGAATCGAGCTTCGAACAAAGAGTCTCTGGGTGACTCGGGACAAACCGGGTGGCGAATTCTCATTCGGCTACGCGTCACGTCCTCCATCTATTCACGGAAAATTCCTTTCCAACTCGTTCCTCCACCAACCAACCAGTTTTTCAACTCACTCGCTACGGCATCGTACTTATCAACAGAATAGAATCTTCGAATAAAGAATATATTTGAAAACGGTGGTCTTGCAATTAATTTTAATCTTCGACTTTTGTTTTTGGTAATAATAGCAGTAGATAATTTTAAGTAAACTCGCAAAGCGGTGAAGCCCGTCTGATTGTGAGAAGTCTGAGAAAAAAACTGGCTCGTTCCATGGAGAATATCCGATATACGTTATATTCATGCACTTGCACGACGTCCGTTCACCTAATAAACTGTCTGTGCTTTCTTGTCACAGGGGTTCGCGTGGATTCGCCGGAGAAGGCTTTAAGGCCCGCGCCCTCATCCCTTTCGCCATCCACGATATACACACACTGTCATCAGTCTTCATTACGAAACAATGGGGCCTCCCGCGTAGGATAGAGGGCGTTAGCATCGCGGCGTTAACAACTCAACTCCCGCACACGTTCTCTCTCCCTCTCTCTCTCTCGACGACGCATCGCGAGCCCGGCAGCGTGCACCCTTGCACACACACACACCCCCATGTACGCGGACGTACACCCATCGAACGAGAGAGCCACGCGGATGTCGCCCAACGGAATCTACCAGCCGACACGATTAAGAGGACAATGGTGCTCTCGCTACGCTCACTATGCGTTGATACCCGATATATATATATATATATATACAATATCAACAGCGTCTACTAGAGTGGAAAGCTCAATGGCGATTAGTAGAAAGCGGCAGGTCAATGTAAGCTTGCAGCCTGGAAGCTTGTTGGGGGGGGGGGCTTATACGTTCGATCAATGCTCCTCTTGTCACGTGAAAATTTATAGTCTCGGACATTATTTCTCAGCTTGAGCCATTCAAGGAATTATAGGATTAAGATGACAGAACGTGTACTAGAGGCTGGAAAATGATAACGTGGATGAAACATCGTTAATACGAGGTAAGATTATTTTATAACGAGTATTATTAATGTTCGAAATTACCCGTCATTATCTCGTCCGACAATTATTTCAAACCTCTTTTCACACGAATATTTTTTATCATGGTTATATAAATACTTTTCTCGAGGTCGAGGAAGGAGTCCATAGCTATGAAGTCGAAGTAGGTGCCGACTTATGTAAGCATGAATGTTATGAACTCGATAGCGCAGGCTCCATTAGATGGTTAGGATCCTCAAGCAATTCTCTCATTCCACCGTTACACGAGATCCAACAATTCTCATTCCTGCCTTCTCCATCCACGCCCGTTTGCGGTATTAATTAAGGGAAAGACGAATGGAGATGGAGAGAAGTCAGGACGAGAAAGGGCGAGGGGAAGAGAGAGAGAGAGAGAGAGAGAGGGAGGGAGTGAGAAAAGGAGGGGCGAGAGGGAGGTAGAGAGATAAAGGAGTGAGAGCGAGATCAAGGAGAGGAGGGAGAGGTAAGGTCGAGATGTAAGAGAGAGGGAAGAAGCCCTGCCGTTTGATAGCTATGGGGTATAGTGTAAATAGGTCCAAGTATTATGTTATCAGACAGACTGACAGCCCTGCCCTATTATCCCTCCGGCAAGAACAACCCTCTCTCCCACGAGCTTTCTCCCACTGTTTATATATACAGCTATCGTTCTCGCGTTGTAACTCATCTTCTAAAATACACGAGGGAGAACTCGTAGAAGCGTTCGAGAAACCAATGTGTCGGTGCCTAGCACGAAGATTCCTCATCTCTCTCTCTCTCTCTCCCTCTCTTTACTTCAAATGTTATACATTTCGTGTACTCAATCAACCTTTCCTCCCTTCTTCACATTTGGTCGAGCTCATCTGCTCGGTCGATTACGAGAACACGAAACTATATCATCAAACGATAATACAAATCACCGGAAAAAAAGATAGCACTTTTCACAAATTAATTGCTATTTTTATAGGCGAGTAGGAATACTTATTATAAAAAAGTAATTATCGTAAAGCGATTTTAATTATGCGCGCCAAATCGTAATTTTCCTTAAATCATTATTATTTTTGTATAAAATCAATTTCAATATTATTTTAAACGTATTTTGAACTCAATGTAATTAATTTATTTCTAGCGATTTTTTGCTTGAAATATATGTTTATTTATTTGCCAGAATTGCATGTTTGGATACGAGGTGTATCAAAATGGAGTCATATAAAGTTGAGGATCTCGCGATAGGTGCGCCGTTTGCAGGACAGGCATACCTTGGTCTTCGTCGCAAGAAATACGGGGATAGAGTGAAAGAGAGAGAGAGAGAGAGAGAAGCAGAGAGCGAGCAAGATTTCTAAAAGCGAACTAACCAGGCACACGGAGCCATGAATAATGCAACCCCCTCGTACGTCTTTCTCCCTTCGTCACCCCTCAGCCTCATTCTCTTCACCTCCTTCTTCGTCCGCTCCCACTGATAATTATGTTTTACACCGTTATGCCGTGTTTCGTTAACCCACGCGGTGCTGTAAGGCGCTCCCTCGTCGTGAGCTCTCTGTACTACAACGTCTCGTTGCAAGAGAACGAACGGTAGAGGGCCAGGGAGAGAGAGAGAGAGAGAGAGAGAGAGGTGGAGGAGGAGAGAACAAGCTTCGGCATTACCCCTGCATATTCATTACTTAGCGCTAAGTATGACTTCAGCAGGGAGGTTACGTCTACGACGCCGGAAGTCCGACATTATCTTTCCACGTGAATACCGCCGTGGCGATTCATGCAAGAGAGAGTACGCGGTATAAGAACACTCCGAGAGAAGCGAATAACATGTCTGAAAATTTACCTCGTATTCGTGACGAGGATAAACGAGAAAATCTCGAAATCTCTTAAAATCTTACCGAGAGCTCACTTAAGATTTTCAACGGTTTTTTTCTTTCGAGTTTTGAATGAAGTACGGATTTTAAAAAACGCTCATTTTGAGGCAACGAGCCGGATCCGTGCTTCGCGTACAATTTACAGAAAAATTTATGGGTTACACGACATCGGAAGTTGGCTCGTAGCTTACATTACCGAATATCCGGGGTGGTATAAAATGAGATTATTCGCCCTCTCGGCTCCACCGAGGGTTGTACAAACACCGCGTGACGGAATATTATATCTCGTTACGATTTTCTCTTCATGCACTTTATTCGACGACCCAGAGAAATTTCCTTGCTACGGTTTAGGAGGCGTCTCTGTTTACACGGCTCGCACTATGATACTTTGCCGTGAGAGAATCGCTCTCGCTGTCGTTTCGACGAGCGTCTTTTCTCAGGATTTCCGGAAGTCGTCTCGTCATGAACGAAACGGGCAAAAGAGCCGACAGACTTTGGCCTTTATAAGAGGGCAAATGAGACGTTTGCAGGGCAAGGGATTCGTTTTGCGTCGCTAGTGAGAAGTGGGTCGAGCGTGTAAACCGTTATATACCCGTTAAGACTCTTCGCCCTTCTTTCCTTCTCTCTCGCTCTCCCCCTCTCTCTCTCTCTCTCTCTCTCTTTACCTCCGTTCTTTCTGTCTGCATATTCATTACTTTTGGCGAAGGAGTGTGACTGCTTCGAAGAAACGGGTTGGGGGTTATGCTCGCGTAACCGAGACTCGAAAAGTCGCCGAGTTTCTTCGCCGGTCCACGTGCGCAATTTCTTCTTCATCTTCATATTGTTCTTCCTCTTCTTCTCCTTCTCGATCCTTTTATCCTCGGGCATAACTCGCCTCTGTTAAAGAGCGTACAAATATACTTGCCTCGCTCTCGGTTGCTTCTTTGCCTTCTACCCCGCGTTTTCCACAGTTGCGAGGCCACCGAGAATCGTTCTCTCGCCCAGCCAAAACTCTTGCAAACACACACACACACACACACGGAATGAAGGCCCGTAACTCGAAAGTTTGCTGAGTTTGCACGAGCAAACTCGATCTGTCGTCTCTTCTGCCGTTCTTGGTCAAATAGAACGTCTCGCGCCACGAGGATCGCGTTACAGTTCTATCGCGATGCTTAAGAGGCACTCGCCAAAGGTTCTTAATGCGCCCTTGTCAAATTTCTATTAGACATGATTAATACCCTCACTAAAATGTAAGTTCACCAAAAATTGATTTCACCCAGGTACACGATGCTTTTTAAACATAAATGGCCGACAAACAAAAAAATATCGATCGAATATAAAAACGCAACATTCGCAAGCATTCGTAAAAATTTAACAACCAGAGATATCTATAAGCTGATGACGTGGTCGAAAATTAATGAAAAATAATATTGCAATCGCAATTCCGGTCCATCTCGCTGGGAGCAAAATAAAAATATAGGAATAATCGAACAGACCCGATGCGAACAATTATGGCCGTTTTTTCATGGTTTTGGTCGGAGATAGGGGACAACGCCTTCGTCGATACACCAGGGTAATAAAATATTTACGAGATTGGATACTCTTGGAATCAATGTACTATCGACACAGCTCCACAGGGGCAGGCATACATTATATATATATATCAGCTCGTAAAAATGGAGAATCGGGCAGCGTACGGGCAGTACGCTATACGGCTGACTATCTGCGTGTGCAAACCCGAGAGCTCACGAGCTCGCAATATTTCCCAGCAAACTATATGCACCGCAGCCGTGCAATGTACCTACATATGGAGGTCATATAGGAAACATCCGAGAGGTGTGGGGTGTAAAACCTTCCGTGCACGTCATGTGTGATCGCACGTAGTAACCAAAGTATAAGGTAGCTCGAGCGTTACGACGGAGAAACAAAGAGGAAAGGAGAGAGAAAGAAAGTGTGTGGGTGTGTGTATATGGGAGAGATAGAGAGAGAGAGAGAGAGAGAGAGAGAGAGGGAGAGAATTGTAAGAGGAAAGTGAGATAATTGCAGTCCGCCCGGAGGGCGGCCAACTTCCTATCTCCCGGTTTGATCAAAATTACCTTCCCGAGAGCGTATCTCGCGCGGCTTCTTTGCAGAGAAGTCCGTTACTTCGTAGCGTCATCTAGCCGGTCGGGTATTGCGGCAGAAACTCCGATGTCGCAAGGTTCGAGTTAGCGTACACAGTCGTTGTTTGCATGCAAACGACGTTTCATATACGCGCTCGAGGCAAGAGGCAGACCTCACGCACGTCCAGGCCAATCTTAAAACCTACTACACACGCCAGAGGATAGCGAAGAGTGGAAATTGGTCATAGTGGTAAAAATGCGCCGAATAGAATTTCCGGTCGAATCCAACGTACCGGCGCCATCGAGGAAACGTTCGAAACGTTCATAAAACGGACCTACGTGTATTTCGCTCGAGCACACGTTTTCCGTCGTACCTCCGTTACGTCGAATTCGGCTCTCTCGTTTTGCGTACCGGACGTAACGTACTACGCATGGTGATCACAATTCACGAGGATTCACCGGCGGGATATGCAAGAGCGATACCTCTGGGTCTAGGTGTTACCAAGAGGCGCGCTACGCTTTGTTGGACGAGATCACGTCCGCGCGAAACTGCCGGGTGTAAGCACAGCTAGATGGAGAGGGTGAGTGAAAACAGACCCAACGCGGTCCTGGTCGAGCGATATCGCGCAAACGATAGGTGCGGGCGTATCTCTCCCGCTCACCGCGAAATCACTCGTGTACGTATGAAATCCAAAAGCCCCGGGAGTGTGCGTAAACACGGATGGTAAAAGGGAGATAGACACGCGGGTGTTATGAGCGTAACGATATACGTGACCACTCCAGAACGCGGGGGTTGCAAATGGGGGATGCTGGCATTGAAGGGCTACGAGGGGAAGGTCGCTGCTGTAATACGATGGAAGAGACTGAGGGAGAGAGAGAGAGAGAGAGAGAGAGAATGGTCCATGATGGGTGACGCGAAAGAGAAGGAAGAGATCCATCGGTCAGGGATTGGTGCCGTATCGCTGATCCGCGCAGTGGCTTTCCTCGTTCTAGGCGTAATACCACTCCTGGCAGGCCGGTCACGTCCCCCGCCACTGCCATTTCGGCAAGTTGATTCGCCCTGTCCCTTCCCCACGCTGGACCAACACCCGAGCGTGTACACCGGCGTGATCGTTGTCTGTGCGAGCGGAAAGTACGATGCGAAAAAGGCCGCGTTTGGACCGATCTCCGCCCAGACCGTTCATACCAGAACCGCACGTAGCATCAGCCTATGCGGTGATGTTCGCGCGCTCTCTTAGGGCTCGATCACCTATTCATTCGTTTTGCGAGCATAGAGTCTCGCGTCCGACGGACCAAACGAGAGCCTACGAGGGACGCACCCCTCTCGTTCACCGGTATACACCGTTGCAATTTCCATGCCGTCCTATCATGCAATCTACATTCCTGCGATCGGAAACAAAATTTTCAAAGCCGAAATCATGAACAATCTTGGCTCGCGACGAAACTTTTTTCAATTCTTCGCTTTCTTTATTCGTTTCGGTTCACGTGTCGTACAATTTTTTGCGAAGCTTTTTATATAAAACATTTATATATACCGTCGAAGAGTGAAGGGATCGTAAACCGAGAAATATGCGAAAGCATGGTAAGCTTAAAAACAACCCTGTATAGTATGTCTCGCCTAGTCCCTATCGTCCTCTTGGCGCAGGAACATAACGGAGAATCCTGATGCAACCGCTTCCCGATTATTTTACGTCGTGAGTAGACATTCTCGTGAAAATTTAGGGGCCTACCTCGGGGGAGAACGTTCGGCCGCATGAATTTGGAATAATATCAACATAAAGGCCGACGATCATGCGGGTACTCTCTTCTCTATGGGCGAGGCCGCGAAGAGTTTTGGAGGGAAAGCGCCGCAATATTCTCCTTCGCCGTTCTCCAACTCCTAGCTTCTACCCGCTTCGAGCGAAGCACGGGAAAACACGGTTATCGAAGCTTCGTATACCCGGCGCATAATATGCTCGGGCTATGAAAAAGAATTCGAGGGCTCGGTTGCTCCGCCGATGGGTACTCGAAAATAACGAAAATAACGACCGGTGTACGATTCGCGCATTGCACACGTTGCACGCGTTTCGTGTACTACATTTGTTTAATTCTTTAACTGCCTCCGCCTTTTGTTGAAACGAACTTTCCGGATATAATTACGCGCAACGTATTTAACAAACAGAGCCAAACGTTATTTTAATTAATGTTTGGCGTATCTCTAATTATACGAACAGGGCGGCAAAACGTACAAAAATTAACGAAACAATGAGAATTCGACAAGGTAAAAAACGGGGAAAAAATAACATTACGTTGAAACGGTAGAATTTCATTGTAACAATACACCGTAAGGCTTGTGAAAACTGAAACGTTGATTTTTTAATGAGACTTTTCCGGCGAAACTATGAAAGGAACGTTCTATTTTTTTTTGTTCATCTCGTCGAGTATCGCGACTCTCAATCATTGCTCACATTTCGCCATTACCTCGAGTCGTTTGGCGACCACATTTTCCTTGCAATCTTCGTGAAAGCCGTAAAATTCGCAATCTGTTTTTTTTTCGTCTTTCGGTCGTTTTAACGATCGTCGTCAAATATGTTATTTATTGCTCGTTCAACTGTCACAGTTCAAGTTATATACTCTTCCGTAGCGGCCACTTTAATCTGGTACTCGTGCGCTACGCTATATTCTTCGCAAGGCTATCGATTAACAGTCCACTGTGTATTATTATGTAAAACGCGAGAGAGTTAACCGAGTACCGGGACTGCATGGTGCGAGCGAGATGGAGAGAAACTGAGGGAAAGAGAGAGGGAGAGAGAAGGAGATTAGTTAAGTCGCGGAATAAACGCTTTGCTGAAACTGGTAATTCTTTCGGTGATTAGCGATAGCTCATTATCCTTGCAATTAGTAGTTTGTGTAATGAATTTAAGTGTTCCCCGCTTCTAGAATTAGCATGCTAACTAACTCTCTCGCTGGTATCTCTATCTTTTTCTCTCTCTTTCTCTCTCTCACTCGCTTTCTCTCCGGCCCTTCGTACAGAGTTCGCTCACTCTTTCGCGTTCTCTCTCTCTCTCTCTCTCACTCGATTCTCAACGAGAAATTTCACACCTCTCGCTCTCGGGCACCAAACCGACTACCGCTACCATTCGAAAACTCGGGATAGTTTCTCTCATTCTCGTCTCTCACGTCTGCACGAAAGTGAATTGTAGATTGGTGAGGGAACACGTTACGAGATTCACGCCACGGGAAACTACATCTTCGCACCCTCTAGCCTTCTCTTTCTCTCTTTCTCTCTCTCGCTCTCTCTTTCTCGCTCTCTCACGCTCTCTTTCCGTCTCGACAGACTGGCGAGCCGAGGGTGCGCAGAGGTTTTAACAGGAGAGGGGTGCTAGTAGACAGCTAGGCAGGCACAGAGTGGCTAGGGTATGAGCGTGCAAACAACACGTCCAGCTTCTAACTACTTTCGACGATCCTGAAGTCGACCGGAAGAAAGAGAGAGACCGAGATAGAGAAAGATATCGTGTGAAAGAGGTAACAGGGGTATGAATCTAACGAGGCACGAAAATTCTGTTGGCAGGCTAGCGGACGGCGTCCAATAAGGCTTTTTTCATTCAGCGAGATTGTCCTCGCGAACAAAGTAGAAAAATAAATATTCGCCTTTATCCCACGAATATATAACATTCTTATATATCGGTATAGACACTCTTATATCGATATACCTCGGTATTTCGTTTCGTGAATTTGACCGGCGACGGTTAAACCGGCCACACGGTTATCGGATAATACGTGCGACTGTCTCGACGTACTGTACACAATATTCTCCTCCTTCCCCTCCTGACCAAACCGCCCCCCCCCGCTCCTCCTTCCGCCCTCTCACCCCTACCACGCGCTTATATTCCAATATATTGGTCGCCGTATCAATGTTTGCAGTGCGGAGTATGGGAATCGCGAGCTCTCATCCCTCCCAACCTATATTCCCCCAACAGCAACTACCGTTATACGTTTTGCTACCGGCGCACACTCTCCTCCATTTACCCCGTAGTTGCTCCTGGTTGCTGTTCTCTCGAGCTCTTCGTCGAACGAGGTATAGGTGCAAACAAGAAACGAGAAATATCCCTTACTCCCCCCCGCCATCGTTCGCCCCCTCGTGGCAGTGGCGTCGGTATACCAGAGACGAGGCCACGGTAGAGCAGACTATAACCCTCCCACCTCCAACCCTCTCTATTCCAAAGACCGTTCTCCGTATAGTATATGCCTTGCGCTCTACGTCGAAGTGCGGATATCGTTCTGGTGTGGGCCAACTTACGGGGGCGCTCTCGCGATGCCTTCGACTGTGCAGTGTTCAGGGGTGGATACGTACGTACAGAGGTATATATATGTATATTAAATTCGGCGGCAACTGTATCTATATATGGATGTATAATATATAGCTAGTCGATGTGATTGGCCCTGTGCCAGGGGGCCCCTAACGACGCTTTCCAAAGGAGGAGAGAGAATCCTATACCTTGAGCTTGCGCTCCTCCCCCCCCCCCCTCCCCCATACTCTTTACCCCGTCGTTCTATCTATCTTTCCATCGGGTTACTCTCCCCCCCCCCTCTCTCTCTCTCTCTCTTTCTTCCCTTCTTTCACTCCCTCATCGCTTTTCTCCCTCTACGACAACGACAATGACAACGACGCGGACGAGCAGCGGGTGAGGCTTTTCGTGCAAAAGATATCCCCTGGACCTTGGGTGGCTCAGCCGAACCCCGCATGGGCCACACTTGTACTATATCCCGATACGCCGGTTTCTTGGTAGTGGTGACGCAATGTTGCCGCAATCACATTTTGGCACGCCTCTGGGAGAAAACCTTCCCGTCGGTGGTCGTCGCAGCCTGAAAGAAAGAAGTCCAACATGGTCGAGCTTCTTCACCAGCCCCGGCGCAACTGCTTTCAGCAACAGCACGCGCTTTAATTTGCTTCGCCTCGGGTGAGCTTTTTCGGACAAATTTTTTTTCTCTCTCTCTCTCTCTCTCTGTCTCACTTTCACTCGTTGATCTCGAGTCCAGGCTGCGGGCAACCCTAGAAGGGTATGAAAAGCTCAGTTGCCACACTAGGCCCGAGGTGTTACAGCTGCTGGACGCCAATGCGACGTGTGCGAAAGTAAAGAACGTTCCGTCCTGACTCGGATTTGATTCGTTGTACGAGGATCTTATTACGATAAAAGGAATTTAATAGTTTCGGCTATGATATTTCATTTATATTTTCCGAAAATTTCATCGCTTCGGACTAGTTGGAAGAAGTAACAACTTAAACAAAAAGATGGCGCGTTAATAGGTACGTACGACAAAATTTCATAACAAATTAGGTAATTATCAGCAAAATAGAATTGTTAATTGTGGGTATACAAATGTAAAAAACAACGTAGAAAATAATGGACTAGACATTCGCCGAGATAACACGGAACGACCGATACGTTGGAGAAAAATGCGTCGGAACGAGAAACGAAAATTGTAACAAGACTCTTTCTCCCTCTCTCTTCCCCCCGAGAGAGAGAGAGCCCCTTCCATATACCACCCGGAGATCACACGCTCTTCTTACATTCGTGCGGAATTGCAATGTGACTACCCGCGTCCGCTGGCGGAACAATCGCGTTCGCGAGCTACGTAGTACAACGCGACACATTTTTACCTCACAAAATACGAACTACGAGCGGATAGAGAAAAAAGACACGTAGGTTTTTAAAAAAATGGCCGTGAGAGGTTAAGAAAATATTTCTGGGTGATACAGCAGAGATAGATTGCGGAGAGATCTCACGGTGTTCTCTGCGTCCGCACGCCGCACGCCGACCGAGAGTGCTTGTATCTAATTTAAATTCTCGGCATATAAAAAGCTCGCGGTACTGCTCCGTCTGCCCGAGGGTTTTATACGCCTATATCTAACGTTACACGAGTTGCAGGGGTGGGAAGGGGAGGGGGCTTGGAAAAGACGAGCTCGGGAGAACACACGCTCTCCGCAACGAGTGGGGTGTGTGGATCGCGGCCAAGCCACGTGCGGCTACGAGATTCATTCCGCTTTACGTGGCCGGCTCTCGTACTCGCGAGAACATACCTTCTATCTCTTCTCTCTCTCTCTCTCTATTTCCGTCTCTCTTTTGCCCCCTATGTTACTCGGTGGCTACTCCGCTTCGCTATTTCCCTCGGACCCTACGAAAATACGGCCGCAACTCTCGCCCGCATACCACCTCCCCACCTCTCACCAAAATCTACCGCTGCGGATGAGCTTTTACACGTGGTCGAAGAGACGAAAAAAAAAACTTACAAATTTCGTCGGCGGCTTATCGAACGTGTGATTTTTCATACGAGTACCTAATCGTCGAATCGTCAGTAAGTTCAATTTATCAGAAAAATCGAGAATATTATTTTACTACGGATCTCGTATTTATCGACTATAATCCGTAATAATGATGAGCGATAAACAATAAATAAACCGACTCTGCCCTATTTCACAACAATCATCTTCTCAAGATTAATCGTTGATCGTTACGTCTGAAATTTATTACGATGTTGATGTTTTTATACGTCTCTGGAGTTTAATACGGCATGGGACATTTGGGGATCCATCCCCTTTTCAACGATGCATTGTTCTCTGTCGAAATGATCGAAAAATGGACCGGAGCCGTAATGGCATCTCGTCTATATAACTCCGGCATTTTCTCTCGTCGCATCGTTGGCATACGAAAAAAAAACAGGCATAACTGACGTGCCCGTAGAGATAACGGTATACATATATACGTGGCGAAACGAGCGTTCCGAAAAATAAGCATAACGTTCGTTATCAACGACGAAGCGGGATCATCAAAATTCTACGAGTTATATGTAGTACTCTCACAGACACGAGGATACCCTTAAATACGTATACGTAGATATTTATGTGGATTTGCGTGTGTACTTGTGCAAGTACGTACGGACGTAGGACAACATGACGTGTGATGCTGGCTGCTCCCCTGTACCGGGTATATCGATTCGCGAATCGCATTTCCGCTAATTCACGATGCCCGGCGCGGGTTGATGCATTTACGGTCGCTCGTAAACTCGAATTATGCGAGTATGTGTATGGGTGTGTGTGCACATGTGGTAGCGCACGGGCGTCGATTATTACCGACCGTATATTGCGTGCGTGCCCGAGTATATTCGGTTAAAATGCTGCGCAGACCGGGGAACGAGACTAAAACGCGAATGGAACTCCGAGCCGAGAGGACGAGACAGATGGAACGCGCGTATATTTCGAATGATCCAAACGCGGCGAGCGAACAGATGAAATCGCAGATCACATTCGAGCATTCGTCACTGTCAATACATTCACGGTACTGCGTCGAGCATCGAAGACCAGATGGGCAATCTCGTTCCCGTTATATACATTGTATATGTATATTTGTTCCATTAACGTGGCACATGGTACAACAAAAACAACGCAAAAAAAAGAAAGATATCCGTGTGCGTATGTGAAAAATCCGTTTCCTATTCCGGTTGTTGTCGAAAGAGGTATATCCGTGAGATTCGAGGGAAAAGAAAAGGTGAGAATACTTATACTAGCCGTGTCTCTAGTACCTAGCACGATTTTCTCATATGTTTCGGGAACTCGCGCTCCTTCGTCCAAGTGCCCCGCTGTTGTCGTCGTTTCTTAGAAGCGCCTCCACCCCCCTCGTCTCAACCCCAAACCCGTTAAAGCTCCGGAAGCGACGACACTACAAGGGAACGAGCTATTTTGAACGATATACATACATGCATATACATATATGATTGTATGGGAATGGGTGTGTGTGCGTGGGTGTAGTCGCGCAGATGTGTATCGCAGCCTGCGCCGTCCAACTCCATTCCGGACGAATAAATTTACCGATCGAGCGCGAATCGTCCACTCGACCCCGGGGGATCGCTCTTTTCCTCTCTTCGAGCTATATACGAATACGATGTATATATATGTATATATATAGTGTTATCTCAGCACAAGCAACAAAATACGTTTTTAGCCGCAGATATTCCGTGATCTTCGAAAGGATAAAACCAATCAAAACAAATAGGCGGTTATCAATGTTTTATTTATTTTTAAGCCTTTGCCAATTCTCTTGGAAATATAAGTTAGCGTCGTCGCTACGATTAAGTTACGAATTATATATTTGTGAAATGTTGTCACGTGATCTTCGTCCACTAGACATTTAACATTTCTAACCCCTCGGTTGTTATTTGGGAAAGTTTAGTAACCGTTGGTTCGAGTTAACTTCAAGATCTCAAAATTCGTTGTGAAAAGAAACGTTCAAGCCGTGGTCGAAAGTTTCATTCGTATTCAAGCGATGTAGGAAAGGGCCCGATTGAAAAAATCCTTGAAGAACGATTTGGGACAATAAAAGATCGTTTATTAAAACTTTTAATTTTTTACTTCGCCGGATAATTTTTTAACGAACATCATCGCGGAACGTTTCCTCGCATTCACCCAAATTTCCTCTTTGGTGCGAATCCGCCAGAGCGGCGACAAAGGGATGAGTATGCCCGGCGTGCTTCGAGGCCAAAGGGTCGCAGCGTAAACGCGTAAAGTAATTACAGCGCTGCGGCCCCCGGGCCGGCCTTCGTTCCCTCTATGTGCAACTATAGCGCCTGTGCTGTTGTGTAGACGGTAGAGCTCGGATGTATTGGCGAAGCATGCGTGAGCGGAGATTCCATAGTCATCGTGTGATTTCATTGGAACGCCGAAACGCGAAAGCCCATCGATAGATAGATAGATAGATAGATAGATAGATAGAAAGAGAAAGAGAGTGAGATAGATAGAAAGGGATGATGAGAGAGAGAGAGGGAGGGAGCGAGGTAAATGTAGAGTTTGTGCGGTAGAGCCACGAGGTTCGCGTTGCTCTCGATGGGATTATATTCCGATGTGCATATATTATAGACCATAGCTCTCTATCGTCGATATTCCATATATAATATGTACATACGCACACAAACACATACATATATGGGTAGTGCATTGAAGTAAACGCGTCGAGGCGATATATATGTATATATATATATTTTTCCGGTTGCCTGCGGTACGTGGATCGCGAAGCCGGAAGCCGAGAATTCGAATCGGGGATTTCCGCGAGTGGAGGGGCTCCGTGCTTCAATTAACATTCATATTCATGTAACTGCACGATACCAATTCGAATGCGTAATGCGTGCGTACCATTCGAAAGGTGAGAGAGGCTCCGGAGTGTTTCCATATATCGTATATACCTACGCGCGTATATGATGACAAGGTAATGTCGGAAACGTACTTTGAGAATGGATTAAACGCGAACAAGGCGTCGCTGAATTAACTGGTAACTACACATCGACAATGCATTGTATCACCGTGTATATGACGCACGTGTGTAGACTAGCCAGTCCTAATGGGGTTTCTCGTTAGCCGGGGTATATCCGTTAAGAAAATAAGAAAACTCACGTGATAAAAAAAGAAGAGAGAGAGAGAGAAAAGCGAGAAAGGAGAAAAGTTTTTCTATCGAGAAACGGTTTAATCGAGCGGGAGAGAAATGAGTATACGTCCGACCGGTTATCCGGCCTGCCTCTCTGCCTGCCTGCTTCGCGTAATAGTGAACGAGATGTATTATGTATACGAAATAAATGGAATGGATATATATATATATGTATGTATGTATATGTTGATAGGCAGGGAGATAGAGAAAGAGAGGGAGAGAGGGAGACAGAGGAAAAAAGCTTTTGCTGGAACGGTGCAGAAGCGTATCGAGGGCGTCTTTTGAAACCAATAGGGCGAGAGCCACCCTTTTCAGGATAAATCTTGTATATATGTATATATGATATTTATATCGTAGTGTGTACAGTAATATGATGAACGGATAGCTCGCTTCCACACCTTCTACGATGGGTCGAAAAAATAGTTTACCCGACCGAAGAGAAAACGCTAGGGATGCATTAATTTGACACCACCTGGGCGCAAGCTTTTTGCAATATTACATGCATTTTTATCAATTCATTGTAGCCGTTTTCGCCATCGTCCTCGTCGGGAGACGAAAGCACTTTATATCTTCTAATATTATTGTCTCTTCCGTACCTACTGTTTCATCGTCGTGTGAAAGCAATCTCTATATCGTTGAGAATACCGTTTGTGGTTTTTCTAAGTCTGATTGTGAGAAAAAATGTGGGAGAAATACAGATTTCTACAAACGTTGAAAGCCAGAACTGTTCATTTATACATATATTTCTTGCAAATTGTTTCTACTCTCAGAACTGTCTCTATTGTTTATATTATGCTATATGTATCATTGGGATATCTCCTTGAATTTTTATCATTCAACGCTGAAGGCGCATGTTCTTATATGAGCGATGGAAACTTGTGTGGTAGAATGTACGACGGAGTAATGGCTTGGGCAAGCTATCTCGACATACACCATTTTACCCTACGTGTTTTATTTTCTCTTCATCTCACTTTATCATTAAATATCAGATGAAATTCATTTATGTTTGCCAACGCAATATTTTATCCATAAATCCGTGCTCGTTTTAAAAATGTCAAAAAATAATGCAGAACGATGGCACAATAAGTCTGTTCAGGCAGCACCTGAATCAATGCACCTACCTCTTAATATATTCAGATTTGGTCGAAATTACCAACTTATTGTTAGACAATACCTTTTAATACCGCGCCAAGATATTTACTCTACGAATAAAAAAAAGTCGCCAGTATGAAATTTGTCTCCATCAATTTTACGATCGTCTCACTCCTTCAACCCCCATCTTCCTCTAGCGCCTCCCCATCCTCCTCTATTACCCGTTTTCATTTTTCTAAAAATCATTTTCTCTCAGCCGAGGTAAAGTTTTCACTGGGTAGGTATGTGCACACGCGCACGTGTGCGTGTGTAAGCCTCAAGGGCTGCAAGGCCAAAAGTCCCTCTACCCTCTCCTTCTACTCTCTCTCTTCCTCTCGTTCGCTTCGGGCTATACATATACTTCGTCTTCTTCTTTTCGTTCTTCTATTTCTTCGCAAAAGTCATTCGAAGAGGCAACGGCGGGGCATGACGGGTGAGAGGTTGCAGGTTCTTCTCCCTGTTTGCGTTCCGCAATCTCCAACTTTCGTAAACTCTAACGAAATCGTTTCAGAGCAACCTGAATATTTTATGCGTAAATCAAATTTCGGGCTTGCTAGTCCCACCCCCCACCCCCATTCGGCAGCGGCTCACACTTACGCAGATACATATATACGCCTATGTATACAACGTACATATGTATATACACAGGTATACGTAGACGCGGATGTAACTCGGGATCGTAGCTGACCAAATTTGTTATATAACAGGAATTTTAGCCACATATCTCTTACCACTGTGTACACTATAATAAAGGTTACACGTTATTAAATCTAAAATCATTTTCTTGTGGCAGAACGATATTTCTCACTCCGAAGCCTCGTCTTTAAAATATTCACGTAAAAAAATATAATTTTCGGGCTACGAATGTTACTTTAATAATAAAATTGTAATTTTTTACAACAGTTTGTAACAGTTGAAACAACGTTTGAAAAAACATCAAATACAGAAGGAATGATGGAGGACAATTGCTAGTTAGGAGGTTCATCAACCGATGATATAATGTTTTTAATATGGTAATTCGAATTTTCTCACTTTCTCGAATAATTTTTTACTCATCCTGGATTCCTACAATAACGAAAAAACAGAGTATTAATAGGCATGCAACGGGGAAATATGTGTCGAAAAAAGCGTTATCGAGTTATCCACGTTGAAAATTCTCATCAAGCAAGATTTTCTTTCACAAAGCGTTTTTTTGTTCAGTCATACCAGTTTACAAGGTAGGTACGCTCTAGTACCCGGTTAGGTCACCCACGTTGCAAGAGCAGCACTCATCCACCGGAGTGGTCATTCCGTTGGTCGGCATAACGCGAGTCCGGCAGAGCGTTGAAATATTCAACTCCTCTCTCTTTCGCATACACGCGCATACACACACACACACACACATACACATACATTCTCGTATCTCATGCGGCCGAAAGCTGCCTTATTTATTTGTTTGTGACAGAGCCTGAGGGTGACGCTCGGGCGAGAGGCCTGCACACGTAAAAGTGAGCTACGAGTGTCACATAGGGTAGAAAAGAGAGTGGAAATAGAGAAAGAGAGAACGAAAAATCGCCAGCAGGGAGACCACAGCATCGCGGAGACTGACGAGTGGCGACAGCGATATACATGCATTAGAGTGTGTGTATACCTGTATACTTAGGTACATAAATATATAATATATATATATATATATACCTTCGCCTAACTCTGGGAAAAATGCCAGCAGTTACTGTATCTTTCACATTTGTTGCAGCTCGTCGTCATCTCCTCCTCCTTGCTCACGCGGTACCCCATGGGTAGCTCAACGTTTCGGTATGGTTCCTGACCCAAAAAGGGGTGCGCGAGCAGGCTAAATTAATAAATTATCAAAGTTTTTCCTTGGCTGCGGGCCGAATCGACGAAGCTTACGGGTTCCTGATGCCTCTCTTCCGATGCTTTTATGCCTCGAATCGTTTCGCTGTCCCAGCGAGTATCGCATAAGGTCGACACGTGGAGGGAGGTGGTGGAATCGTTGATACAACTCTATACATCGTGGCACAATAATTTTTCGAACTCGCTACGACTATCGTTTCCTCGATCGTCTGAAAATGGTCGAAATCCGGTAAAACTGTTGCTCTGGTAGTACATTTTTGGAGCCATCGGCCTCTCTGTATATACAGCTATATAATTATATGGACATGTATCTGTGTAATAAAATAATTTCACCGTCATCGCTGTCGCGTATGAGAAATGTCGAAGCGATCGTCGAACCTACCCCCAGGAAGTACAAAGAAAGGCAATGGGCGAACTAAGAAAACCCTAAGACATATTTCTGACTGACTCGTATTGACCCTCGCATCTTTCTCAACTTTTTAAAAATAGTTCTTGTAAGCTCTATGGGAATAGTTGCTGCGCCCCGTGGCTGGATAGTGTACAATTTAGTAGAAAGGTTCATTTTAATTTAATCAAGAAAGGCGAGTCCCGTTCAGTTATACACCAGGGAGTGGGTAGGAAACTGTCACTGTTTGATTTCTACTGGAAAATTATTAAAATCTAGAACAATTTAATCGGAACTGAAATTCACTGTATTTCGTATTTACCAATTGTAATCCAAATCAATTTTAAACACTTTGATTTTGGTTCACATCGGATTTCTCCCGGACAATATTTACCACACTAGACAAATCAAATAATAATGAAATTACATTAACGCATCAAAATCTGATAAATCACAACGATTTGTCGAATTTAATCCGACGATAAATTAATTTCTATATCATCGGCGAAGGTGACATTTTTAATCGCTCGTGTAATTAACAGTTTGCGCGGTTCTATTCCGGAGTACTCGTATACGTACAACGCAATTTGCAAATTAGAGAATAAATGGAGCTTATAGTTTGGCGATGATTAGATCGCAAACGTAGTAACTCCAGTTTTCGCGCTATATAAACGTACAATGACAGGCGCGCGGGCGCGCGCACGAGCGTTATTACCCAGGTTGTTCCAACATGCCATCCAGTTGGCATTGCGATGCTTCGACGACGCTCGCCGATAGCTCTCTTTCATCCGGTAATTAGCCAGGGAGCACAGGGAAGCGAGAGTATATGTAGGAGAAACTTATCGCCTCGTTCGATCGCGGCGGCCCCTCCCCTTTCGCGAGAGTTCGCGATCGCACTACCAGAGAGAGAGAGAGAGAGAGAGATATTGCATCTGTCTATTCAGCCGTGCCCTGGCGGGTTCGCCGCACGCGGACTGTTGTGCGGCTCATCTGCTCGACGTTATCTCTCGACTCTCTCCGTACCCGCCGAACCAGTCCTTAATTAATTAACACACCGTGTGACCGAACAATAATTATCGAAATGAAAGATGGTATCTTGGTCACTCGGCTTATTTATTGGAACGGGATTGATACCGAGGTGGCGTACACGCATAAGCCGCGACTCGAACACCATTGGCTCGTGTTGAATTCCCGTTGGTCGTTGATATCAGCGCGGTACACGAGTACCTACACGTGGAACCACGTGCGTGTCACCTAGTCACGTAACGAGGCAAGCCTATCTGAATGCGATTTCGCTAATTGAATCATAAATTAATCGAGACTCGGTACACGTACAACAACGCGGAGGTATAACGTTCTGAAATGAATTGTCGCTGAAGTCGAGAGTGAAGCTTTTGCGTGGATAGAACGTTAATCTTGCGAGACTGAAATTTCTCATCGTAGTTAAGGGTTGGGGTTTAAGGTGAGAGTAAGCTCGGTTCAGTCGTGAGTCGAGTCGGATAAGGGAAATGGTAAGTATAATTGTCCAAGTCTAAACAGATCATCCGGATTAATCGTCATAACCCATCATTGACTCATTTTTCAGTATGAAATCCCTCGATCAAGCGATAAGATATTTCGATATTATTGCTATTCGTGCATTTCGTACTGGCGTAGATGAAGCTTCGTCTAATAACACGCAAGGCCGATGAGCTTAGGGAGAACGCATAGAGAGGATCAAAGTATATACATATATCGAGTTCACTCCCAGACTCGTTAAACCGATATCGTGGCGACGGTGGTAGCACGAACCAACATATCCCCAACCCTCACCCAACGTATTGCTGCTTTTCTCCCTTTACCTTGCCCGTTCGCCCCAACCCGACAAATGTGACTGTTCGTCCCTTTGCGTTTGAGTTTCTCGATATTAAAGCCCCGCGTGGGGCGCTGCGATGGGATTTTGCGACGATTGGTCGCTCGCACGAGAGACTATCCGGTTTCCCTTCTCTCTCCCCCCCCCCCCCCTCCCTGTCTCTCTAGCTCAGCGCAGTGCCGATAATTATGTGCCAATTAAATTTAACGACTGTCCATTACCCCGGTCTGCGACTATATACGTATTAGTAGTACTATCGAACGTACACAGTATGGAGCTTGTACGTGGCATGCAAGCACGCATCCTCTGCATATACACACTCTCACTTTCCTGTAGGCAACGCCGAGTGTTCTCCATATCCCCGGCTAGAATAACCGTGGCCCAACAACAAGAGATCGAAATCCAATTACTTTTTAATATTGCTACTCGGTATCGGGAATGGAGCGTACGCGAGGGGGTAGGAGTAAGGAAAGTGAACAGAGCGAAATGCACACACACACACACACACACACACACACACACACACACGCGCGTACTCGTGAACATACGAGTGGAAAACCGCAAATGAACAATCCGGATATGCGGATAGGCATTTCGTTTCACGGATATGCACAGGGTGCGCGAAACGCACTCGTGACTTTCTATCCGACAAAAAATATGGTCTGCCTCTAACTCACTACGATATGGATTCGCGAAATACTTTCTTGCTAATCTTTAATTACATCGAAAATTCATTCGATCGTTTGACCAATCTTTTATTTTTGTTTGTATCGCGAACAGTTAAATATGATTACGTGGGTATGATATAAAGGAAGCGTAAAATGTGAAGTGATTATGAATAATCGTTACTAAAAAACGAAGGAATAATTAATATTTCTCTTGAATATTTCAACAAAAGTACTCTTACCAATCATTTCAGCGGTCGAATAATACAGCGATGAATTATTGGCGCCGTTGAACATACGTAAAGCCGGTTCTATGCATTATACAGCTATGGGCTATCGAAGGGATGATTCCCGTGGATCAATGCCCTTGTGTCGATGTTTTTTTCTCATTTCTCTTTTCGACTTTTTCCCATTTCGACCCCTATGCCGCTGTCGATTCTGGTGCGACTAGTGTACGGAAAGCGCGACCAACTTTTATCGTTTTTGGCACAAAGCTTCGACGTCGATTCGGGCACAACGCTGAGTTGTTTAGCGATGTAAATGGGGGGAGGTTTTGGGGGTCCGCACAGCCGGAGGCTCTGCGGTTGCCTCGATTTTTACAAATATATACCTCTTCCTCCCACTCTGTCTGTCTCTCTCTCTCTCTCTCCCTCTCTCTCTCTCCCTCTGGCTGTCTACCCCCCTCTCGCACTCTCCACTTTGTATGGTCCAGGCAACAGAAACGTTGTGTACCGTTGGTTGTTCCTTTTTAAGAATTCACGGATTCGAACCACGGGAGCTTTACCAATGGACGATGGTTACCACGGATGCGGTTTTGCAGCGCTGGCTCTCGTTGTTGCGGTTTGCTTTCTCTCGCTTTCTCTCACCCTCTTTCTCTCTCCGTCGCACACACGCATATACAGACTGCATAACGTATACCAGTCTCTGCCATCGGTTCAACTCGCTTGTGTAATGTATCATTGAGTTTTTACAGCATAATCGTCATTCCCGCCCGGAGACTAATGGAAACGGCAAACAGGCTCGAGTGGTGTAATAATTTATAACTTCCAATGTTATCCAACCGCTCGTATCAAACGCGAATGTGTAAAACGCGTTTTGCTCACTCCTGCACCGGTAACCGATGAATAAACAAACGCATTTGATCTCTAATTTTCATTTCATGTCGAATTCATCATCTCCGTATACATGTATGTATTTATATGTATACAGAAACGCGTAAAAGGCAGGGGAAAGGAACGAAGCGTGTGCTTAGAAGACCCGATATACTCCGTGGCTTCAATTCCCCATCTTCGACCCCGAAGATCAAAGGGTGCAGCGTCCGGAGACGGCGGTGGCCGCACAGAGTCATGAATGTCCAAGAGTAGCTGCGGTCTGAGTCACCCCTCTAATCAAATGGCGAGCATCCCCAAAGCAACCTTAGCACGTATATACCTCGTCTGATTCAGGTAAGCGAACCTGCTACGAGTTCTGCATAGAAATCATGTGACCTCTCTCTCTCTCTTTCTCTCTCCCTCACTCTACCTTATTCCCTTCTTCGCGTTGCCTCGTAAACCTCGAGCATTTCCTTTCACTTCACCCTCGTACTATCTCTGGGGATGCCACGTTAGTAAAAAAAAAGAAAAAAAAACATTTTCAAAGTGAATCTACAAGTCTTACCGTTCTTGTGAACACTTCTAGCACACAAGTTATCCGCGGTGTATAACTTTTGCGGATAGATGTGCGTTTCTCCCTTGACAATGTAATTTCTAACATCAAGTTCGAAGGTAGGGGCGTGGGTTTGAGGGTGTAGTGGCAGCGGTGGCGGTTGCGGGTGCTAGGAGAGCTTCGGCAGTTCAAGGGGCGAGGGGGGCTTGAGGTTGTAAGGTCAGAGGGGTCAGAGAGAGGAGCGGGCAGCACCAACACAGAGTGACCACTAAACACCTAACAACCAACAACAGCAGCCAACATCGAACATCGATAAACCAACGAAACTATATGTATATAGATATATGTATAGATATATAAACCAACCACAAGTCACATTGTAACGAAACTCAGCGAACAGTGAGAGGATATAATTGAACGATAGAGCATATATTTATGTCTACATGCATGGGCTGTTTCAGACCAAATCGAGCTCGATTCGATCCCCGCCATTTTTCTGCATTACATATTTTGCACAATTAGAATACAGAACGTCTTGAGAAAATGCGACGAAAGAATATTTTGATTTTGTTATTAAAGTTTTTGGGGAAATTGAAATATCGTTTCGAGTCGGTAAGAATATTCTTTCGAAACCTGCGACTAGGGGAATAAAAAATGGCAAAGATCGAAATAAGATTTATTGGGCTTGGAATGCCCAATACATGTATATAGATATATGTAGGTTATGGGTATAAAGAATACAAGGTGTTACAATAGAAATATGTACGTGCACGAGAGGGATTTTGTCCAGTATCGCTGGTTGTCGTAAAGATATTTTTTTTATTTTAGATTTCTTTTAGACATGCACTTTTTTGTTCCAGCGACACGGGAGATCCTTCAACGAGCTCCACGTCAAAATTTCCGTGCGCGCATCTCACAGCTTTCATATAAATAGTGACGAAACGTCCAAAAGTATATATATTAGGGTGGTTGAAAACAAAAAAGGAAAACACTTTTTTAAGTAGACTTACTCATGGAGATTCTTGTACCTTATCACAACGAAAATAAATCACGTTGAGAAAATTTGGAAACTTGTAGAAAACTGGTAATACGCGAATTTGTTCAATTTTGGTAAAATTGGCTGTTACCGACATTTTTTTCGAAATTGGGACCATGACGAATTAGTAGTTAAAAACAAAACGAGAGATCTCGCTCTTGGCGTAAGATATTATTCGTGCTATGGTACAAGAATGTCTAGTAGCAGGTCCATCGAAAAAAAGGTCCTCGAACCTCCCTTATATATACCCATATGATACTATTTAGAGAGCGAACAAAAAGAATAGATATCGAGAGACAACGGGCAACAAGAAAACTGAATTGGGATATGACACTTTTTTTAGAGACACCGATTATGGGGTTTTTTTGCTGATGGACGTACCACATCGAGTACATTGAGAACGTGGTTCGCGCGGACGACTAGAAGAAGTGGTAGTAGAGTTGTTGTTACATTGTGTGTTGTGGTCGTGGCAAGAAGAAGAAGAGATGAAGGAGGTGTGCGGCGCCCCCGGCCAGCCGGTCGCCCGTCACACCCTGAAACAGAATAATATTGTCAATCCCATCGAAGTCGAACGCCCGCGTTATAACCGCGCACTTTCAATCTCGATGCGTGCAATTCACGATCTTTTCAAATTATCAACGCGGTAAGTGGGGATTCTTCGATCTAAGTTTTTTTTTCCTAGACACGAAAGAACGATTGTGAACGATTCGTAATGAAGAAAACGTCATCAATAAAAAATATTATCCCAAATAATAACAATAACAATGAATAATTATTCTAGACGAAAGAACCTTCATCTTTTCTTTCACAATTAACGAATAGCATATAACGCATAATATTTTTAATTGCTTATATAAAATTATTAAATTATCGTGAAGTAATATTTTTTAAGAATAATAATTGGCTAATAATACGCTTTGAAAATAATGTTGAACGACTTTTCGTTCAAGCACTGCTCATTTCTGGAAAATTCTCTTATCCGCCCTATCTCGTCGATAAGAGATCGGCGAATAGTCAATATTTTATTAACTTCCCGTTCTTGCTGCTGCTGCTGCTGCTGCTGTTGTTGGTGGTTCGCTCGATGCTCGTTTCGCTGTTTCGCTATACGTCTCGAGAGAAGTCATACGATTTGCTGGACCGTGTCGGCAATCGTGGCATCGTTTACGTCCAATACCGAGGAGGAAGGGCTGGGCATACGTAGAAAAGAAACGACGCAAAAATCCGAGGCTAGGGGGATGAAGCGGGGGTGAGAGAAAGCGCCAAAAGAGAAGATGGACTTCGGAGTTCCGCCGTCGTATATAGCGAAGAGTATTGAGAGTAGGAGAGAGAGAGAGAGGGAGGGAGAGAAGCGAGTTGTCGAAGGTGGACGGAGAAACGGGAGCACCGACCGGGATTTTAACGTCGAGCACACTCGTTGCGAGTCGATAGGTCCACTTCTGCCCTTGCCCGGTCCGGGAGTGAGCTGCGGGGGGTGAGGACGACATGGTCCAGCAAATTCTGCTCTCTCCGCTGACTATTTCTCCGACCCTACCCTCGTAACCTCGTCATCTATACGTGCTCGCTCTCTCTCCGAACATTTTACTTGGAAGTGAAAACACGAAGCTACGCAATTTTTTTTTCATGAGAATTTTCCTCCAAACTCACCCTTCGAACCAACCGATCGACGGATATAACAACATACTCGATTTTGCACTGAAATACACTTTTCGACAGACGTATCCATTGCAGAACCTTGGTCGACATATTTATGGACGTTGCCGGGCACATAAAAATATGAAATTGGGGGTTTACCGATATCATAATATTGAGTACTTTGAGAGCTTTCCGTACGTTACAATTATCCTACTCTCTACATAGGAGAATTATTATTTAACCATTTATGTATATAACGTATAATTGTTTTATGAATAAAGTAATTCTAATAGTGGACGCTAAAAAAGATCATATAAAATCACATAGAAGTAAGTGAAATGTTTCAAAACGTCGGATAAATTATTCTCTCTATGGGTTATGTGACAATTGATAAATTATTTTAATGTATAAGCTAAAATTAAATACCAATATTATTAATTGTAGTATTAATTGTACTAATGGTGATGTAATTATCGTGGGTCGTACGTACCTACTATAGAGCCATGTTATTGTAAGCGTGATGAAAACCAGCTATTCTTCGGGTTCAGATAAGCTTGGTCGAAGAATTCGTAACGTAGGATAGCCGCATACACGTGTGGGAATTTCAGCATGTGATGCGACTCGCTAAGAGATGGCGGTATTCACGAGTATGAAGTTTGTTTAACCTTAAAAGCATTCACACATCTCTCAAGCTATCCGTTTCCTGCCTCTATTTGCTTATTTCCCTCTTTTCCTCATAATGTTAGTCTTGCCAAGTGTTACGAAAGCTTCCTAAACTCAAGAAAACATATGAAACTTGGGGCAAATAAACTCACGAAAATCATGAAAAATCTTGCGAATTAAAGGAAAAGATGGAGGAGTTTGGGTTTACGTTGTAGCGATATGACAGCGTGCATGGTTTGGAATAAGGGATGAAGGGAGCTGCGGAGGACGAAGGAAGAAGATTATACAGCCAAGGGCGGTACGGCGTTGGCTACAGTTGCGCTGTAGATCTCAAAGTTTGCTTTGCAACCATTGGCGAGAAAGTTCATACACACGACACCAGTTTGCGAGGATATAGCGCTAGTTACATCCTCCTTGGAGGTCGACCCGGTGAAAACTTACGAGCAGCCTTCTCTACCGGTGGCCCTAGTTCGTATGCCGAGAGAGGGCTTTCGGAAAGCGTTCCGCAGGGTGGAGAGAACGAGGCCAGGAAGTGACACGAAGCAATATTTTGCGGACATGGAGAGTTGCGTTTGAGTTAAACGTTCAAAGAAACAAAGGGGGTAATAGATGCCGAATTTTCAAAACAATTGCGCGAGAATATTATTACGAATAATTTACCAAGCTGAAAATATTAAAATACATTATTCGATGAAGTTCTACAAAATTATACGAATAGTTGCTATTTTTACTTCACCCTTAATAATTATTTTACATTTTATTATGTAAAAACGTTCAAATTTTAGGACAATTATTATCTCGAATTATAAGAACATTCGCTATTTTCATTTAATCGCGGCAGTTTGTATTAATTTTTTATATCGCGAAATGAATTTAAATTTTCATTATCCATCCGCGCAAATTCTCGAGTGTCCTCGATTGCGAATTTAGCCGGTATCGTGACTAAATTCTACAACATCCCCATCCTCTCCACCTTCTCCTCGTCCACACCTCCGCAGTGTCTTTATTAAAGCGACTGGATAATTCATAGGCGCGTGGACTGATAGGCGGGGCTGACAGTAGCGAGGTTAACTCCGATGCAGGCCCGTGTATAAGCTACCAGTCGCGACACATAAACAAACGCATACTCATACGTGCGTCTCTGTTTCTCTCCCCAAACTGCCCTTCATAGCAATCCTGTGACTGGTACAACGGGCTGTGCTTGTGTTGTACCGAAAGCCACGCGCGGCTCGTGCGCGCATTGCGCTTGTCAGCGGGTCTAGTCAACGCGTAATTTACTGGCCTACAGGCCCAGCCTAGACGTACGTATGTCCCACCTATTACAAATATACGTATATATATATATATATACCTAGGGGTATATATCGAGGCAACACACTTCATACATATATATATATATATATATATATATACATATGTATAGAAGCATTGCGGATGCAGCAA
The DNA here is from genome assembly GCA_964017225.1 of Netelia inedita. Taxonomy (NCBI): domain Eukaryota; kingdom Metazoa; phylum Arthropoda; class Insecta; order Hymenoptera; family Ichneumonidae; genus Netelia; species Netelia inedita. Next base: position 3,500,992 of record OZ024925.1, read on the forward strand.
CGAGCTTGACCGTGCTGGCTATCGTCATGCGACTATGCGACGATCAGACTGAAGGAGAAGCAAGAGAGAGAGGGAGAGACTCTCGCGCGTCTGGTAGGTACAGGAGAGTTACCACTGGCAGAACACGACTAGTGGTTCTAGCCTTGCGTTCGGACGTTGCAGCTGCAGCTGTGCTAGCTGGAGTGACGGTGGTAGGAAGGAGGACGAGGAAGGGAGGGAGAGAGGAAACCAAGGGGGGCGAGCAACGATGCTGGTTTCTGGAAAGCACGGCACCACACCGATGGACCAGACGCCCTTGCTCTCTCGACTCGTTGGACATTCGGAACCGTCACCCCTTTCCAAGCCCTCCTTGTGCTACCGCACCCCCACCGGACGTTACCGCGAGACCGCAATAAACCAGCACGACACTGTCCCGGCACCGGCAGAACTTCAGGAAATCGCGTCGAGCCTTCTCCGTATATACGTCCCAATGTCCTCTCTTGTCTTCTCCTTCTCTCTTCTGCTATCTCTGTCCGTCTCTACACTTGGTGGCTCTCGCTGTTGATTGTCGAGCTTGCTGCTCGTCCTATCGAGACAAGAGCTTGGGAGAGATAGGCCATATAGTCGAGTGTCAGGACCATGACTATATGTATATACCTATATCGCGTAAAGCTTATGCCAGGCGTTTAGTTGGCAATAACAAGAGGGTACGGGGATGTCAAGGGGCGAAGTTTCAAGATTTAAAAAAATATATATTTATTCGGGGTAGCACGGAAAGCTGTGCTCTTTCAAAAATGGTTCTGTATATCGATGTATGTTCTTCCCCTAATCGCGAGAAAATTAATCATTTTTTCGAGAACTAAAAGTACCCATCGAATAGCGAGAAAATTCGTATATTTTTTTTAAATTACCTCGTCTACAGCTTTTTCAACCTGACTTCGATCCGTCTGCGTCGGGTAAATGTAAACCCTGGCCTTGGGACAGCCAGCGAGGACTGTGTGGAGAAGAAAATGGCGCATAAACCGTACGGTTGGCAGGGGGCGAGAGGTGGAGAGGAGGGTTAGTGGCCAGCGAAAGTTTAGTTAGACTTTTCTCTGTACATTCTCGAGTTTTCCTCTCGGGCCATGCGGGCGTGGAGCGTACCGGGGTCGATATGAAAGGGGGAGAACGGAGTTTTACGAGACGGTTCGCGCGAAATGTTCACCAGGCGCATTCTCGCGATACGAGAACGTGTCTCGCGTGTCTCTCCCTCGCGAGAGAAGGTCGACAGCAAGTAATGCCACGCCGGAGGGCGCGAAAGCTTTCGCGAAAGGTTGTGAATTCACGCGCAGCCGGGAATACACCCCGGCAGTCGGAGAGATCCAATCTCGAAACGCGTTAGGGAGGATTTAACGAGAGCCCACCACATTACACTCGCACTCGCCGATCTGCGTATACGACTTTTCTGATGAAAAAAGGTGGATAGAATTATTCGAGGGAAATGTTCTCCCACGAAATGTGAAGACAAGAAGATCTTTTTTGTTTAAATTGAATGTACCATTTCTGAGCTACGAGCCATTAAAGTGTCACTTTTCACGTATAATCTTATCGCAAAATTCTTATCACTTTCATTCTTTTTTAAAGCGAATGAAATTAAACCATTTACGAGTCACGCGGTCTTCTAAAGCGACACTGCACAGAACGGTCATTCTTCGAGTTATTTTTTCGTTGAATTTTATTACCTCTGTTTTTTTTTAATCGCGCGTTATTCAGATTATAATCGCTTTATTTGCTGCACAAATATACCGCACATGTGATATCAGTGTAAATACAGTGAAAGCTTTTGCGTAGCGCGAACTATGTCAGACGCGTCATCTCGAAGAAAATTCAACCAGCTGATACGATGTGTATCCTCATCTACATGTGCAGAAAAGCATCTCCCCTCTTCCATACCCACTCTTTATTACTCGTGCGCACATACGAGTGCGCCCGTATTTGTATAAAGTTGATACAGACGGGAGCGAAAAGCTGTCCAATCAGCTGGATATATCGAAATGATGACGGTGTACGTAGGACCGTTGGATTGCGAGTGAAGCCGATGTATAGAAAGCCTATATATGTCACTCTCTAACGGTGGAAATACATAAGGGACATACGTATTTACATATATATGTACATAAAACCATGTGCGGCATATATAGGACCATTGCAATCAGCGCGATGATAACCGGTATTACCGCGTCAATCCTTCCCCTTGCCTCTCTCTTGCTCTCCCTCTTTCTCTCTCTCTCTCTCTCTCGCACTCACGCGACCCGAACCCCGTAATCCCAGGGGGTTATATCTGCGGGTATAGGATATATAACCCTCTGTCCCTCGCATGTTCCTCACTCCCCGTAAAGCGTTAGCACGCATGTATCGCACGTGACTCTTCCTCTTTCTCGCTCTTGCATTTTATTTCGTCATTTATTTCCCGTTTCAAACTCTCGTCCGGTTCACCTATACATTTTTTTTCTCTCGACTACGGAACGTCCGTCAAACGATTTATGATCACGAACCGAAAATATGTTTCACAGAACATACTACACCATTGCAGTTTACATATTGAAAAAAACATTTCACGTTTTTGAGATTGAATTTTTTTTTACGATCATAAGGAATCGATATTCATTAATTATTGCACATAGGAGGTTTGCAAATATCGATGTAACCAGCGATTTTTGTGAGCTTGAAAAATTTTTTTTTTAACGGGAGTATTTTTTAAAAAGACCGTAAATCTTGAGCTTAAAAGAGAATAGACCCAAAGCTCCTCGAACTTTACATCAAAGTTTTCTACCCACACGAACGGGATGCTGATGGGTGTTGCGCTCGTTTATAATTTTGAACGCCGCAACTTGCTCGGCCGTTCTCCAACCACGAGAGAACCATACGAAGAGGCGGAGCTGCGAGGGCGAGACGTGGCGGGGGAGAGAGGGAAAGAATGAGGGAGAGGGATGATGCAGCAGTAAAAAACCTACTGCACCTCGAATCTTCGGGGGGTGGAAGGACGAGGTTGTAAATTCGTTGCGTCTTGGGAGAAGCGGCGAATGAAGAAGAGAGAGTTGGACGATTGGAACGGGGGCCAAGTATCGGTTAAGAATTCTCGCCGCGAATCTCAAGCCAAAACCGGTGCGAGAAGCGGTAGACGCGTTGACTGTACACGGGGTGGTGAGGATCTTCGCAACTCGCAATATAAACTAGCGTACCACCGAGAAGCTCCACCCGACGTCGCTCGTTCCTTCTTTGGCCGTAAAAGACACTCCGTATATCTTTTCTTTTCCGGGATGGGCGCGCACACGCGCAACTCCGCGTTGTACTACAAAATCCTACCCTCGGGGCTTGTGGCTCTCTCTTGTTGCTCCTTTTTTTCCACTCCCTTCCTCTCTCTCTCTCTCTCTCTCTCTCTCTCTCGTCCTCTTTCCCGGCGCGAGTTCCTGCTACTGGACGAGCACGAGGGACAAGTTCTCGCTCTTGCTCTCGCTCCCACGACTTCGAGTAAGTACCTCGAGAGAATTCTAGGATCCTCGCTACAAGATACCATTGGGGATGAGAGAGAGAGAGAGAGAGAAAGCTGTACTACAGAGCGTGGCGAGAGCGGGTATCAGTGCCAAACACTGGTCGTTATGTATATTAGGTGCAGTAAAACTGATGCAAATTTATTTCGAAATTCCGCACTGTACTGCTTGGCCCGAGCTCTCTTTCTCTTTTGCTTTCCGTTTTCCTTTTTCTTTCGTTCTCGCTCGCTTTCTCTCTCACACACATACTCTCGTAAAGTTGTTGCAAAAGCACCAATCGTAAAACGATTCTACCTCTGTTCTCGGTAGACTTCATGCTTAAGAGGACGATACCCATTCGTTACGGACACTAGAGCGATCAAGACGGCTGTTCGTTTTTTGTTTTTTAACCTTGTACGGAGTTAAGGTTCATTAGCGATCACCTGGCTCGACGTCGATGTAAGTCTCTTAGATTCAGGTAGATCCGAACCTCGAAGCAAGAATTACCATGAGAAACAAGCAACAAATGGTTTCGTGATAAAACTTGTGAGATTTGTACTGTTCTTTAATTCGTTCATATTGTAAATTTGTATAATCGATACTGTAAATACCGTATGTTGATTTGCGTTAATCAAAGTTATTTGAGAAAAAGTAAAATCCTATTCCACGTTTGCGTTCAGCCGGAAAACATTAGGGAAGAAAAAAAAGCACATCGTCGAAAGGGGGACCGGAATTCACGGAAAAATCTTCATAGGATCAAACCTAATGGAGCGAAATATTATCCGTCCGACGGTAGGGATCTCGTTGAGCCTTGGAAATTCAGACAACTGGGTTACGGAGATCCGGTGATACGTGTAAGTATGGGCTGGGTGGTTGGGGACAGGGTGCTGTATCTCGACTGCAAAAGCCTATACGACCCGGTACTATATAAGCCTCCACCTCCCTTCTGGTAGGGGAGAAGTATGCCGACGGTATTTCGGCGCACGAGACCCGAGCAATATGAGAATACGTGAGATAGCTGGGTCAAGAAAGAAGAAGAAAAAAACGAAAGGAGGCGAGGAGTAAAATTTGCCTAGCCTCGACTGTCTTGCCCGTCAAAAGATATGTTCCAAGACTTCTTCTAGCGGTCATACGACCCATTGCGGTGACCTCAAACCCCTCCGGTGGGGTCACAGAAATTCACGGTCTTTACACTGACGTGTACGATGATTTGCTTGTTCCTCGCAATCTTTTTTCAGTGTCCTACTGAAATAGTTTAAAAAAATGGAAGTTGATGAAAGTTTTCAGAAATGTTGAAAAGAGCGAGGGAGTGAGTTCATCTCGGCAAGATATAACTCGGGACAGAATAATCCGTGGTTGAAGAAGACTCGCTAGGTATATCCTTCAACCCCGAGTGAACTCTCGCCCTCTCTCTTGCTCTCCCGCATTTCATCTCTCTCTCTCTTTCGCTCTCTCTCGTACTTGCGGAAACATTCGCGAGCTCGCGGCGACGCGGTCCTGTCAGCAACAGACTTCATCGTTACATTTCGAAAGGCGCATGGCAATGAAACGGTTAACTAAATTGCTACATGCCGCCTGTCACCGGCAGATCCACCCGGTCCCCGACGGCCGATCCGCGTAAGCCTTCCCAGTGGCAGCATGGGTGTCGACCTCGACCGTCCTAGAATCAGCGCGTCCAACACACACAAACGCGCGCGCCCATGCCAATTTTCTTCATCACACGTTTTCACTACAGCTGATTTTTCAACGAAGTCCCCGGGTCATTCTGCGAATGTAACTGTGTTAAGCCGTTGTCTGTTTACGACGTGAATTCGCAATCGATACTCCCAGCTGAAACTTCGATTTTTCTAACGTTGTGTGACATTTTGTTTTTACGCTGAAAACTGTAAATGCGCAACGTGTGCGTATAAGCGAACATTTTATTTCATGATGGCTGCATACAGTACTGCACCAGATAATTATGTACATTTCAAATCAAGGAAGCGTTCGAACGGCATTAAATACAACGAACATGTTATCTAGTAGTTATTAGCAAACAATTATTCGCATTTACATATTTGATCAAGCTTGACTGCATATCCGAAAGGTAATGGACGTTGTCGATTGACCGTGATTTCTCGGTCACGTGTCATCAACGATATCTGTCGTATCAATGTTAAATCGATGTCTCGGCCGCAGTGCCGTTGTTGGTAGTTTGCTAAATTATCATATTATTCAATTTTTAATTTTGTCCACCAATTTCTTCCATCTAGGAATGCGGTCGCAATTATATCCGTCGCCAGGACCAGAGATCCGGGCAAGAACCAGCGAATCCTTGAGGTTCGCAAACTGTGCCCTCGATCAAGTCATCAACGAGGCCGTGTATAAATCGGAAGTTGACCTCGGTCGGAGTTAAATTTCCGTTTATAATTTTTTGGAGCCTGTTTGTATTGAACCAAAGCTCCTCTTGTCCAAAGTCATTAACGATGACTTTAATACCGCTTACGTATTGCAGATTAAGTTCGTCTTGGTCTATAACGTGTATGTAATCGGGCGTGAATGGATTCTCGATGTTCCAACATGCAATGGCAGTTTCCTGGACCAATTGGAAGAATATTGCGCCATGTCGTGATGTAGCCTGAACCCCGGCTTGACTAACACGCTTCAAGATTGACTGAAAGATGATCGGTTCATGGAACTCGCTCCATTTTAGAGAATTCACGTCTGTGAATTTCTGATAGAAACTCGCCAACGAATTGAAGTAGAGATATCTGTAATGGCAATTTACTTCTGTTAATGTTGGATAATTTTGAAGAAAGTATGACACTAGCATAGCACTCTATGTTCTCAGGATCGATTATTTTCGCTTTCAACGATTTTCTGAATTTAGCGTCGAGAAAATATTTTTCGAAACTCATGAACTTTTTGAAAGTATTAAACGTGAAAAACGAATAGTTAAAGGTGAAAATAGAATAAATCTGAATTCATTAAGGCACAGAGTGGTAAAAACACGAGCGAATAATGAATTTGGTGAATTGATGGCAATGTTGGAGTTTATCAGTCGCGAAACTCAAAATTTCGAAAAGGAACAAAGTCATGTTCAATGAAACGAAAGCATTTTTATAAGTGAATTAAATTATAGCACTGTCAAGATAATTTTGCTGAAATGAGGTTTATCTTGGATACGTATTTGCAGAGATGGTTTCATCGATAATAAATATGCGAAATTAGCGGCAGACTATTCCCAGTACTTCGGTCATTGAACCGTGATAACACACTTTTTTTAAATACATTCATTAATATATACCGATTCGATATCGATGGTTTTCACTTTACAGTACGAATTATGCGTATTTAAACAAAATGATACGATAAATCGAAAATATTCCCTATTCCTTTTTCCGTTATACAGAGTAGTTTCAGGTACTATGGCCTAGTAGGCCAATATGGCCTAGTGCTATTTTTCCTGAACCGGCGCGACCATGTTCAGATTTCAATAATTCTTCACTTTTCCGAAAACTTCTGTTTTCAGATATGCTTTGAAGTTATTTTGCCATAAGCTTCTAATTATTGATTACTAATAAGTTCAACGACTGACATAACCAATAAAGGCTACTTGATCTGGTATACTTTTATTTATATTGCCAAAAAGGCTTATGGTGTGCCATAATACCCGAAACTACCCTATATGTGTGTGTGTAAATATGCATTTATATAGTTATACGATAGGCGAGTTACGTTATCAGTTTATAAACTGTGAATCGCACATGGTTCAACACGCTTGCGCAAATGTAGAAAAAGAGCACAATAAAAAATGAAAAGAAACCCTCTTAAGAAGTACCCTTGTTCAAAGAGTTTCATAATATTCTCTGATTAATAATTGATTAATTATTATTTGAAATAAAATTATTAATGACTGTCGGGTCATTTCTTCCTATTGCCCATTATGACGTGTATGCGTGAATGTGCGTATATGTGAGCACGGCGAATTTGCCTGCCTACTTTTAGACTTTCGTTCGCACTGAACATTCGTGCATAGACACAGTCACGTCCCCACCATGGTCGGCACGGCAGCCAACCATAGACCAGCCCCTTGCTCTTCGTTATGTTACGCGTCGACGAAATGTTATGATTGTTATTATTATTATTATTTACGTATATCTAATAATTCATATTAATGATATATATATGTATACCCCGTAAAACGTAACCTATGAATTTTTCATTGAACCGGAGAATCGATTTGTCGACAACACCAAATTGTCTGTCGGAGAAGAGTGAAGTCCCGATAATGCTTATGCCATTGAGAAAAATAATACATATTATATCCGTGTACCTGCGTTTGAAATATCCTGGCGGTGACAGAGACATACCAAGAGTGCCATCGGTGAGTTCGAAAGATTCACCGGCGATCGTTACGTTCTCAGCATCGGTGTTAGGGCCGAATGCGTTTCCGGGTGTATTATCGAGTCTCCAGGATCGATCGTTTCTCAGATCGTAGATCAACAACCCGTACTTGGCCACATCAGCGACATAAAGATACGTATCGACGCAGCTATAACCAACCTCGACTATCGGCGTTACGTACGAAGCTGTGCCGTTCAACGATTGGTCATTCGGCACTACGTATTTATGAAGCAAAGTGTCGGTTTCGAGATCAAAGATCATTATCTTCATAGGGCACACACTTTTGCCGGCTACTTGACCGATATCGACCATCCACAAGCGATCGCATTCGTCGATCTGCGGTTTGAAACATTTTGAACGATGAGCAAACACGTAGTAGGTACCTACACTATTTGTCATATGTACTAGATGACCGTATTCCCTGTACAAAATGCGTGCGAAAACCGACGAAACTGGCGCGAATTACCCCGTAGGGAATAAACGAAAACTCCATCGCGGATGTTATTTGTGTAGCTTACCGCTATTCTGTAAACGGAGATGAGCTTCTCGCAATCGTTGGGCGTGTGCCAGGTCCAGTCTGGATACGGTGTCAGCAAGGGACCACCTGGTCCCTCTGCCATGGTCAGCACTGACAATGTAATCGGTACACCGTTCAGCCACTGCGGGGTTGTAGCGAAAATTCGTCTCCTGCTGTCAATATCGACGTCCTGGGTAAAAGAATTGCCCGGAATAAAGGGTTTGCCGGTCCGTTCGACATTTCCTTGCGTCCAATCGATGTATTTCCACTGATACGCAACGCTAAGGCCAGAGTCATCCCCGCCTGGTATAACTCCGATTGTTACCGAAACGAGGCACGCAATGCCCAAAATTCCAAGTACGAATTTCATCGCACAGAATAGAAAACTGAATCGTCACCTAAAATAAATTACGGAAATAACAAACAAAAAATTAAGAAAAATTACGTTTTGTTCGATTTAATAAGAGAATGCTACGTTTTTTTCTGGTAACCAGTCCACGGCACGAACTGCACTGGATTGCAAAATGTTACGTGGGAATTCTCAAGGCGGCAAGTGGCAGGTTCGAGACGAGTGGCACTCGCTCTTACTGCACCATAATCGACCCCCACCCCCGACCTTCCTTCCCTCTCTCTCTCTTTTTCTCTCTCACACCAAGCAATCAGTGATCCCTCTCCATTTTCAGATGTACACAAACGCACAATTTTTCTCCTTCGTAGCGATATTCCCGAAACATTTACTTTCTCGTATATGCAAATGTTCGGATCTGACTAACCTTCGATCGAAAACTTGCGAGATTCTGGTCAAACGAGTATACGTCGTATTTTTGTGTTTTCGTAAACGTCTGGGTTTGCGGAGGCCGAGAACGGTGTGGCGGAATTCTGACTATATGAATCACCTTTATGGGCACGTGCGACGTCGAAAGGGGGAAAATTCAGGGTAACTCAACGATGCAATAAACGAGAAACGAGTAACGGGTGGGACTGGCCGACGGACCTTCGCGGGCCCAAGGTAATTGCTCTTCTCAGATCGCCAACTGTATATGTATGCAGCGTTCTCGTTTCAAGCTGGCTTAGCAAGGGCATATTGGCTAATTATCTTCCGCGTTCGTGCGTTTCCATAATAATGCCGAGAGAAAAAAAAATACTGATTTTCCTCATAACACGTTTCGATATATATCATGTACGTATAACAAAATGTTATTTCGAATGTACATCCATAATTTTCACATTGGCAGTTTGAAAAAACGTTTATGATTAATCATAATCCAGGAAACGTATAAAGCTGCCAATATTTTTATCAAACGTAGTCTTGTCTCATAAATATTTTGTCAATATCAACATATTTCGCCTGAAATCATAAAGACTTCGCATATAACCGGTGATTTAAAAGTATCGTCCATTCGCTCTTTCGCCAAATTACGAAACACTAAATGATATTCGACTCAATAATGTTGATGTCGAATGTACACACAAAGACCTAGTGGCATTCGGTTAAATAAATACGACCGAATTAACACGAATTCCCAGTATGTCGTTCTTCAAAATTGCTGTATCAACACTTATTTACAAAGTAAGATCAAAATAACAGCGTCATGTTTGTTGTTGAACCTGAGTTATGTCAAAAATGCCGTCACGATGAAGCGGTTTCATTCGGTGATCTGGAGCGTAAAACACGGCACACACGCGGCGCCGCACGATTGAATTACTGTTGCAGGCGCAGAGTTGCGTGTCACGCATGATTTGATACGCGCGCCTCGCGCATGGCTCGCGCCAGGGACACACCTCTCCTCGTGACAAAATGAGAGCGGTTATAGATCTAACGATTTCCATCGCTGTCGTATACGGCCTAACGAGGTGACCGACATTAGAATCGTGAACCGGATCTTTGCGGTGATAAAATTTTGACAAACAGGAAATCGCGGTTTGCCACGATTATAATGACGATTGATTTCGTGCGGCGAGGATACTTATTCGCACGTTTCAGACACGTTCCAGCTGATACGAAAGCAACGACGTGACGACGACGAAAACAAAAAATAACAAATTATCGTACGAGCACACGAGCCAGCGAGGCGGAACTCTCACGTGGCTTTATACACCGCACGGCGCAATAGAGAAGAAGTGATTTCCCACAGTTATTACAACTAGCACGCAACGAGACCATAAGCGGACTTGCTTTTCATCGCGAATGGAATACAATTTTGTGTTGTTTTTTTTTCACTTCTTACGTTAGCATGCATCAACCCGCTAATGTTCGAGTATAATATAATACAAGCGCGCAATGCTTCGATGCGGCATTGCGAGAACCTTTGGCCCCGTGTAATATCCGAGACCGTTTCTACGTGGCAGTTTCATCTCGATCATCACCGTCCGCATACCGACGATAAATCATTCTCGTTTCAGATTAAGCCAAAGTCCGAGAGACTAATGGTTGGCTGATTTCAATTTTAATGCCACGACGCCACCCTCCCAGCACTGATCGAGTTCCGCTCGTACACCCCTGCCGCAGCTATCAGACCCGTGTCCAACGACCAAAAGTACATACCGGGTACATGTAGACTCGTGTAGACCGTGCGATACGCGAGCTGAATCGAATATACCACCTGGGAACCGTTCCCTGGATGATTTACCGTAGTGGTTTACCATGTCGCGTTGTATCCCCCTTCTCGTCATTAGACGAGGCGACGTAGAAATAGAGAATCGACGTTTTTAGACGAGGAAGTGATATCGCAAGAATCGCTTGCAATTACTGGAATGTATAGGCAGCTTATACATTTAAGGAAACAATTGCAGGGGTAGATCGGTCAAATAAATGAACCACTCGCAGTCTGCGGGATCTATTTGAAACGTGAAAACATCAAATTTTCACGTGATTGTAACTTTATGCCTATCCGATCGATTTCAATTTGTTACGAGACTTTTTTACAGCCTGCATAAAGGCCTAGAGAACGGCAGTCAGTTCATTCCGATAAGTCAGTGGTTGCGAGTGTGACGGCGATTTTCAAATTACGAGTATTTGATGCCAAACAATATACCTAGATAAACTGTTAAAAATCGAACTGTCAATTTCAAAATTCTGTTTAAACAGTGTACCAATTCGGAACCCCATAAACCAAGCTGCATCATAAAACTTCAAGGATTACCTACTTATGAATTAAACATACTGCGGAATTCATATTTTGGCCAGAAAAAAGGTAGTAATCGTCGAAACGAAAGTCTTAATTAAAAGGTGAATCTTTCCACTCTTGACGCGCAAATTATGCGAAAAAAAAACTGAGAATACGAAGGGCACATTTGGGATGTACTCTAAATCTACGACCTAGAACATCTCGTTGAATGTTCATTTGTTCAAGCAAGACCGCCCGATTTCCTTCAGTTGTCCATCGGTTCAGTCTCTCCCTCGTATCTCGACTCTAATATATAACAGGAAAAAAGACTTTCCGAGCGTAACTGGGAAACAGTGAAGGGAAAGGAGTCGTTCTCGCGAGACGTCGATTTTCTAGCCACCATCAGGAAAGTCTGAGCAACAGCAGAAGCAGCCGTGATGAAACTGCTCTTTTTCCCTTCTAAGGGATGCCCCTCTCCCTCTCTCTCATCTCTCAACGTTGAAAACAGTTCTTCTTAAACTGAGTTTGGTAAACCCTCGTACAAGTCAAAGTGGGAGGGTGCGGGTTCACCCTCTCTTTCTCTTTCTGTCTTTTCGAGTGAACCTAAGAGAAAGAGAGAGAGGAAGAGACAGAGAGAGAAAGTCGAAAGAGAGTAAGCGCGGGTTAGGTACGCGCTTCTATAGAAGCCTGTACACATTGGATGCTGCTGCTGCTCACTGCGGGAGCGCAACGGCGAAAGCCCCGTAAAAGTTGCCCCAAGTCGATTTTGCAGTTGGAGTTGGTAATGCGATTTGTGCCGGAATAAATAGTTGGCGAGGCGCGTGGGGGGATTCGGGAAGGGCATAGAGGAAGCTGCTGAGCACCCCTTTCACTCTTTCACTGTCTCGTTTCCTTTCCCTCGACTGCCTCTATCTCGACGACCTTTTTCTCTTTCGCTCTCGCTTTTCTAGTCTCACAAACCCGATTCAGTCTCTCACTCTCTCTCTCTCTCTCTCTCTCTCTCTCTCTCTCTCTCTCTCTTTGCCTCATACTCTCCGTCTCTTTCTTCGGTGCACTCATCCAACTCGAGTTTGGTGTCGCGAGCACGTCTACCGTCGGACGTACCGAACGTGACGTCGTTAACCGGAGGATTCTTTTGTACGCACGAGCCTCTGCGACGACGTCTACCCCTACAGTCCCATCCCCTCTTGCCTCAACACTATCTCCGTCATGTTCGCTCGCGAGAGTTCACCCTGAGCCGACCAGCCGTGACGAAGAAATCCCTGTCTTCGAGATGATTCCCCGTGAAAAATACGCGAGCATGTGTCACGGCAAATCGCTTTTGTCGAGAAAAAAAATAAACAAAACCTTTGTCAAATAGTATGAAATTACTGATCCTCTGTGAATAAGACCGTGAATGACGATACCGCATGCGCAAACGAAAATTAAATTATGAAACGTTTTAACTAATGTTCGTGTTAATTAATGTTTTTTTCATTACTTTTAAAAATGTTTAATATTTTCTTCCCCGCCGTTAATTCGTGGCTAATTGTTAATTAAGAAAAGAGCCGAGGGTACAAATGGGTCTGTCACTAGGAGCGTAATAATGACGTCCGTTTTTCCTGTCTCTCTCTCACACTCTCTCTCTCTCTCTGTTCCTCCCTCTCCTGCTGGCTAGGTCGGCTTAATTGCCGCCGGTTCTCTCTTAATCCTCGCGGTAAGCAATAATAAGCGTAGCCACAATGAAAAATGCACTCTTTCACGCCGAACAGACCGAGAGGATATTTCCTGTTTTCTCTCCTTGTCCCGCTCTTGCTCCTTGCCTGTATTAGCCGGAGGCTGTGTCCGGAGTGCGCGCCCCGCAGCGTTAAAACTCACACACAAAACTGGCGTGTAATCCCGCAGATGAAAACTTACGCTAATTAAACCGTTAATAGCGACCGCGTATGTACGTAACGAGAGACAGTAGATACATGTATACCAAAGAGAGAAGAGGGGGGGGGGGGGGGGGGGGGGGGGGGGGGGGGGGTTACTTAATCCTCGAGAAAATGAAACGTTTCGTGGTGCTTGCTTACCTGTGTGCGTGGTATTAACGGCTAAGCCACAGCGACGATTATAACCGATTCTAAGTTTTTTTCCCTCGCTGATGATAAAACGTAT